>JAJOZX010000252.1:1402500-1761607 GCA_023014485.1 Bathynomus jamesi | reverse complement strand
GTACGGTTGTGGGGGTTGAGCCACCCCATACACGAGAAACATACTCCCTACAGAGGCGGACAAAACCCCTGTAAGGAGACAGCAACTGAGCGGAGGTGAAGAAACTGCAGAGGCGGCACAGCACACCTAGCCTCTTAGAAGCTGTTTTGGAAAGAGAGTATACGCGATCTTTTCAGGAAAGATCACGAGAAAAGGAAACGCCAAGAATGTTAAAAGGAGATGAAGGATCGAGTTGTCCATTGTTTAAAGCAAGTGGATAGTCGTGTGGAAAATTGTGACCAGTAGACGGATGACAGATGCTCAACTTAAGGGTATCATTTTGAAAAGGATCCAACTCATTCTTGATGTGTGAAACTAAGCCGCCTCTTGCATGTTCTCTGTGATCGAGAAATAATTACATAGCATTTTAATTCATAGTCTAACGCAGAATATTTAATGTTTTCGTTAGTCCAAACCTCACCAATACATATTAGTATACTGTATAGCAATTCTCTTTATTAATGCCACCAAATAATTTCCGCTTTTTACTTCTAAGACTGTGATATTGATCACTTATATCACTGTTAATGGCAGATTTCTAGGAGTACCTAATTATGTTAGATCTATACTGGTAATTCATCTGGGATGAAGTGAACAATCCAAATTTTACAGTCAAATGTTTTACTAGTCTAGTTAGTTTAAGTAGTCTTCCCCCAACTATAGAAAGTACGTTTTACGGTCTATCTACTTGACAAATGTAATAACCTACATTAAAGAACTGCAACAGAGAAGAAATACAGCAAGATCGATGCAACTTTTATGAACAGCTCTATTAACAATCTAGCCAAAGTGGATTTCATATAACCCCCAAGAGAACTCGTCCATAAAATGAACAACTCTCGTTACACCGGACCCCTTCTGATAATTAATAAATTAATTGTTCAAAGTGCGGATTATTATACTAAACTAAGGATAGAAGCTTCAGGTATTTCGTTTGCGAAACCGAATAACCTACCTTCAGGCGTGAAGCCTAGTTATAAAGAAAGAGTTCGGAATAATTGAGTATTTCTATCTCATACGAGGGGTGTCCGGAAACATTTTCTTAAAAATAAACTACCAATTGAAATGAAATGTAACGAAGGAAGAGAGCAACAACAGCTCCTTTACCCTTCGAAGCATTTCCCCGCTGGCATCGCCGCACTTCTGCCACATGTCTAGTGGACTTTGAGAATTAGATATCTTCAATAAATATTCTTCATCTGAGGTAATGTGCCCTCCTCGAAGGTGGTTTTTCAGTGAGCCGAAGTAATGACAGTCGGAGGCAGCAAGGTCGAGGCGATATAGTGGATTGGTAACAACTGTCCACTGGAAACTGGCAAAAAGTAGAGATGTAGGGAAACCAGTGTATGGGCGAGAGATGTGGTGAAGACAAATGTTCTGGTCTCTTCCGTCGGATTGCATTTCTTAGTTTCTGTAATGACTCGCAATACCTGTTGGCACTTACAGTGGTGTTCGGATGAAGACAACCAAACAGCAAGGGCTCTTTGTGGTTCCTAAGGACCGTCACCATGATATTCGCTCACACACAGATTCCGCTACATCCTAGTTTCTTGCCACTTCCAGTGGGCAGTTGTCACCCAACCACCGTACAGCCCGAACTTGCTCACTCAGACTGTAACCTCTTCGGCCCCCTGTACGACCACTCTCGAGGAGCGAGCCTTACTTCATATTATCTCTGAAAGGCCGCTAGAACGTGGCTTCGTCAACAGAGTACGGACTTCTATCACTTGGAAATAAATTCGCTGCCACCAGATGGCAGAAGTGCGTCGATGCCAATGGGGATGCTTCGTTACATTTCATTCCAACCGGTAACTTATTTTTAAAAATGTGTTTCTGGTAATTTGCCGGACATCCCTCGTATATAATGACTCGACCAAACATTGGTGGAAAGTTCGTGACTAATTCCTTACATCTAGGTTAAAACTGCTTTAGGTAAAAAATGAGAAAACGGAGATGTACGGCTTCGATGTATCATCTGCAGCATTTTAACAATCTTTCAATGAAAGTAAACGAAGGATCTTTGGCTATGGGAAGCTCTTTCTGCGAAGGTTAATGCGTGTTAAGTCTTTGCCTGCGTGTCTGCCTGTGTGTCTCCGCATTCATTCCTCCATCTTGTACAGAATAATTACAAAATAAATTCCATACAATGAAAAAAAAAATGTTCAAAACATAAAAAATTTATTATTAAAAGTTAAAAAAGAATTCGAAGTGAAAGACAAATTTTAGAAAATAAACTCGGTAAAGCCCCAGTGGAATGTAATAATTTCTACCAGATTAAAAAACAAATTATTAAAAACTAAAAGCCATCTTAAGTTAATATGAGTAATAACAATTTAAATATTCATTTTATCATCACTAATACTTAAAAATAAAATCTATGGAACATTAACCATGATAAAACAAATATAACCTCTAATTTATCTATTCTTTCATTTTAATACTGTTTGTAATCCCAAAAATTATACCACATTATTTGTATATTTTTTCTTATCTAATTAGTTTGTTTTAGTTAGACTAGCCTCGTATAAAAATAAACTCTACTATTTGTTAATCATTACTTCTTTTACGTACATAAAATATACTCATTCCCTATTTACTTCGACAGATCAACAAAAAATATCAAAATGAATAGATTCTTAAGAAAATTACCAGATATAATCAGTAAAAATGTATGAAGTATTTTTAACAAATCAATCAAAGCTTACCTACTTATAGGCTGTTCAGTTTTAATTTTTCACGCCGCCAGCTGACCTCCGTGTGAAGAGAGACCAACGCACGAAACATAAGGTTCATAAGATTTTATATATATATATATATATATATATATATATATATATACTTGATCACTGAAAATTTAACTTTGCAAGATGAAGGCAGGCTAAGTAGATAGGCTTTGCATAAACAGCCATGGCCCCTTCAGTAAGCAAGTAAAGGAAGAAGAAAGAATGCGAACTACGTTCCTTAAGCTTTCATCCCAGACTTAGTCGACGAAGAATTTGCATTAAAAAACTTCCTAACACTGAATACTTGAACTGCAGATGCTACCATTATAGCGAAGCACTGAGCCAATGACCAATATTGAATGTAGGAGTTATTGTCCAACATCAGCTGATAGTCTCTTCCTTCCCTCGCTCGTGAATAGCTTTGGTATTGCAACATCTCGTGGATTCTTTGATCTACATTCTTGATAGATTCCTGTCAGGGAAAGAATGAAATGGAGATGTTAATGAACGGTACTAAAATCAATTAACTTGAAAACCGTTACTATAATTAAATGTCAAATCCAGAAATTACAATGGTATATTATATAATGGGTTAAGTATTATTTTCACGGCTCCACGAAAATCAACTTCTTAGTTATAAAAGTCATGTATTTATATAGATATAGAATAAGTAAAAAACCTGCTGTCTCTAATTTTCTTTTAAATTTCTCCAAAAATTTTTAATTAATATTTTTGCTAACTACTACTTTGTGCCATTCCGCCGCATGATTGCCTATAAAATGTGACAATGAGGTGGAAATGCGTCAGTTTGGAGTGTAACGTTGTTGATGATGGATGCGTGTACTGGATGTTCCGTCAGTGACCTTAAACTAGTTACAGAGGATTGTGTTAAATTTAGCCAGTCACAAACTGATACGGTTTATGAAAAAATGCTCTAAGTGTGGGAAAGTGTGTTCCTTTGATAAAAATACCGTTTTCTCGCTGCCAAAAGCGTCGGTCAAACGGTAAAAAGTGCAACTTTAAATTATCCCAAACGAAGAATACGTTTTTTGAAGGATCCCATCTTAGTACTAGACAAGTATGATACCTCTATTTGCTCGTTATTTCTGCTATTCTACTTTTCCTATGAAACATGTCAGATTTGCATTAAACATTTCAGTGAAAACCTTCACGGATTGGTTTTCTTTCTGCCGTGGTGTGCATTTCCCACTTTATAGATCCATTAACGAAGGCACATACTCAGAACATTGAACGAAGTTGGAGGGACCTTAAAGCATCAGTTCCAAAGTATGGACGTAAGAGACTTTTACTTGGGTTATATAGCACGATCTTTGTTTCTGAAGACGCATCCTGACCCCGGCAAATATTTCGTTTCCTTTTAGCTGCAGCAAA
Organism: Bathynomus jamesi; assembly: GCA_023014485.1. Lineage (NCBI taxonomy): Eukaryota > Metazoa > Arthropoda > Malacostraca > Isopoda > Cirolanidae > Bathynomus > Bathynomus jamesi. The sequence goes on along the minus strand of JAJOZX010000252.1, from coordinate 1,757,453 downwards.
ATTGTACAACCCAGGATATAATTAAGGTATGTAGAACAGAAAGTTAAATTAAGATTGTTAGGTTAGTTATTCTTCCGCGCAATTTCTCTTTTGGTTTATACTCTTTAATGTATTTTTTACAGAACTTTGGAAGTGGGGCTTCCACCCGAAGCCAAACACTTCAACTATGTCTGAACTTGTCCTAGCGTTCGTTTAAGGAGGGTGACCCTTCCTTTTAATGCCCCCGTTTGGATTTCTATGGCCTGGGGCTGTCCTGGGATTGAGTTCAGCTAAGTTGATAGGTTGTTTTTCATCATACCTGTTACCCCAACTATGATGGGGAGAATGGCAGCGTCTTTCAATCTCCAGTTTCTCTTTATATCATATATGAGTGCCTGGTATTTTGTAATTTTCTCCCTTTCCACTCTATTAAGGCCATAGTCATTTGGGACACTGACCTCAATAAGTAAGGCACTCCTTTCCCTCTTGTCCCACACTACTATGTCCAGTTTTACTGCAGAATTGTCTATAAAAGTGGCTGTTGGAATTATTGTGTCATAGTATATGGTATAATGGTTGTTTCCAGTAATTGGTGCAGGTGTGTGTTCCCATACATTTTTATTGCATTCTAATTCTAATGCTATCATAATCTTCCAGTGAATATATTTACAAATTTTATTGTGTCTGGCTGTATAGTACCCCTCTGCCAGGAGCACCCTGCAGCCTGATATTAGATGGCCAACACTTTCTACCTCAACATGACAGAATCTACACCTATCATTAGTACTTATTCCAGCCATTTTTTTAAATGCATTTGTTAGGAGTGCAAGATCTTGGGCACCCATTATTAGTTGCTCTCCGTCATATTGCAGAACTCCTCTCCTTAACCATTCCAGTGATCCTTCTTTGTTGATATAATCCTTCTGTAATTCTTGATAATATTTTCCAGCTCTTTGATGTTGTTCCCATTCTTCTGCATGCTTGGCCTGTTGTTCCTGGACAAATCTTTTGCGACTTTTCCTAGCTATTAAGGTGGCTGGTACTCTTTCAGTTTCTACTTCTTCTGTCATATTATTGCCTCCAAAGTGCTGAGCCAGTTTGGTTATGGAAGTATGTTGCGTTACCCTTGTGTTGTGGTGTTCACGGACCAGAGCTATTGTAGGACTACTCGAACTTTTTAGATACTGCCCAATGCTGATGGTCGATGATCGGTGCAGCTGGTTAACCTCAGTCAATCCCATTCCTCCCAGTTTTCTTGGTAGGTACAATCTGGGAAGACACTGGTTCCGGTATGTTGTTCTGTTTAGAGTGAGGATTTTTCTGGTCTTAATATCCAGTTTATTTAGTTCTGATTGTGGCCAGTCTATGATCCCCACACTATAATTGATAACAGGGATGGCGAGTTGGTTTATGGCTGTTATTTTATTCTTTAATGTAAGTTGGGTTTTGCAGATCTTTTTCAGTCTTCGTACATACTCTCCACTGATTTTCTCTCGCATTTGCCGGTGTTCTATATTTCCACTTTCTTCTATCCCAAGATATTTGTAGGAACTATCCTCTTCCAAGTCTTTAATCTCAGTGTCTCCTCCTAAATTGATGTTATGGTTTGTATTTTACTACCCCCTCTAAGTGTACACTTAGCACACTTGTCCAATCCAAACTTCATTTTGATGTCACCGGAGAAAGTATGGACGATCCTTAATAGGCATTCCAGGTTTTGGTCAGAGTCTGCATACAGCTTCAAATTATCCATAAACAGGAGATGGTTCAGTACACTGTCAGGATTTCTTCGCCTAGTTTGACTGAGGTTGTAGCCCTTGTTATTATTGCTAAGTGGTTTGCTAAGGGGGTCCAGGGTGCGGCAGAATAGCAAGGGCGATAAGCTGTCCCCCTGGAATATACCCCTCATAATCTTGACATGGGGAATGGATATTTTCCCATTTTCATGGGTAAGATTGATGTTTGTTTGCCATTTTGTAAGCTGGTTTGTTAGAGTGCTAATAATGGTAGGGTGGATTTTGTACAGTTTAAGGCATTCCAAAATCCACGAGTGTGGGACACTATCAAATGCCTTCTGATTGTAAAAAGAGAGGCAGAAACCTTAGTATGGCATGGATAGACTGTCTTCAAGGATAGTTTTGTTGATGAGCAGCTGATCCTTTGTACCTAAGCAGTTTCTTCTACATCCTTTCTGTTCTTTTTCCAGATAGTCTCCAGCATCCAGGTGTTCATACATACTGTCTGCAATTAGGCCTGTAAAAAGGTTATAGGTGGTGGTGTGACGGCAGATTGGGCGGTAATTATTTGGGAGATTTGTCTCGCGAGTCTTAGGGATGAGGGTTGTGTCTCCACTTGTAAGCCATTCTGGTGTTTCTTCTACTCCCTGCAAAATCCTGTGAAAGGCGGCAGTATAATGGTGGTGTAATGCCGTGACCTGTTTCAGCCAGAAATTCGGGAGCTTGTCTTGGCCAAGTTTTTTAAAGTTGGAGAATTTTGCCAGTTTCCTTCTCATCTTGTCTTCTGTTATAAATAGCTCCTCCATTTCTGGTTTACCCTCATTTGCCATCCTGATGGTCTCTATCCAAGCAGCATCCTGATTATGCTGTTCAGGGGTTTCAAAGAGGGGTTTCCAGTATGCCTCCAACTGGGTTTGATCTGGTGGTTCATGGACTATTATTCTTTCCCTAATGAGATTTTGGTAAAAGCCTCTAGGGTTTGATGAAAATTGTTTGTTATGGTTTTTCATGTCAATCTGCTTTTGTTTATTCCTGATTCTATTGGCTATGGCTGGGATTTTTCTCTCCAATTCCAGCGCCTTGTCATGCAATTGATTATCTCTCAGGTTATACTTCCTCTCTATTTTCCCTATTTGTTTTTTGAGTTTTCCCTGTTGTGTGGGTGCTTGGAAATATTGCTTTAATTGGTTCAATTCTCGTCTGGCTTGTGTAAGTTGTTTAGTTAATTTAACTTTCCAAGGAGGGGGTTTTGGATTACACCTTTGGCTAGGGAACTTTGGACTAAAGTTTGGGACAAGTTTCTGTTGCATGTATAGTAGGCCGGGCTGAAACTATAATTTTTGTTTGATTTTAATTTATCAGTGACTAACAGTTGGCTTTTGATATAAAAATAAGATTCCTGAAAAAAATAATTGGTGGCCACCAACGTGTGTCCGGCCACCCCCGTTTTTGTAAAAACATCTAATGCTGCACTAGCAAAATCAGGAAAATGGCAATATCTCTTCTTCTGAACATGCTAGAGAGATGGTTTGCATACCAAAAGATGCAGAATTTGATTTAGAACAAATTATTAAGTGTGGTATTTTTTCATAAAACCTTTAGTTTTTGAGTTATTTTAGAAAAACTAATTTTTTGGGCCCATAGACCACCTTTCAACTGAATGTCAACACAATAAAACATTCTCAAGCTGCAAATTGACATGTATTAGTGGTTTTCAATCAGCAATCAAAATCAATCAAAATCAGCCATTTTAAATTCATTGAAAATGCTTTTTGACATTCCAAAACGCCAAACATTAAATTATACAATTAACAAATTGTCATTTTGTCATATTTTAGCATGATAAATAATAATCTAGAACTTAAAATATTTTTTAGACACAAAATCTTTCATTAATTTACGTGATCTAATTTTGTTTCTAATAAGACCATCTCTACGCTCATGACCTACAACAGCCAAGGATGCTTCAGTGACAAGCTTGATGTGCCTTTCAACATTCTGACTGTGGCACTCGTGATCCAGTTTCAATGCGGTATTAATGATATCACGCAGTTCATCATTACTGAATTCTTTTAATACAGGTGGAACAGTTTCCCATTGGGACATAGCAGACAGCTTGTGGTATGCAGAAGCTTTGAAATTGATGATTGGCTTTCTAAAGACCCTAACATTCTCATCTATAGCAGGATATTCATCAGTACCACCTTCATGATCCTCTTCATTCTCATCTATAGCAGGATATTCATCAGTACCACCTTCATGATCCTCTTCATTCTCATCATCACTTTCAATTATTCCACCTGCAAAATCATTGCTACTACCAGATTCATCATCAAAATCCTCTATAACTCCCCTCAGACACAGAACTTTATTGACAGCACACCTCCTCACCTCTTCATCTTCATCAGCCAGCATTCCAACTAAAATATTTTCACCATGAGCAAAATAGCTGTTATTGTTTAATACGTCATAACAAATTTCTCTAATTTTCCTGTCAGGGAATTTATTTACTGTTTGGATCATACTGAATAGGTTTCTTGACCCATCACTTAGCCTCTTACTAGCCTTGATATTGAACCAACTGTGAAAGTATACTTTGATGATGAATTCTACTATGATTTTGAGGTTCTTACTGGGTCTTTTTTGTGAAACATAAAAGCGAAGAATTCTACAGGCTAAGGTGAGCCATCGAGAGTGATTTAGCAGGCCAACTTCTAAGAGTGCAAGGTCTTCATCCACTTCACCAGTAATAATTGCCCAGCAGATGCAGTATCCATAGTATTGGTCTGTTGATAAATTATTGACCACCTCATTTGGTAGAAGCACAAATGCAGGATAAGGTATAGATTTGAAGTCCACAACATTCCATTCTGACACATCCCCATTGAGCTGAGAACCAATAGGGCCAGAAAATTTGTCTGGACTTTTTGTTGTCCCATCTAAAGTTATGAAAATGTGTCTAAGTGGCAATTCATTTAGATGCAGAAGACAAATATCCCACTGAAGAGGTTGCCCTAAAAACATTTCCAAATATCTGATTGACCCATGCATATGTCCTGCGTTAGTATTTGTCCCATCTGCTTTAACTAAGTTTAATTTGGCCTCAAGTTCTGTCCCTTTAATGATCTTATAAATACCATGAGCAATGTCAATGCCTTTGCCACTCTCTGGGGTAAAATGGTCAAGGTAGAAATCATCTGAAAATAAATGTAATTAATTTTACAATTAAATGAAAAAGGAAGGAATAAAGTTAACTGGACAGTTGTCACTTAAAAAGAAAATTTTTTAAGTAATTGAAATATTACTTTATAGTACAGTAATATAACAGCATAACGCCTATAACTGTATGACAATCATTTCCATTTACCTGGCTCTCCAGTAATGACATAATGTTCCTCTAGGATTGTGGATGTACAATACTTTTCATTTACTTTGTTAACAGCAAGTGTAGCATCCTTTCTACCGTCAAAACCAATGCCAGTCACTTTTTCAAATATCACTTCTTCTTCCTTTCAGCTCTCAATTTAGCTCTCTCCCTTCTCAACTTGTTTCTGAAAAGTATTTCAAAAATATTGGCCATGCATTACTGCATTAGCATTATACAAATATACAAAATACAAATGTCAGTGTCCTGTTTGAAACTAATTAATATAAATACAAAATAGAAATTTTGACGCTAATTAAAAATAATAGTAAATCTGGTGATTTAGAACTTATAGCAGAAGCTAAGAAATGTAATATCTAGAGTGATTAAAAACATACTTATCAATAACATTTTGTATGTTATCTGGGGTGATTACTCCAAAGTCCACCAATGTAGCAGAACCAATAGCTGCTCCTGCTCTATCACTTACTTGATATCTGTTAGGATATTTAAAGTAGATTTACATATCTATTGTCAATGAATAATTTATTGGTAATCTTAATCTCTTAGTCACAATGATTTCACTTTAAGCTGTATTAAAAGATTTATCTTTCAGTACTATACCTGTCACATGCTTCAGCTAATGAGCGTAATCTAGTTCTGTTCTGTAATGTTGAGACTTCTGGAACATAGTCTGCATCAAATGAATCATTACAACTGTCGCTATCTGTCAACTCAGGAATGTCCATAGGTTCAGGAGGATGAGGAGGAGGAACTGATTCTTTTGCTTTTTGAGATTGAATAACCTGTGATTTGAATTTTAAGTCAGTGGCTGTTTCTGGGACTTTTTTCAGGGTACAGTAACCATGCCTAGTTGTTTTCTGGTCCTACAAAGTGATTATATTTCATTACACTATAATGTATCTTTTATCTATGGGTCTCTATATGTAAATTGAAATTCTTACAAAAATGAGAAAATACTAAAATATTACTTATCATTAACATCATTAATAGTGTATTATTGATATTACTAACTTATTAAATACACTTTAAAAATTGTAGCAAATTATTAATAATTGATAATTAATTAATATTAATTAATAATTTACAACTTGAAATTCAATCAACAGACCACCTCATAAAATTGGTAATCAGATTCAGTCATTTTTAGTAAGTGCTTTTTCTCTGTATCTGCCAACAGTTTGTGATCATGTTGATATATGTCAAATAAAACATTTACAGTTTTCAGAAAATCATCCAGATCTTGATATTTAGGTTCCCTTTTCTTTTTGTCATACTTCAGAAGGCGGTTGAATTCCTTTATTTGGGTTTTCAGTCAGCTCTGTATGGCATTTACTGATATTGGATAAACATTATATGTGACCCACAATTTATGCAATTCCTCAGAAGTAGCTCTCAGTACAGCATCTGTTTTATAGTCTCTGAAACACAAACACCTTTCAATAACTTGCTTCAACGTAGGCAATTTCCCTAAAGGAAACTGTTCTGCTGGCATAAAACGTACATCACCAAGTACTTTAGCAACTGTTTTCCTTGTAGAAGTCATACTTTATATTGCAAATGTTGAATTCAATGACAAATTGCAGTTGGAAACTTATAACAAAGACACCTGAAAAAAAAAAAAAGTTTTCAATTTATTACATTTAAAAAAAGTTTGTGAAGCAGCCCCACCCTCTATTCCTTAATCAAGCATAATGGATGCAAGATAACAAGGAAAAGTCATATCATGTGATCACTATGTCCATGTCAACATCCTTTTAGGGCAATGTTAGTAATCAAAAAGCCAAATCATGCCTATTTTAGAATTTCTTTTGTCACTAAGGTCCGTCGAAAGGGGGTCTATGGGCCCCAAAAATTAGTTTTTCTAAAATAACTCAAAAACTAAAGGTTTTATGAAAAAATACCACTCTTAATAATTTGTTCTAAACCAAATTCTGCATCTTTTGGTATGCAAACCATCTCTCTAGCATGTTCAGAAGAAGAGATATTGCCATTTTCCTGATTTTGCTAGTGCGGCATTAGATGTTTTTACAAAAACAAGGGTGGCCAGACACACGTTGGTGGCCACCAATTATTTTTTTCAGGAATCTTATTTCTATATCAAAAGCCAACTGTTAATGACTGATTAATTCTATCTTGAGTTTCAGCCCGGCCTAAATTGTATAGGCCAACAGCATAATTTACTTGGTTAAGTTCAGTAAGGTCTGTATTGACTAGAACTAGTCTATTAACTGCAACATTTACTCTGCATAATGGTTGTTTAAACTTTCTATTTTTACTAAGTTTGATCAGTCGGGGCCAGCTTTGCATATTCATGGTTTTAACATTTTCAATTATATTTGCTAACTACTACTCCATTTCCATTTGCTCTAAGTCCATATCTTCATATCGTGGTGGTGATGGTGGTGGTGGTGGTGGTGATGGTGGTGGTGGTGGTGGTGATGGTGGTGGTGGGGAGGGGTTCTTGATCTGGCTGGGGAAGGGAATGATGAGTCAGAGGATTCAGGCTAAATTGGATTGGTTACAAAATGTTGGCTGGTGTGCTGTCTGTTTTGTGTGTCCTCTGAACTACCGGATGCATCGTCATCACCACTATTTTGGGTAGCTTGAAGGCACTGTAATAGTGGGATAGGGTTCATTATTGGGCTGGATTCATTTTGAATAAGTTTATCTATTTCATCATTCATGTATTCTATTTCTTGGTCACTAAATGCCCTCTGGGTTATGAAGTTGTGCTTCTGAGTGGTCAACCTTGCAGCTGGAGTCTCTCTCTTACATGGGCAAAAGTGGAAGATGATCTCTCTCCATTCCCTTGTAATGTCGTCCTGCCTCTCGTGTTTCTTTTTGGCATACTTTGTAGCCCATATCAGTGTCCATTTCTCTTCTCTTGTCCACAATCTTTTCATTTTTTCCTCTCTTTCTTCTCCTTCTCTGGCAATGTAATCCTCAGTTGCTTCCCTAAGAGCGTTTTGTTTAACATTACTAATTTCTTCCTCTGTAAGGTACTTATGCACTTGTGAGGCTAATGATTGTAGTTTCTTGACAAAGGTATTTTTCTTCTCTTCAGGTAAGTTGGAGTTCCTGATTTGCTCCGCTAGGATTATGTTCTTCTGCCTGCTCCACTTCTCAAACCTTGAGTATTCAGAGCAGTGCAAAATAATTTTCTTTTCTTCAATAGTCCATTTTATTGCGTCATACCTTCTCAGGTTTCGTTTTGGGTCCATTTTCCGTTGGAGCTGCTGGGGTCCAGGGTCATTACTCTGGCCTGATGGGGTCCCCTGCATTGATCCCTTTGGAGAAATTTCTTCTCTGGGATTAAGAAAAGTTGCACCATTGCTCTCCTCACCCACCCTGGCGTGTAAGCGGGTTGAGGGGACCTTTTTATCCTGGGCAACATCCTGCCAGTGTAAATTTTCCTTAGTAAAAATCTCATTTTTGTTGAAGCTTTTAGCTAGGGTTAGTGTCCTTATAGCGGTCACTTCCTCATGGCTGTACACAGCCAAACCCTGTGATGGCGGGACCTGGGCATGCGAGGAGCACACTACAAAGGCTCTTCATGTTCTAGATTCGAACATGATGTGCGAAACTTGCAATCTTAATTATATCGAAGTTCATAGTTATTTTTTATAATTATTCTAGTGTGAACATGTAATAATGCAGTGCTGCGATCTATCTACTTGTCAGTTGCCCCTGGTCAATTGAATGCCCAGTTAGGTCAACTGTATGCCCTTGATGATTGGTTAGGTTAAGTCGTGATATTTTCCTTAGTTAACAAAAATATCATGACTTAAATCTAACCAATCATCAAGGGTGTACAGTTGACCTAACCGGCCATTCAATTAACCTTAGTTATTTAATTGGTGGTGATTATTGTTTTTTCTACATTATTTGGTGATAATTCTTGATTTTTTTCTGCTACTTTTACAGATGGAGCCGCGAATGTAATACTTTACCATATAATGTTCTAATACATGAGTGAAGATTCGCTTACCAACTAAAATGACTGACAATACAGAATTATATTAAAAATTAAAATAAAAACAGTAAAATAAAAATTAAAATATAATAAACTAGAAGGGTGAGGCGAACGAGTTTCAGCACAAGTTATACTTTAGAATTAAATGATTTCCCCATATTCAGAAATTAGAATGTCACGATGTTCTGACATGCTTTACTCTTCACCTAACAACTAAAACTTACTTCTAAAATGGCATTCACTTAATATTACAATTAAAACTAAAATTGAAAAAACTTAAAATATAAACAACAGGCAAATTTAAACTCTTAGTTGACAGTCACACTCTCCAAAGCAAAGGCCACAAATAGGAAGACAAAAAGCTTAACTAGTAAAAATGACATTGCCTTCAATATTTGTAAAAATTTCAGCCTAAATTTCACATCAATAATACGTTAATTATATGTAAAAATTAGAATGGCATATTTTAAAAAATACATATACTTCACTCTTAATCACCAATTCTTTATAAACCATCCCAAATTGAGACTTAACAATAAGAAGTTCAAATTACAACATATTATACGTCACTCAAGATTATAAAGACATTCTGAATGGCAACCTTGTATTGTATGTCATAATCTTTCAGAAAATGTAAAAACAAGAATGGTAGATGATTAAATATTTAATAAAATCAATAAAAATTAACAAAGACAATGTGCAACAGATTGAAAAAAAAAACTGCCATAAATGGATAAAACAAATCACTGAATCATCAACAGGCAAAGATGGCTCACTGTTTTACTTCAATACAAGAAAAAATATTTAATAAATTATAATGTCTAAAATATAAACAGTGATCAAGTTACATACAGTTTAGTAAATGAAAATGAAAAGGTTTATTGGCAGACTATAGTCCATATGACAATTATTATTAATACTGACAGTTCACATACTATGGATAGAAATATATACACAGTTGATTAGAAATAATACAATAATGTCGAAGTTAAGTGGAGCTACAGACAGACATTTTTGTACTAAGAATACCATAGCTTAGAACAGTGGTACTCATTGCGCGGCTCGCAAGCCAAATGCGCTATATATATTTGGCTCACGAGCTGCCCAATGAGTACCACTGGCTTAGAGGATAAAGGGCAGGACTCAGGGATAGCTTGGAAATTGAGTTGGTTGATTTTTTTTTTTTTAATTCTTTGCATCAGACTGTATTGAATACGTCTTGTTACCTTCGGGAAGCTCGGGACATTGCGGGTAGCAAACATTTGCGAAGCTGAGCATCTCGGGGGTAATTTGTGCAAGTCTAAAAGATGTGTTGTACAGCAAATTTAGAGTTCTGCCAGAACCTTTTTTATAATTCACCCAGAGTTGCTGTCCGTATATATTACTGCAGAAAGTATGAAAGTCTTTAGCTGCACTTGTACAGAACCGAAAGTCCCTTAGTTATATTCGCTTTAGCACAAAGGCTTCGAGATTGTTTTCTTATATCAGAGTCATCACTCAAGGAGCTGGTAATAGTTTGACCCAAATACTTAAACTCTTGTACTTCCTCAATTACTTTACCTTTCATTTTAAACCTAATATCAGCTGGCTGCTTACAGCTTTTAGGATGAAACTGCACAACCTTAGTTTTTGTAACATTAAAGAGAATATCATGTTTTGGCGAATAACTTCACAGACTTTTAGGTAGCCAATCCAGACCTTTAACAGAGGGACTTATTAACACCATATCATCGGCATAAACTAAGTTATTTATCCTTGTGTTATCTATACAACATCCCACCGTTGCCTCATTAAGTGAAGCAATTAATCCGTCAATATACACATTAAACAACATAGGGGAGAGCAAGGAGCCTTGTCTCACCCAGCAAGAGGAGCCAAAACATTCGGATAGCACATTGCCCTACCTAACGGTAAAAGATTGGTGGGAACACCAAAATTTGGATCAATGAAAGAAAGCCACCCCCAAAAGTTTCTCTAGCCAACAATGCCACCCTAAAAAATAATCAAGTAAACAATGCCACCCCCCAAAATCACTAAAGTAAAGAATTTAAGTAAAAACACCTTCATGAGGAACTGTTTATTATTTATTACTGTATGCCCTTGATGACTGGTTAGGTTGTCATGATATTTTCATTTAAACTAGCTAAAATATCAACTTAACCTAACCTAAATACTAGGGTGGTCCACTCTTATAGGGGTGGAATTTTTTTTTGTGATTTGTTTTTATTGCTGGGTTGTAACTTATGAGGATGGATGAGAAAACACCTCTGGGAAAGTTTTATTTGAATCAGTTAATTTGTAGGGGTAGTACATGACACGAAGTTTTGGTATAATCTGAAAATCACAGCAAAGTTAATCTTGGTGACAGTACATGACTATTAGGGTAACTAACAATTCCGAAATGAATTGACTAACAATTCCCTCTGCACCTCATTTGATCTTTGTTTTCTCGCCCAGTTGCCAGGCTGACTTCAGTGGTTGAGGAAACTGCTTCCTGTAGTTAGCAACAACTTGCAGGAGATACTGCAGTTGTTCCTCATTCCTGGTGTGGCAGCCGTTGTATTCATTAATGAGAGCAACCCCCCTCTCTGCATGATCGTTCATGACAGAGAGGTTTGCCACTGATTTCTTCGCTATTTGGTAATCAGGATCACTGTCCCAATCCCGCACCTCCTTCCTCAGGTATCCCACACCTGACCCCAGAGACAACAGCAGTCTTTTTGAGTTTGCTGTTGCTAGTGACTCGATTGAAGCCCCCTCAGCAACACCTTTCCTTCTCTTCTGGCAATCAGGCTTTCCTTCAACTTCCTCCATCGCCTTCACCATTGCTGTTTTAGTCTCTTCAGACACCTCAGGATCGAAAATCGCGAGGCCCACCATCTCCTCCGAAAGATACCAAAGATGACCGCTGAGTTTTTTTAATGCCACTTCCGAAATTTTGGGGTCATGGTATTCCCGAAGACTCTGCAGAAGACTGAGGTCGCTGCGAGGCGCAGCAGCAGCTATTGGCGCTGTCATCCATGCCTGCAGGTAGATGGAAACAGCGAAGACACTGACATCCTTAAGACACTTTTGCTCTCGTGGAGTGAGGGCTGGGATTTGTCCCCTGAACAGCCACATCTTCAATGAATAGATCACCTTAGATAACCATCTGGCTTGGTGCATGGGGCCAGGTCGCTTGAAGGTGTAGTTGTCAATGCTCCCTCCCAAGAAAATGATGGACAGATCGAGGAATTCCTGATAGTCATCTCGAAAGGATTTTGAGGAGTGTTTTTCCTCAGCAAAGCGGGGAATCCAATCTCTAATGGGGGCCGAGAGTCGATGCACCTCTTCATCATCCCATCCAGTGCCGTATGTTCCTGTGTCGATGAAGGTCCATTTGCTCTGAAACCTGCTGAACAATGGAACATCAGGTCCACTCATTGGGCCATAGCAAGCAGTGAAAACTCCACCAATCATCGTGATGATGGCAGGCAAAATGGAGAAGGTCTTTCTTCAACTTCTGCTCCAACAACACACACACTCCATTCAAACGACCAGCATTGGAGGCAGTGGTGTCGAAACACATCCCCACGACAGATTCTTCGAGGCCCCAATCAGTCAATAATTCAAAAACTGCGCTGGCTTGGTGTTCTCCTGATCCAGTTGGTATTTTGGGGACTCCAAGGAGCTGAGATTGACCCAAAAAGGAGGAAATGAGCACAGGCAGCCGATCCACATGCGCATGGTCTCTGGTGTTGAGGAGGTCTGGAATAAGTTTTCCATCCCAGTGGATGATTGCAGGACCAGACTGAAAGGAAGCTTTTAGGCTACTGCAGATCATGATCCAATGTCGTTCTCTCTGCCGTTTGATGGAGGTCCGGGTGATGTTAAAATTCATTGGGCTGTGGCCAAGGCTCAATGCAGTCTCTGCTATTATGTAGGTTGCCATCCTGTCCGTAGTGTGTGTCCGATCTAGGGCAGCAGCTAGATTTGATGTTATCACATTCTTGACTCTTTTCACCTGTTTTGGAGGTCGCTTTCCACCTTTTGCCCATTCATCTTCGGTGGAGGATGACTCGTCAGTGACTGAGGATTCTGTTGAGGACACCAATACTGCTGTACCCGACGTTGATGCACCTTCATTGACTGCCTGCAATACAATCAAAGAAAATGGACAATTAGTGTTAACGAACAACCTAATCATTGCAATCAAATGAAAGTAGGAATTTGAAGAACAATCTCACCTTTCTCTTTCGCATCTCCTCCTCCATCTTCCTGTGGGCAGCTTGTTTTTCTTTTTCTGCTTGTTTTTCTGTCTACTCCCACCATGCATCCCCGTCTTCCAGGCTCTCGCTGGGCCAGCAAGAAGGCCTTGTCTTCTGGGTTTTTGATTAGAGACAAGGCATCAGCATGTGCCATATCAAATAGGTTCCGAAGTGTCTCCTTGAATCCCTCTTCGTTGTACACCTAAATATAAATAATAAATATATATAATATACAGTATATGATAAATGTATTGACTATTGTACAGTATAATATGTCATACTCTCGAGAAACTATTTTATTTATCATTGATCATCCAACTCACCTGCTTCTGGCTCCTCCTCATTCGTCCTTTTTTATTTTGATCCAATCTTGGTGAAGGTCCAAGATCTTTTGGATTCCTTTGTATTTTTCCCTTGTCGGGATTCGAGCTTTGTTCCAAAATATTTCAAGTTGACCCCACACTACTTGAGCACTTTCCTTCAACTCCTTCTTGAGATTAGTGTGGTGATGAAGGAAGCATGACAATACTTCTCCACGTGATGGTAATTTGCTTCCAAGAAGCTTGTCCTTCACTTTATCTCCTTCAAGGAGATAAAAGCAAGAGCTTCGAACTTGAGTCATCATATATCCAACCACTAAACACAACCAATGAACACTACACCAATAATCTGTCAAGGAAAAGATGTATTACTGGAACTGGAACATAATATACAAGTAAATCTACTAGGTAGTGCAAAAGTGCAAAAATGAAGTACTGTGTGCTACCCCTAAAAAGTGATTGATTTGGGAAAAAATTGGCCAGAGGTGTTTTCTCATTCATCTTCACAAGTTACCGCCCGGCAATAACAAAAAATCAAAACTTCAATTTTATGGACCACCCTACTAAATACCTTGCAGATTAATGAAAGAAAGCCACCCCCGACCCGTCTGGGGGTGGCTTTCTTTCATTGATCCCAAAATTTCAATAAATTTAATAGGTACATGGGAACCTTCCTGTCTTCAAGTTTTTTAAATAAAATATTGTGGTTCACTCTATCACTATCCCAGCCTTACTTATATCTAGGAAACAGCTATAGTCCAGGCAATCTAGAGCAAAAATAGCTTCAACCTGGGCAAAATTGCTTCAGAAGCTTTCTAAACTGTTTCCAGCTCAGGAACCATTGCAGAATAACATATCCAAAATCCGACAAAATTGGACCCTGGGAACACTCCCAAAAATGAAATTCAAAATGGCGGACTGGCAGTTTCCTACGAAATACAATAAATTTTAATTTCGCTTTGTAGAGAGAGTTATGACGTTTTTCTTGATCAGTAAAATGTTTTAAAACACATTTTCATTTCTAAATTAACCTATATGACACTAAAAATTGTATTAGGCGGCTAGTATTAAACTATGACGTCACGTAATGTAAATAAAATATACTGTATAGAGTGTATGTGAGAATGGACATTGCTACATCTTTATAAACTTATATTATATACAACTCTTTAATTCCTACTACCCACTATCAAATCTGCGTATTTGTGCTTGTCATTTTCTTTAAAACTGTTATTATGTACTCCTTTTAAATACTGCAACAGTTTATTAATTTGTGTTTTCTGTTTCAGACTGACTCGGTGTACGGCTGACTCGGTGTGCGTCCGCCTTCAAGAATGCAGACCCCTGAAGAATTGTGCGTGATTTGTAAGGAGAAATTGGACAGTGGACAGGAAGTGGTTCACATCTCGCAAAAAGGAGCAGATGGTATAAATGTATCCAGCCGCAGCCGTGGAAGCAATGTTGTTGCAACAGCTGGAATAAGTGTTCACGTTGTATGTAGGAAAAGGTTTACAGATAAAAAGACCATTGAAATAAAGAAGCGACAGACTGCAGCCGAGGCAATACCAAGGAAAAGTGCTCATTTTCATGAATACGCATTTTCCAGTGCTACTCACTGTTTGTTTTGTGATACCTTTGTGGACTTTTTTTCCAAACACAAACCAAAATCAGAGCATGTCAAAATAAGAACTACAGAGTTCTCCGAAACCATAAAAAGGTGCTGTGAAAGCTGCTGCGATGAATGGTCGTTTAATGTAAAAGGCTGTCTGGAGTATTATCTTCGTGATCTTCCTGCTGCAGATTGTGTCTACCATCACACCTGCAGCGTAAATTTTTGAAGTGGAAAAAACATTCCTCGCGCATACTCCTCCGACGATCATGATTCGAAGAAAGGGAGACCAGCTAATGAAGAGCAACACCAAGCATTCCTTCAGACCTGTGCTTACCTGGAAGAGAATGATGATGAACAACTGTTGATTGGAGACCTAATTTCCAAAATGGAGGAATATCTTCAAGGAAGTCAGAGCTCTGTCTACGAACACAGGCACATGAAGAGAAAGCTTTTAGAACGTTACGGAGACAAGATCATAATATCAGGTGAAAGTGGGAAGGCAGATGTAGTAACACTACGAGAGACAGCTAATGAAATTCTTATAGATTATCACAAAAAGTCGAAAGAATGTGATATAGATATAGAGCTACAGAAGATTTACCTAGTAGAAGCTGCTGCAAAAATAATCAGAAGTGATATCAAGTCTGTCGACTCGCCTAGAAAAGATGTGTATCCATCTCCAAATGACATCACTGCAGAAAGTGCTCTTGATTACATTCCCAACAGTCTGAAATTGCTATTATCAAAAGCATTTGCGGGACAGGATGCTTCAAGAAAAATAGGTGCAATTGGGCAGAGCATTATGCAAGCAACCCGTCCTAGAGGATTACTATGTCCACTACAGATCGGTTTGTCGGTTCAGCTACACCACAACTTTAAGTCAAGGTACCTTATTGACGTTCTCCATCAGCTGGGTTACTGTTCGTCGTATGCAGAAGTAACAAGATTCGAAAGAAACGCGGCGCTGGCAAGTGGGTCTGGCTCTTTTACTGTTGATGAAAACACTGCAGTCCTTCTAGCAGCAGATAACATCGATCATGATGTCTGCACTTTGGATGGGAAGAATACCTTTCATGGAATGGGTATGATTGCCGCAATAACTCCGAAGATCAAGATCCACCCTTCTATTCACAGGCGTAATGTTGGTGACAATGACATTAAGAAGATTGCAACCGTTGACATTAGGGAATATAGACACGCGAGAAGCATGTTGAGGGACATCTCATTCCGCGAACTTCCAGTACCCACTGCCACCATAAGTCGACTTAGTCTTCTCTGGCAGATATCTTCAGCAGAAAGATCAGGTCCAAGTTTGTCCGGAACAATGCAGGCAATTCACGGTGGATCAAGTGTCTCACATCCAGGTGTGGTGTCGATCACGTTCCTTCCCATCATAGATATGTCGCCAACTGACATGACCTGCATATTTTTGACATTACTATATTTGAGCAAGATAGCACGCGATCAAAAAGTCCCATGCATTATTACCTTTGATCAGCCTTTGTTCTGGAAAGCTTCCCAAATCATCAATGAACAGAGAGACCTGCAGGACATTGTTTTAATGCTGGGATCATTTCACACTCTGATGAATCTTTTGGGAGCAGTCGGTACTCTTATGAATGGTTCAGGATTGTCTGAAGTACTTCAAGAAATATACGGACCAAATGCCGTGCAACACATGATGTCTGGAAAAGCTGTTTCAAGAGCGATACGTGGTCATATGATAGTAGATGCAGCTCTTAGTACCTTACTAGTCGCAGATGTTTTCCCTCATAATGAAGATGGAACTCCTCATGACCTCCATAAGGAAGCTTGTGACCTGCTCGACGATGTTATGACCGCCAAACAATCAGTTGAGGATGTGGAATCTTCGAATGCATTGTCTCAGATTGCTACCACTTTGGATGCGAAGAAAACTGACCTACAATCTACTTCGCAAACAAGTCAACTCTGGTTGGAATATCAGCGAATGATCAACATTGCACGTTCCTTGATAACAGCAGACAGAACCGGCTCGTGGGATTTGCACTTGCAAGCTATGCTGGAGACCATCCCCATAATTGCAGCAGCCGGACATCACAATTACCTGAAATCGATATACCTGTACCTGCAGAAAATGTTAAGTTTGCCTTCTGAAAATCCAGCCGTTAACAAAATGTTCCAGGAAGGTAAGTTTGTGGTAAGAAGAAGTGACAGATTATGGGCTGGACTCGGCACAGACCTGGTGATAGAACAAGTACTAATGCGTTCCCTGAAAAGCAGAGGCAGACTGACACGCGGAAGTGGATTTACAGACATCCAAAGGACAACGTGGCTCTTTTCTATGCCTCTGTGTTCCACTTATAACTTAGCAATGCAGGAATACACCAGAGTTTTGTTGGAAAGTAGTGAACAGCACAAGGAAATGAGGGGAAGTAGACAAATCAGGGACAGTAATGACATGAAGAAAGTACTTGAACGTCTGGAATCCTTATCCCCATTCCATTCTACCTCGGGTCTCTGCAACATTGTAACAGGGCTAACTGCTGATCCTGGAGTTAACGTTCATCAATTGCATTCAATCGGTACGAACATTGTCGTAAAAATGATTGGGAAACAAGCCTTTACATATTCTGCCAAAAGATCTGACAAAGTGAAAACACTAGGATCTGCTTCTGCCGTTGTGATCACTGATGCTTCAGATATAGAAGTAGATCCTGCACTACTGTTTCAGAGAATGATGACTGTTGCCACTGGCGGAGACATGAATCTTGAAGATGTCATGTGTTACGAACTGTGTGCATATCCTCCTGCATTGTTCGAATCACGAAGTATCTTGAGGAAACCGATAAGTCTCAGCTAGCTCATGCAATAATCAAATACACTGACACTTTACGCATGGAAGAAGTTCAAGAAATTCAGTGCACAGACCAGTACGTATTGGATGGTGGATCTCTACTACATCGTGTTTCCTGGCATCAAGATGAAACATATGACAGCATCACCAACTCATATGCCGATTTCACTCTGAAAACATATGGAAAAGCAATCATTGTTTTTGATGGCTACAGCAGCTCTCCTACGATCAAGGACATGACCCACAGAAGACGCAGCACCAAGACAAGCAGAAATGTGAATCTCAGTCCAAGCATGAAGTTTGTTGGCCAGAAGGAACACTTCTTGGCTAATGAAAACAACAAGCAAGCATTTATTTCCCTCGTAGGTGAGATGTTGAAGAAGCACGGGTGTACTGTTCACAACGCAGATGGGGATGCTGATGTGGACATTGTTCATGCAGCAGTTTCCTCATCAGAAAATGCAACTACAACAGTAATAGGGGAAGACACCGACTTGCTGATTCTCCTTCTGTACCATGCCAAGGACAGTGGTTTCAAGTTGTACTATCGCAGCGATATAAGACGGGGACCATCTCCTAATCCTGTGTATGATATTCTCAGCATTCAATCATTGTTAGGCAATGACATCTGCAAGTATCTCCTGTTTGTGCATGCTTTCACGGGCTGTGATAGCACATCCAGAATTTTTTCGATCAGTAAAGCCAAAGCATTCAACACACTGATGAAGGTGGCTGAACTCCGTTCAGTTGCAAATACATTCTGTTCTGATTGTTGCCAACACTCTGACATTGAAGCCGCTGGAAGAAAGGCAATGCTTCTGTTGTATGGCTGCAAAACACTTGAATCCACTAACGCACTACGTCATCAAATGTTAGTTGAAAAGGTAGCTACAGCTAAATCTTTTGTTACACCCGAACATTTGCCACCTACCGATGCATCCACAAAGTACCACAGCTTTTGCACATACTTTCAAATACTAATCTGGAAGTCTACAGAAGAGAAGATCGATGCAGAACAGTGGGGTTGGTATGTAAAGAGTAATTCCTACTACCCTACAGCCTGCGACAAGCCACCAGCTCCAAATTATCTATTCAACATGATCCGCTGCTCCTGCAAGACGAAATGTGCTACTTCAAGATGTGGATGCAAGCGTAATGGAATGCCCTGTTCAGCCGCTTGTGGCAAGTGCCAAATCAGTGGTTGCGATAACAGCCCAAGTACCGGTAATCTATCCGATGATAGTGATGAAGAGGATTAATTTCTGTATGTTTGTGACCAGGTATCACTTCTTCTGTAATGAACATAACTTGAAACTGGGAAAAAAATAATTGTTGTATTATTGATTATAAAAATCTGTAAAAAGCTATATAACATTATATTTGCATAATAACTGGTTGTGTTGTATATTGTTGAATTATTTAAAACATTACAACTGAAAGAAAAAGCATCAAATGTATCTCTATAAATAAAAGCGTAAATTATATATATTTTTTTTTCGTAGGAAACATCCAGTCCGCCATTTTGAATTTCATTTTTGGGGGTGTTCCCGGGGTCCAATTTTGTCGGATTTTGGATATGTTATTCGGCAATGGTTCCTGAGCTGGAAACAGTTTAGAAAGCTTCTGAAGCAATTTTGCCCAGGTCTAACTACAAATTGCCTGGACTACTATAAATAGTTGAATTACTGTCAATGTATTTAGATTGTGGTTGCAATTTCGGTCCCATTGCTGGACATCTAGCATGTAAGCCACTTTCCATAAGTCTCCTTCTAACGGTTCGCTCCGATACACTGACGTCTCGAGACCTATCCAGCTCATTGCGGAAGTTTGTGGCAGTCAAGCGACGATCTCGCAAAACACTAAGACGATGAAACGATCGTCACGGGCAGATGTGCAGCGCGATCTTCCAGATTCTGGTCTTCTGGTGTACTCTGTCTTCACATAACGTTGGTAGACACGTCGAACCGTTCTTTCAATTCCTAGCCATCGGCAACATAACGCTGGCTCCGACCATCTTCAATTAGGGCGACGACTCTTGCGACGTTCAAGGCACTCAAATCCATTGTAAATGTCCAATTCTGAAATCCAAAAGAATTAGAAGTCTATCTGTTACTAAACGCAAATACCTACTCGTACTAGTGGAAGAAAAAGTGGCACTAGCAGTCTAAGAGCAAATGAATGTTAGACTGTCAAATCCTTAAAAGAAGTCGAAAATTCGTTACAGCTAGTGTGT
The DNA here is from genome assembly GCA_023014485.1 of Bathynomus jamesi. Classification (NCBI taxonomy): domain Eukaryota; kingdom Metazoa; phylum Arthropoda; class Malacostraca; order Isopoda; family Cirolanidae; genus Bathynomus; species Bathynomus jamesi. The sequence goes on along the minus strand of JAJOZX010000252.1, from coordinate 1,737,129 downwards.
TCGCAGCTGACGTTGTTTTGTCTCGTTATTTGTTTGCCTTATAGACTATATTTTCGAATTTTAAAACTTTTATAAACAGGAGCTTGCTCACTTTTTTGCTTTTCACGATATTCCAAGTGGGCCGATTTTTCTGCCACTCAGTCAGTGTTTATATTAAGGTAGGTTGATTTTCCGCATTTTTTTAGATATCGACTTTGGACTAGTCGAGATAGTCAGGGCTTAATATGATAATAAATGACAAAAAATTTCAGATCCCTAGCTTTAACCGTTTTTTGAGGAAACCGTTTCAAAAATCGTCAAAAAATCATACCGAAAAATACCGCATTTTTGCAATTTTCGGCCAAAAAAATCATGCTATTTTCATAAAAAAATCCTGAAAAAAGTTACAATTTTATTGAAAAAAAGTAAAAAAACATGTACAGAGTCAAATAGACACATTTAGATCCCAAGATCATCATAATTTTCACTGTAAGAGCCCTTAGAAGCAAAGGAAGACCTCATCTGGCGGCTTAGGGCTTTGGCCAGAATGTGTTGAAGATGTACAGCTGCTGATTGTGGAACTTGCTGTCCCTTTTGATCTCAAACCAACTGACTGCATACACTTCCACAATGAACTTGATGGCCTGGTAAAGCTTATCCTGTAGTTCTGGAGGGTAAGCACCTCTGGTCCACAGACACATCAATCTAATTGCCAAAATCAACCATCTTGCATGGTTTAATGGTCCAATTTTCCAGGCAGCAAATCTTGGGTTGACTTTGCCCCTGGAAATTCCAAGCACGTACTCCAAAAGAAGCCTCTGGTCGCTACTGAGATCATTCAGTGTCTCCTCAGCAAATTCCATGTCATCCAGGGAGCCACTGAGTTTGGTGAATTCCACTTGTGGCAGATCTTGGTAGTCAATTTCACAGAGTTTTCCCAGCGGACCAGTGAAAGCAGTTCAACTTTTGGTACTGCCATCAAGATGCTTGAAAACAGCTCTGAAAGGAAGCTCATTCTGATGGAGTGAACAGCCAATGGTGTGCAATTTCCGCTCAATTTTATTTTCCAGAGCTGTTACAAGGCCTCCCTCCCAGCCAGTGTTTGTATTTGTGTTGTCAAGGAGGACAGCTTTCAGGGTATGAACACTGTTAAACTCCTCCAAGACACTAGCAACTTCTTCAAGAACAACTCCAGTCGCACCTTTAATTGGGCTGACTCTGTGAGTAAGATATGTTCCACTTTCAGTTCCTGGCTCCTTTGTGGAAGTCAAATGGTGCTCTTGTCCCTTTCCTTTCTTCAGCTTAGTCTCCCCATTTTCATCCTTAACTTCTCTGTACAGCAAAGTGTCCTTGTCAACTTTCCCATCAACCCCAATACAGACTAACTTTTCCAGACCCTCATTGTGCTTTTCATCACTTTTCACTTTCATTCTAGCTTTTTCCCTGTCCATTTTCGATTTATCAACTATTATCTGTTTCACATCAAGGCCAGGCTTAAGCAGGTCCATAGCTTGTAAGTCCAGGAGGAAGGCATTAGCAAGACTTGCCCCAAGATTGGAAGAAACATCACCCCTGATCAGTTCCATGGCATATCTGGGGGTTTTCAAAAAGCTGTAACCTCCACTTGGGTGCCTCCTTGGCTTGAACTCTTCAGCTTCACCACCAGATGGCTGAAATGAAAATAAAAAATAAATTACTAAAGTGAAAATAGGGTAAAAATAGGGTAAAATGGGTGGAAATAAGAATAAATTACTTAAACGAAAATGGGGGGAAAATAGGGGGAAAAATGGGTAAAAATTCAGGTAAAAAGTCGGCGAAAATGGGCAAAAAAAAAAATAAATTACTAAAGCAAAAATGGGGGAAATAGGGACAAAAAGTAGGGATAAATTTGGGTAAAAATGGGATAAGATATAAGAAAAAATATATATTACCTCTCCTGATTCTCCTGAGCTGGATTCAAAAGAAATATCTTGTGAAGGTGTGGAGGCAAAAGTGGCCAAATCCACTTCCTGCTGCTGTTGAATCTGGCTCTGTAATCTTTCTGCTTCAGCTGCAGCCCTCTGGTCTCTCTTCACAGCAGCTTTATCCACAGATCCCAGCTGGAAAGAGCCCTTGGGTCCTATTTTGGCCCTCTGATCTCTCAAGTATTCCCTCTCCTCTACTGGAACCTGAAATATTAAAGTATATTAAATAGCGGATCTAAAATAAGAGATAAAATCCTGAAAAAAAATTGATTAATTTCTATTACCAGGGGGGGGGGAGATTACAGGAGGAAAATGTGGATATTTTTCAATTACAAGCATTGAATTTCCTTCCATTTAAAAGGCACCTAATCGCACTAAGTTAGGCCAGTTAAAAGTTAAAAAAATAATAGCATTACCTTCTTACTGGGAGGACAAGTGCAGATTATGTGGTGTTTGACAATTTTCTTTCTTGCACTTCACAGCATTGTCATCACAGGGACGAACAGGTAGCTTACAGGTGCAAGCAGAAATGTCAAAAAGTTTATCCAGCTTTTCCTCCAGATTCTGCTCCTGGACTGTAGAGAGAGATTTCCTGTTTATCTCTTTTGCTTTCTTGAAGCACACTTTATCCACCAATTTCACTGCATAATATTCCTCATACAGGGGCAGCTGCGGGTTCACTGCCTGCCAGATCTCAATCACATCCTTTGCTATCATTTTAGCAATATCATAGTCTTTCAAGTCTGGGTGGCTGTTTTGGAGGAAATAACTGTACTGAATAACTTGGCGGAGGGTAGGAGGCTCTGTTTTATCCAAAGGGGAAGGCTGGCCACTGAATTTTTTGGCACTATCACTTCGAGTTAACACTGGAGACTTCTGTTTTTTACCCATTTTTATGAAATATCTGAAAATAAACACAATTAAATGAACGCATCATAAAATAACTTAATTTAATACACATTTTATAGGTAAATATCATTGAAAAATACAAAATAATACACTAATAAACATCTATAATGCATTTACAATAAGTTTCAAGCATCGTTTTGTTAAAAAAGCCAAATTTTAATTTATTATTTTAATGAAATAAGGTCCGATATTTTGTTTGTTTACATTGCGTGAATGCCGCACGCACGATTTTATGCGTAAAATTCGGCAATTTTACAACTTAAAAATAATTAACAATCCTCAAAAAATACAATCATTTTCACAAATATGAGTTGGTGCAACGTTTTTTATACATTAATACCTTTCTATCTAGACTAGTCCAAGATCACAGTTCCAAAATCAACCTACCTTAGTGTATATGCATCAACACTGTTTTCACAACTTCAGTATTACCTAAAAACTTAAGAATTGCTGTGATGGTCCTTTTATATTTAATATGAAAATGTTTAGTGTGATATTGTGATTCTTTAACTCTACCACACTTTCAAAAAAAAAAAAAAAAAAAAAAAAAATCACTGGATTAACTTGCATTCATCAAACTTGTCAGGATTATTGTGCAAAAATGTTAGATTTTATTTTAGAAGCATACAACATACTAAAAGTGTCATTCCCTTTGCAAAATTATATCTGTCAAATCCAGACAGTGTAACTTTTTATCATGGCTTCCAACATTCCTTTGGCCCAACCTTCACAAACACATTAGTGGACCAAAGTGTTCATATCCATATCATTTCTTATGGGATAAGATATTAATATGGGCAAAGTCTGGTTTCAGTGAGACAGCACAAGACCTCATACAGCAAATGTCATCTTGGACTTTTTATATGAAACATTTGACCCGAGTCCTGTCTAATGGGTATGACTGTAGTCTTGAACAGTCACTGCTGTCATCTGACCTCAATCCCTGCGATTTCATTTTATGGGATATCTACAGGAGAGAGTCTTAAAAGAAAAATCAAGGGCACTGAAAGCGTTAAAAACAGCAAATGAAGGTGAAACAAAGTCCATTTTATTGAAATGCTGGATGATGTGATAAGAAATGACACCAAGGTCAATTGTGAAGGAAATGGCTAACAAAACCTAACTGAGCCTACCTAGCCTAACCAACCAATGATACATTTCTCTGTACCAAGTGAGATTAAAGATAGAATAGGATTACTGAAGTGTTTTTAGAGGAGAAAGTGAGTGCTGCATGGATCACATGGAACTGAGCATTGACAAGGTGAGTGGCTGGCTCAACCCAGCAGTTGGGAGTGAATCCAAAGACTGGCACGAAGACCATTGAGCTACCAGGAGCCCATAAAATTAGAAAATTTAAAAATTCATATACATATTCATAAACAAATATACTCTGAAAAACTAAATCCATCCACAAATGTGAGGAAGAAAGCCTAAATAATGAAAAATGATTCACTTCAAATTATAGTACATTAAAAATAGTCTAAAGTTATACACTAAAGAGACTTTCATTAAATATAAAAATTAGAATGATATATTTTAAAACACACACACTTCACTCTTGATCACAAATGGAAGTTAAATCAATAAACCAACGCATCAACCAAATCCTAAAACCTGAGATAAGAGAAGCTGAGGGCGCAAAAAACACCAAGCTTTGAGTTTTAACACTAGCATTATGTCAGAATAACATCAATGTCCTACCATCATTTTTACTGCCAAAGACAATGCCATTTAGATCGCACAAGACTTTTGTAAATGCTTGAACATGTGTATGATGTTTCACAGTTTCATCAATTTAGGTTGAGCAGTTCAAAATTTAGGGTGCAAACAGGAAAAACCTCAATTTGGCATTTGACCTCTATTTGTGACTTGACCTTTGATGCAGGGACCCAATTCTTGCTCATGAACTATCCTCTTGTGATGATCCATGTGTGTATGAAGTTTCAACAATTATGTTGAACAGTTCAGAAGTTATGGCACAGACTTCCATTGGACCTTTGATGTTTTTTTTTTTTTTGTATTGGGGCGTTTACCGCCATTTCCCGCTATATGGTAGCGGATATCATGGCGAGGCGGAATACGAGAAAGAGAAACGGAGATGGAGAAAAGGCACTAGAAAAGGGAGAACAGCGGACTACAGGTGAGAAGCCACCTAAAGCTCAGATAGGATGCGAGATTGGGAGAGGAAGAGGAAAAGACGGTCAAGCGAGAAGAGAGGGCTCTCAGCGAGCATAAGGCGTAAACGTTCGGGGAGGGGGAAATCAGAAAGGAACGGAAAAGCGCGACGACGTACTGACGACAGGGTGGGGCATTCCACAAGGATGTGAGAGACGGTGAGGGGCGACTGGCAGGAGGCGCAACGAGGAGCCTCCTGCCGGAACATAAGATAGCCGTGCATGAGGCGCGTATGGCCGATGCGAAGCCGCGCAAGGACGACCTCTTTGTGTCTGGAGCGGTGGAAAGAGGACACCCAATATGACAGACGGGGGCGGATGGACCAGAGTTTAGGACCTTTGATGTAAGGGGTCTGATTCTTGTTCATGACACATGGCTTTGTGATGGTACATGTGTGTATGAAGTTTCAGCAATTTATGTAGAGTAGCTAAAAAGTTAAGTACTGTGTGAACATAAAGTGTGATAGACAAACATACAAATGCAATCTAGTGTGGCTCCTCCAAATTTATTTGGCAGTGGCATAATAACTTACAGAAATATGCACTGCATAATATTTTAACAAACATGACATCTACAATGACATCAAGAAATATTTAATACAATTTACTTCATAAAGCTTTAGAAAGGGAATGATTACATAAAACCTAACAATTCATATCAGCCTTAGTGACTTGCAAAATAATTGCTGTGTTTTACTATCAGCTTGGTATGGATTTTTAAGGAATACATTTAGATGGGTTTGCATTCAAAACATATCTAAGAACTAGCTAATCAAAAAAATCTGAGGGTTTTACATTTTCAGCATTTTGTACAGCAAGCAGTATGGTATGCAAAAGAAATTTTAAAAAATTAAATAAAAACTAATACATACAGTGAAATTTTTAACTCCAATGTCCATCTCCTCCAGCTCTTGTGTGTATTTTTCCCATAAATCATATCTACAAAGTAGGAAAATTAAATTAAAATAGGCTGATAGATACCATATTCTATTTCCTTAAAAGAGAATTATTGTAAATTTGGGCTTTAGCTATACGCATTTTCCCTCTCCAAAATTCAAGATGACATGGTAAAATCTTTCTAATAAAAGTAAAACTACAATAAACAGTAAATGCATTTCAATAAAAATCTTGCTAAATACCAATTTAGATTAATATCATACATATTTAAGACAATTGGGCTTCACCACACACACTCTTAATGAACTATAATTCATTTAAGTTATTTACAAATTACAAATAGTGGTATTAATTAATAATGAGCATGTTCTTTTAAATGAAACATGGATGAAATACTGCTCATATACCAAATTATAGAATGTAGTTCTTTAAAACAGGTAGCAAAACAAAATCAATCTGCACAATGTCAATATTAAAAAGTTAGTTTAAATTAGGTTACATTATGTCCAGTTAGGTTACACTGGTTCAGTTAGTCATTTTCATTGAAAATCTGAAATGTAGTTTAAAATGTGATTTTCATATACAGTAGGCTCGTAATATTTCGTGATTTATTATAATTTTTGTACTTCACAAACCCCTAAATTACTACCTTTTTTTTAAATACTTCGTGTGAAGCTCGCAAAGTATTTTAAGAAGAAAGGGTAGTAATTTAGAAGTTCATGAAGTACAAAAATCATTATAACAAATCACGAAATATCACAAGCCTTTTGTACTTGCATAAGGTTGAACTTCAACATTATGAAATTTAATTTTCATGTACCACCTTTAAACTATAACAAAGTAGGTAGACCCTTACTATCACTACCTGCTTAGCATTTTATATATACATACAGGATCTCCAAACAAGGATGCTCTACTTTAATTCATATGTTACAAAGGAAACTTTGGAGTTTCTTCATGCAGTTTAGGATAGGCGAAATTATAGTACAAGATGGAGGTTTCTAAAATTCATTGTATATTTAGTGTAAAGCATTATTTCCATACACAGTATTATACAAGAGTAAAATGATTTAAAAACCCAATTTGGAGTGAGGAAAGCCCATAGTAAATCTTCAATAAGAGACCTAATGAAGAAATTTGAAGATACTGGAGACATAAGAGACAACCGGAAGTCATGTTGGTCAAAAGGAAACTATAAAAAAAAAGGCCATCCTGTACCATAAAAAAATCTGATAATAATCTTGCCTGAACTACATTAAAAAAAACCAATGGTTACATGAAAATAATCAGGTGGTGTTGAAATTTGCCACATAGTTATGAATTAAAACAAATTAGTATTCTTAGGAGAGCTGTATAATATGTACAATATATATATATATATATAATGTAAAGAATGATGCTTGTGTAGAAGAGTGTTCCGCACAAGATGAGGAGGGAGAACGAACAAATGAAAAATGAGGTACCACCCGGGAATTGAACCCAGGATCATCCGATTGCCGGTCAAATATGTTATCCACTACACCATGGACCTCGATCAATAGAAGTCGTAATTCTCCTACATACAAGCAGAAACCAATGCCCTGAAGGGGCACCTTCGCATGCCATACATATATACATTTTAACTGCAAACAACACACAGTATAATTAATGTAAAGAATGACGCTTGTGTAGAAGAGCATATATTGAGATGGTATGGTTAACACCCCAAGTTGGTGAGAACTCCACTATTGGAAAGGATTCCTGAGAGCTCCCAAACCCCTCAGTAGGGCCTGGGAGGTTTCAGTAATCCCCATTGGGCCAGAGCTTTCTTAGAAAGCCAAGCCTTCAGAGTTACTAAAAATGTTTTTCTTCTCTTTTTAATTGATTATAACAGATTTGAAATTCTCTCAATATAGAGAATGTTAAAAAACATTGAGGCAATCATATGCCTGAGTATAACAGCTTGGAAATTCTCCCAGTATAGAGAACAAGAAGCTTGAGGCAATCATATGCCCATTTCAAGAAACGGGAAAGCATCTCACTTCTCCTTGATGGTGTGGTAGGTGATCCAGTCTTGTTTTTACCATTGGTGTTTTGTATTGCTTAACCATTAGCTATAAGAACCATGTCTCACATATTTGGATCACTTAAAATTATCATGTAAATATCATAATCATTTCTGAATGCCTGATTTCCTTTGTAAAGACCTTGTTGATAAACCTAACTTCAGTTATCAATATGCATCACAATGGATTTTGAGCTTTCTCAGGCTGTGAACTAAATTGTACTTTTAACTGCCTTATGAGCAACATATTAATGCAAATACATATCCCAAAATTTTAGAACATTAATTATCATTGTCAGTTTTGCTCCCTTTTCTGGCATCATTGCACTCATGGATTCCTGCGAGTCCACTGATGACAGTGCTGGGGGGATAATCTCTAAATGTTGTTGGGTTTTTTTTCTCTTTAACAGGGATTTGTTTTTGGCTGGGACATTTGCTTATTGAAGTGAATTTGGACAAAGCTTTTTCTTCCCCAATGCCTGCACAAATGCTGAAGCCAGTGTTCACATAGTTTTTTTTGTTATAAACATTGCTTTTGTTTGTACAGATTGAGCCCAGAATACCTTTAATGATTGTGAGATGAAGTGGAGTTTAAAATGACACATCTGGGACTTATCAGGTTTATACAATTTGGGTAACACTCATTGACCTTGCCCTAGTAACTAATATTCTTTGTTTTTTTTGCATTAGTTATGTAAGTTATTTTTTTTTCTGTAAGTCTTGTCTCCTTTGTGTGGTAATGGGCTGGTGATGGCCAATAATTTAATGGTTTTATTTTATGTTGACATTTTTGTGTGTGGTATGGGACTAATGATGTTTGTTTCTTTTGTTTTGTAGTAATAATTTTTTTCAAGTGCTTAGTTGGTTCTGAATACACATTGGTGTATGATCAATAAAATTGTTCATATTTTCTTTAGTTACCTGTAAAAACTTGCCTGCGGATGCAGTTAACCTTGTAAGTGTTATTGTTGTTTCGTTGATTAAATTAGGCAAAGGACATTTTACTTTTCCTAAATCCTCCCACCATAAGCCGAAGAGTAAGTCGTTAAAAGAGGCAGACTGGCTATGCCCCAGAGATCTTAAAGGTGAGAACCCAGTTTCAAATTGGTAGGAGCTGCCTATCTGACATAATCTCAACCACACTAAAATTGGTAACTTGCTCACCTCATTTCTCTCATTCTTAGCATTGCAGGTGGTGCTGAAGTCAAAGGATTTTTATTAAGGCCCTCTGGGTGGTTCTCACTGGCAGCTAAATCTCCCATCTCCACAACCAGCCGCAGCTGCCGTGACCCCACTAACAGAGTATCCGGTAGGTGAGTAACGCAAACGCATCTTTACACAGATACACTTACCAGCATCGTGCCCCCGTTTCAATATCTGACCGGCAATCGGATGATCCCGGGTTTAATTCCCGGGTGGTACCTCATTTTTCATTTGTTCATTCTCCCTCTTCATCTTGTGCGGAACGCTCTTCTACACAAGCATCATTCTTTACATTAATTATACTGTGTGTTGTTTGCAGTTAAAATGTATATATGTATGGCATGCGAAGGTGCCCCTTCAGGGCATTGGTTTCTGTTCGTATGTAGGAGAATTACGACTTTTGATTGATCGAGGTCCATGGTGTAGTGGATAGCATATCTGACCAGCAATCAGATGATCCCGGGTTCAATTCCTGGGTGGTACCTCATTTTTCATTTGTTCATTCTCCCTCCTCATCTTGTGCGGAATGCTCTTCTACACAAGCGTCGTTCTTTACATTAATCATATTGTGTGTTGTTTGCAGTTAAAATGTGTATATATATATATATTATACACTCAAGGAAAAATTAAAAAAATGCCTTCCAAGGCCTTAGAAACAGTATTTTCGTGTGTGTGTATAATATTTATTAACTTCATGTGTTCACTCAAGAAATCCATCCATCCATATATATATATATATATATATATATATATATATATATATATATATATATATATATAATATATATATATATGCATACAGGGTGGCACAAAAGTAAGGTACCATAGGTACATTTTAATAATGTGTGTTTTGAATGGGTGGAGATAGTTTTAATGTGTGCAATGCATGGTAACACACACCAATCAGTTGCTACTACTTTTAATGACAAACACCCTGAGAGGCTGCCAGTTGTTCAGGCATCAGTTGAGAAACTGTTCACTTGCTTCAAAGAAATGGGAAGTGTTCATGATCAACTGCATAGAGGATGGCCAAAAAGTTCAAATGATGCAGCAACATCACTAACGGTACTCAATCACCTCAAAAACAGTCCACGTAAGTCCTTAAGAAAGTTATCCCAGGAAATGGGTGTCTCCAGAAGATCCATTCAACAAATTCTTACAAATCATTACCACCCCTACAAAGTCCAACTCATTCAGGAACTGCAAGGTGACAACACAGATTCTCATGTAGAGTTCTGCCAGTGGTTTCTACAACATCAACAGCTTCAACGAAGGATCATGTTCAGCGACAAAGCAATATTTCACCTCAGTGGTCATGTCAATAGGCATAATGCACACTATTGGGCCAATGAGAACCCCCACTAGATGGAGGAAGGGCATGTGCAATTCGATCCACAAATTATGGTGTGGGCTGCACTCTGGGGAGTGGTTAATTGGTCCATACTTTTTTGACAGCAATGTAACAGGTGAAACATATCTGCATATGCTGCAAACATTTCTAATGCCCATACTGGATAACATTCCAATGGCAGAATGGGCAAAGATGTGGTTTCAGCAGGATGGTGCACCACCACATTTCGCAACCATTGTCCAGAGCTCTTTAGATGAAACATTCCCAAGCAAGTGGATTGGATGGTGAGGGCCCATCGAATGGCCACCTAAGTCTCCAGACCTTACACCTCTTGACTTTTTCTCATGGGGCTATCTCAAGTTGGTAGTCTTTGCTGATTGACCCAGAACCATGCATTCTCTAAAGGATAAAATCATATCTGAGTGTGCCAAATCAGTACCAATGTGTTAAAGAATGTTCAAAACTTCAAACATCATTCATTCAATGCATCAGAAAGTGTCTCCAAGTGGAAGGCCACCAATTTGAACATTTATTATAATTTAACAAAATGTGCCTATGGTTCCTGACTTTTGCGCCACCCTGTGTATATATATATATATATATATATATATATATATCAGGGTGGGCCAAAGGTGAGGAAACACAGGAACTATGCTTTTCAATGCAAATATATATGTATATTTGCATTGAAAAGCATAGTTCCTATGTTTCCTGACTTTTGGTCCACCATACATATATATACAGGGTGAGTAAAGAAAGTGACCCCTTAGAGGTAAACTGTCATATTAAAAAAAGTAAGGGGTCTAGAGCTCCCAAACTTCATAGATCCTTACCTTAGCATATTGTTCATCTTAATTGAGAAGTTGCTCGATGTGTCCCCCTTCCTGCTCAACACAGGCCTTCAAACATGGATGCCACTGATCAATACACCTGTTTACATATCATTGAGACACCTTCTCCCAGCCGAGCAAAATTGTTTTGCATAGTTCATCTATGTCTCTTATATTGGTACCAAGGATGTAAACTTTGGACTTCAGGGCTTCACAAACACCATAATCTAGTGGTGAAAAATCGGGGCTACTAGCTGGCCATGTATTGGATTCGATAAAATCCAGTGTTTCATTCTCAAGGAATGTGACAGTTTGGTGTGGTCTGTAAGCAGGGGCTCCATCTTGTTGGAAAGTATATCTTTCACACTAATTTGTCAAATATCAGTTAGATAGAGTGAAAGATATACTTTCCAACAAGATGGAGCCCCTGCTCACAGACCATGCCAAACTGTCACATTCCTTGAGAATGAAACACTGGATTTTATCGAATCCAATACATGGCCAGCTAGTAGCCCCGATTTTTCACCACTAGATTATGGTGTTTTGGAAGCCCTGAAGTCCAAAGTTTACATCCCTGGTACCAATATAAGAGACATAGATGAACTACACGAAAGAATTCTGCTCAGCTGGGAGAAGGTGTCTGAATGATATGTAAACAGGTGTATTGATCAGTGGCATCCATGTTTGGAGGCCTGCATTGAGCAACTTCTCAATTAAGATGAACAACATAAGGTAAGCATCTATAAAGTTTTGGAGCTCTAGTCCCCTTACTTTTTTTAATATGACTGTTTACCTCTAAGGGGTCACTTTTTTTTTATCCACCCTATATATATTGGATTCAATAAAATCTGGTGTTTCATTCTCAAGGAATGTGACAGTTTGGTGTGGTCTGTAAGCAGGGGCTCCATCTTGTTGGAAAGTATATCTTTCACACTAATTTGTCAAATATCAGTTAGATAGAGTGAAAGATATACTTGCCAACAAGATGGAGCCCCTGCTCACAGACCATGCCAAACTGTCACATTCTTTGAGAATGAAACAATGGATTTTATCGAATCCAATACATGGCCCCGGCTAGTAGCCCCAATTTTTCACCACTAGATTACTGTATAGTGTTTTGGAATATTTTGGTGTTTTGAATATATATATATATAAAATTTGGCTTAACCTGTTTACATTCATTAGTTCCAATTAGCAATAAAAGCATAATTAAAACAATAATTACCGAAAAGTTGTAATATACAAGTTGATAAGTTTGCCAGCAAATCTTGAGAACTGATTATCTATGCAAACACTATAATACCCTCCTTCATCTGAGGTCTCCTCATACTCAGCATTTTGTTTCCACTGGTATGGGTGAACTATTTCATTTTTAGGATTTCGCACAGCCATCCCTGCATTACCATCGCCACCTTTTAATACCTAGATAATAATTGTGATGATCTATATCAGTTTTTAAAGTATATACAGTAATGTAATTTCAATATAGGTCCAATACAGTATAACTTACTGTCCCAATATCTTACCTGCATATTAACATAAATTGTAGCACCTGGATGAACATACTGCCAATAGCAATCTTCCTTTCCAGCATCAATGTGAACTTTATACTCCATTGCAATTCCAGGTGCATTTTCATAAGGCCAATCCGTACAAGAAATAAAATTTAAAAAAAATAATACTAAATATAAATGATACATTATAGTACACAAGCTGTGAAAGAAGAAATCTTTAAATGTGAAGAAATAGGAATCTTAACAAAAACTTGTCCTACACTAGCTAGATTAACCTTATAGGCTAGTTTAAAAATTAAATAAAATAAGAAAAAAATTTCAGCAATTATTAATTACTCAGTTTAGGGCAGGACAACTTTTCATTTTCATTAATACCTCTAATTACACTAACTGAACTTCTTTATGAAGTAAAATATCATCAAAATGCAAGAAAAACTGTTATAAATGCCTATCCTGATATTTCACAACAATTAGTGATAGGGCCCTAAACATACCAATCCATTTGGCTATAAGGCCCTAAATAGCGAGTTCTCCCACTGATCTGTATGATTTATATCTTATAATGCATATTTCTACATCAGGCTAGGAAATGCTTGGGTAACTATTGTTTGCAACTTAAGTCAAATGCATTTTCAAACAATTCACCTGTGGAATGACCAAAATAATGTTTGCCACGGGAAAGCTTCAAAATGAATAGGTCCTATAGTCTGTAGCCAGCAGTGTGAAATTCATTGCAAGTTTGAAAAATGTAATATCAGTGACCAATATTACATTTTCCATTACAACTTAAAGCCCTAGTGGCAACACTATCACTCTTACTCAATTAGCTAAATTAAGCCTTGCTAACAGTAACTGCAAATATCAGGTCATCCCAGCATTTACAATGGGGGTAAGGTTAATGGGGGGGGAGGGTTAATGCAGGGCTACCAAATGATGTCAGCAAGTGAGGTTTTATGTTACTGGACATTTTTTTTAATACTGGACTAATTTTGGTATGAAGAAAAATACTGGTCTGCTAAGATAGTCCAGCATTAACCCCTTCAATATGGTGACATACATGTGTATGTCCAATTAGCACACTCCAATAAACAACAACATATGTATGTATGTCCAAACTTAAAGAAGAAAGCTAAATTATACAACATTTCTGCTTTTAGTTATAAATATTTAAGTTGTGGACAATTTAGGGTGGAGTGAAAAAATCAAAAGTGCCAGGATCAAAATTGAGGGGGGGTCTAGATAGTTGTCTTTTGTCCAGGATTAAACTTTAAAACCAATTTTGGGTGGTTGCATACAAAACTAACTGCTACCAGCCAATTGCAATTTTTGGCCAAAAATTGCAATTTTCAGCTTTTTTTTTTGCAATTTTTTTGTACAATTTGCGGTAAATATGTACAATTTTCTACTGAAAATATTACAAATCAACTTAAGATTAATCTAAAGTATCACTCATTAAACAAAGTAATAAAAAATAATCATCTAAACAGCTTCAGAATATTGTATTTTTGTATTGAAACACTTTCATCAGTTTTCTTGATTTTATCTTTTGTTGAATAATGCCATCACAACATTCAAATCCTACCACAGTTGAGGAAGCCTCTGTTACAAGTTTACTTGCCTCTTTACAGCCTGATTATGACAAGGCTGGTTGAGTTTCAGTGCTTCCTTTCTTATGTAACTTATGAGTTCTTCATTGGTTAGAGATGCTATGATAGGGGGCTCATGAATGTCAGGTGAATTTAAGTTTATCATTTTGAGATACCCTCGAGCTTCATTATCGATTTTAGGCACCATGAATCTCCTGACACTACCATCTCACAACATTCAAGTCAGGCTGTAACTCTGGGACTTCAATATCCTCATTTTAATCAATTATCAGGTCACCACCTTCAAAGTCATGGTCTACCACTGTTTCAACCCTCTGACCGAAAGTACCTTGTTAACTGTGATGTGGATTTGTGGGTCTGAATCGGCAAGCATGGCAATTAATACGTTCTCAGGGTGAGCATAGTATGCATTTCAGTAGAGGGTTTTTAGGGCTATCTCCCTGGCTTCCTTTGAGCAAATTTTAGGATCTTTTGGAGCATATCATAAAAGTTCTTAGCACCATCTGTGCATCGATACTCCTTCTTGATCTGGAACCAACTTGGAAAACAGACCAAGATACAAAACTCTGCAAATGTGACCAGAACTTTGGAAGGCTTCCTTTGAGATGTATAAAATCTGAGGATTCTACATGCCAGAGTCAACCACCTTGAATGACAGATCGGTCCAACTTCAAGTAGCTCAAGATCAGGATCAACACAGCCAAGCATAACAGCCATACAGATTCTGTAAGCATAATACTGATCAGTGCTGAGGTCCTCCAGTACTTCATTAATTAAGAATAACTGGAAATTTTGAATTCCTAATTGGCTTGAATAAAATCACATCCCACTGAGATACACTTCCACCAAGTTCAACCCCTATCTTTCCTGAAAATGAGTCTGGGCTCTTTGTTGTTCCATCCAGAGTAACAAAGACATGATGAAGGGGGAGTTCATTACAGTGTAGTAGGCAAATGCTCCACTGCAAAGGTCTACCAAGCAGTTCTTCCAGGCATCTGATAGCTCTACCATTTGAATCAGTCATTGTATTAGTCCCATCAGATCCTATCATGGTAACTTTGGTTTGTAATTCAGTGTCTTTGAAGGCCTTGTATATCTCTGTTGCAATAGTCACCCCTTGTCATTACTTGGAATCACATGTGAGAGGTAGAAATCACCTGAAATAGTATTCAGAAATTAGAGACAATTTTTAGATATTTCAGGGTTTATATCTATTTTCCAATTTCTATAGCCAAAATTCATCTTAATAAATATTTTGAGTAATATCTGTTACAAAATGCAAACTAAAGATAAAAATTTGTAAATCTTACCAGGTTCTCCTACAATTACATAGTACTCTTCTAGCTCAGTTCTTCTGTAATATTTGCCATTCACCTTCAACTGTCACCATTGTTGCATCTTGGTGACTATCCACATAAATAGCACAGGTCTACCAATTCAAACAATTTACCTTCCTCTTTTCCTATAACTTTATGATATTTTTCACACACTCTTCTCAGCTTGTTCCTGCAAAGTTCATAGTGCAAATTTACTCAATTTTAAAGACAGTTATTTAAGCAAGCTCCATAGGTTTTGACTAACAATATTTAAATTTCAACACTTGTTTGAAATGTATGTCTTTTTGTGAAATACTTGATTTGAATCAGCTCTAATGTACAAGATAAAAGGACTGTTACCTGTCAATTACATTCATCTTATGAGTAGTAGTGATAATTCCATAATCCTTTAAAACTGTTGATGCAACTGCTGCTCCGGCTCTGTCACTTACTTGATACCTAGGAAAAGACATTTATTTTATATCAAGTTAATTAATATTCTAACAAGATGTTTATTGGACAGCAGTGTCCAAGATTTGGACTAACTATTAGCAATGTTACATGGACTATAAATCATTTTTTCAAAGGTATTGTCAACACAGCAACAAGAGTGTTCAAAGCATACTCATATTTTAAACTATACAGTATACCTGTTGTTCACCGACACCAGCTGTTTCATCATGTGATTCCAGGCTGCCCTGACTTGAGAGACTGTCAAGATCACTGTCATGTATTGCTGCTGAGCTTGATGGAACAACTTGAAAAACTCTTCTGAGCTCTTCCCTGTGGATAATAAAATACAATATGATTATGATAAAAGATAGTTTACCAAAGATGCAAAAATAAAATTTTATAATTTGTAGCACAATCATTTCAAGAAACCCAGATTTTTGGTGGCCATTCATCAAAAGTTTTTTAATTTATATAAATCAAACTCACTGATTCTTTTCTTTGCTTGCTCCTGCTGTACTCCTCTCCTTTTGTAAGGCATTCCTTAAAACCAACGCATTGACCTATTCTAGCTGTTTTCTGGTGCTCATCAAAAGCATAGTTGTCTTCTGTCATTTTGAGTTGATACAAATGTTCCAAATCTCTTCTCCGATTTGAGTCCTCACAGATGATGTCAAACAACTTGGAAGTTTTTTCAATGAAGGAAGAAAGATCACTCCGGAACTTGTCACCACATTTCTTTTTTGGATATATATCAAACCTACAAAATTACCAAAACTTTAATGTTGTGAATGCAAATTTCAACTATAAACCCCAAGTTAAGTTCTAGTCAAAACAGAACTTATTACAGATCATTCTTATGATTTGCAAGTCACTGAATCACATGATTATAAAATTACTGTCACAGACAAATAAATGTAACTACAAAATTTACAAAAGTATGACATATTTTAAATCTTTTTATAAGGGACTGAAAATTTGAGTCTTACCTCGAAAATTCTTTGATTAAATCCTGAATCTTGCTGGTGACACTAGGACGTGAAATTGGATAGACATTGCACCAAATCCAGTGTTCAATCAGACTTAGTGCAACTATATCACCTGCTTGTCCAGTTCTCTTCTGCCATTACACATTGGATGACATCTTTACCAAGAGGAAGCTTTCCATTGGGGAATGAGTCTCTGCTTGAAAATCAGTGAACTCCAAGAATTTTAACTGTGTCACTGCATCTTAACATCCTACTATGCAGTATTTTTTGGCAATAAGATTATCAAAATACATGTATTTATCAATTCTATAAATTCAACCTGAAAAGAAAAATATAAAATGTAATTTCAAATAAAAAACAAAATATTTGGAGAAAAAGGGCCAAAAAATTGCACTTTTTGAGCAAAAAATGACAAAATATGGATTTAATCTGCTTCAAAGGTAAAAAATACTGGTACATCATAAATAGTTTTTAAATTGTCTTTCTATCGTGTCCAGAACCCAAGATAGGTCACTGGGTTCAAATTTAGGTTGCTTGCACATACAATTTGTATAAATTGGCTAGTAGCAGTCAGTTTTGTATGCAACCACTAAAAATTGGTTTTAAAGTTTAATCCTGGACAAAAGACAACTATCTAGACCCCCTCAATTTTGATCCTGGCACTTTTGATTTTTTCACTCCACCCTACTGTAGACTGGACATACACATGTATTATGTTGTATATTGGAGCACACTAATCAGACATACACGCACGTATGTCACTGTATTGAAGGGGTTAAGTGAATTCTGGTATAGAAGGGTAATACTGTATATGATTTGTGAAAATCTGGATATTGTCTGTATTAGTGAGGCTTAGATTAGTGATGCAGTAATTCAATGACACTAGAGCAGAGTAGCTATGAGTTAAATAGTCATACAATGCATCAGACATGTTGTAATTATAATCATTGGAATTGATTCCACATTTTTTGAGGAATCATAATTGTAATTCATCCCATTTGTCCTGGAAAACCAAAGAATTGTAATTGATTCCATGGCTAAAGGAATCATAATCATGATTACAACATTATCAAGTTGCCATTACAATAAAACCCACTCTTTAGACAGAAGTATGTCTAAAGAGTATGCCATTGTTTCCATAAGATTTTAAGTTTGTGTTTAAAAATTTACAATTACAAAATTACCTAATTTGGAATCATAGGAATCATGATTACAGTTTTTAATGTAATCATAATCAATTCCATTAATTTTGAAAGGAATCATAATAATTCCATTAATTTTGGAAGGAATTATAATCATAGTCATGGACTTGCTAGGTAATTGTAATTGATTCCCTTTGGGGTGGAATCATAACATGTCTGCAATGGATATTTATCAGAGAATGGACAGGCAATGGGTGGTTTGGTTTTATACATTAAGAATGATTTAACTTCAGTTCAGAATGATAGTATTAAATTCAACAACAGGGTAGAATCAATTTGGGTTGATATTTGTGTATCAAGTAAAGAGTATAAATATATATACTATAGAGTTGGAATTATCACAGCATTATCATTCCTCTGACTGACAGTACAATAATTTAATGGAAAAAATTCTTAAAATTTTATATGGCTGACTGACCAAGTCATTGAATCTTATCCCAGCAAAAACTAGATTAGCTCTAACAAGACCAGTAAGGGGTAATTCTATGAGAAATAGACAAATGAAGTACACGGTCACCTCTTCAAAATTCATGAAACTTGGTGAGAGAGTTGGTTTAGGTCCAAATTACAAATTTCTGAATTTTTTTGAAAATTGGTCAAGTTGGTCAAATTTTATGGCTTGACCAAATTTTGGTCAAATGAAAAAACCAATAATTTTCAAACGTAAATATCTCAGCTCCTAATTGTGGTAGTGTAGTAAGTCTTAAACGATAAAATATGTAAAATTAACTGTAGTTTCTAAATATGTATCATTTTTTTAGGGTAACAAAAATAAAATTATGATTTTTTGGAAAAAATGTCATTTTTTTTTTGTTTTTGCGATTTGGCAGCGAAGATATCATTTTAAAAAAAAAGACCAGGAAAAAAAATGTTTATTTGATGTATGTACACCATAATAAGTAATAAAAAGTCAGCTTATCGACGATTATTATGAAAAAAAAAAGATAAAAAAAAGCTCCTCCAAATTTTAACAATTTTTTGCTTTCTTTCCAGATTTTCAGTATATACCTAATTTTTTAGTATACGTAAATTTACCTAACCCTTAAAATGCCTCAAAACAAAATTTTGTTGCGACCCTATGAAAAACACTCAAGAAGAATTTTCTGTAACATCAAAAAAGTAAACTCTGCCATGGCAGCTGCAAGCTATGGAATTTTGGAAGAAAATCAATTACTATGCAGCAATTGCTATGTCACAATTAAAAAGAAGCCAATTGTATTAGAACATGTTCAACGTTCATCCAGAGAGCCGGAACCTGCGCCAATACCTGAGCCAGACATACTTAACGAATCTATGGAGCGAAGCAGTAGCGATTCCACGAATCCACCACCATTGGAAGAATTTGTCGTTCAAGACAGGCAATTCAATAAAGATTTGCTCAGCGACAATATTTTACCTTTATTTGATGAAAGCCCTATTAAAACAGGTAATAAAACAATAGAGAACCTATTACTTCTATCAAAGGTACTCAACAATTACATTGCTTCATCCCAATTTCCAAGAATTCATTGAAGGTTTATCCACTCTCTCAGAGTGCACAGTCAGTCGAAATAAGAGAGCTCATTAGAGTTTCTGCTTCGGTTCAAGAACATAATACTGTCTCTCAACGCGAAATTGAAACAGGCTCTTTTGTGGGTTGTATGTATGAAAATAAACTATGGCTCGGATTAGTCCAGTCCTTTGACTGTGAATATGATGATTTTCTGATAAAATTTCTCCATCCTTCGGGCGTATGTCCCTCATACATTTTTCCTGCACAAGATGATGTTTGTCACGTTCCAACAGAAAATATATTTGGGAGTATTGAAGCAAGTTTACGAGGAGGAACAAGAATACAATACATTTTTCCACTTCAAGAATTAAGTAACTTTTCAAAGAAGATAAAATAAATTCTATCGAATGTATACTATTTAAGATTGTCTATATAATATTTCTAAAATTTTTATCTAAGATTTGTGTATCTACTTAATAGTTATAAAAATCTTTTCAAATTATTTTTTCTTATTATTATATTATTAGTGTCTAAAATTTGGATTCACTGGATGAGAATACTGTCTCTTAATTCATTCTCAAAGACTTGTGTACGTGTAGTATTAGGAAGAGTATTTTATACTCTGATAAGCGCTTTATAAATTAAACATTATTATTGTCAATATATTCTGTCCCTAAATATAAGAGAGGTTATGTATGTACATTGTACATATATTTTAAAAGATTTTTTCTCCTTTGGTTTATCTATATATATTTTTTATATGAATTGAAAATTGTCTTTTTTTGGACCAAAAAGTCTAATAAATCTTCATCGTCTGAAAAAAAAATTTATTACAATTTCAAACTCAGTTTTGAGCCTTATAATAAACTATAAGCTGACTTTTTATTACTTATCATGGTGTACATACATCAAATAAACATTTTTTATTCTTGGTCTTTTTTTCGAAAAATGATATCTTCTCTGCAAAAAAAAAAAAAAAAAAAAAAAAAAAAATCATAATTTTATTTTTGTTACCCTAAAAAAATTATACATATTTAGAAACTACAGTTAATTTTACATATTTTATCATTTAAGACTTATTACGCTACCACAATTAGCAGCTGAGATATTTACGTTTGAAAATTGTTGGTTTTTTTTTCATTTGGCCAAAATTTGGTCAAGCCATAAAATTTGACCAACTTCACCAATTTTCAAAAAAATTCAGATTTTTGTAATTTGGACCAAAACCAACCCTCACACCAAGTTTCATGAATTTTGGAGATGGTGGTGTACACATTTGGCACTTTCATTTGTCTATTTGTCCTGGAATTACCCTAAGGCAGGGCTTTTTTCAACTTTATTTCTTTATACCTTGTATCATATGATATCCTATGGAAACATTTTTCCCCCTACTTTTAACAAGTTATCTATTATATCAGGTCACCCCATTAGTAATGTTTTTTCACCTTTATTTCCAATGAAAATAAAACTATATCAAAATAAATTTCAATCAATTATATATTTTCCTTCACTTTCTATGATTCTCTGCCACCTCTCTACAAGCATTTCAATTCTATGTTGATAAAATTCCTTTGGATTAGAAGCAAAAAACTCAGAGAGTGCAATGTTGATAGCCTCAAAACTGAATTCTTTCCCATCAAGATAGTTTTGAAGACTTCTGAATAGGTGGTAATCTGATGGTGCAAGGTCTGGTGAGTACAGAGGATGTGGAATTTTTTCCCAACCAAATTGTTCAGTTTTGGCAGCACTTGGTGATTTGAGCAGTATGAGGATATGTGTTGTCTTGTTGAAACACAACACCCTTGCGACTGGCCAAAGAAGGCTGTTTTGTTTGCAATACAGGGCTCAATCTTTCAAGTTGCTGAGAGTAGACTTCAGCTGTAATGGTTTGATTGGGCTGCAACAGTTCAAAATAAACCACTCCTTGAATATCCCACCAAATGCACAGCAAAACCTTCCTGGGGTGCAGATGTCCTCTTAGCTATGGTGTAGCAGATTCCCCAGCACTAACCCACTGCCAATGATGCTTAACATAATGATAAAGCACCCAATTTTCATTCCCAGTAAAGAGTCAATTCAGAAATGGTGCTTGAAGTTGCCAAGAATGCAATGAAGAGCAAATGTTCACATGATCTTTACAGTTGTGTGGTGACAACATATGGGGAACCCACTTCAAGTTTTGACACTTTTCCCAGTTGTTGCAGGTGGTGATGAACTGTGGAACCAGTCAAATTTAGTTGCTGGGGAAGTTCTTCAGCAGTTACAGCAGGATTTTCTTCAAGTGTAGCTATCAGAAGGTCATCATTGATCTCAACAGGTTGACCTCAGCATGCTTCATCAGTTAAGCTATAGTCACCAGACCTAAACTTCTGGAACCATCATTGACATTTCCTTACATTTAAAGCTTCCTCCCCATAAATATCCTGAATATTTTTTTGCAGCTGCAGTCATGTTATTTCCTTTTCTAAACTGATAAAGCATTATATGCCTAATGTGTTTTCCATTGTATTAGTATGCAATTTGATGCTACAAATGAACATAACAGTGCAGTATTATTTTCTGAGTAAATGAGCACAATAAGCATTATTATTGCCATCAATTTGCATATTATTATTCCCAGATCAAGTTTAGAAAGTAGGTTGTTTCCAGTGGCATAGCTAGAAATGGAATATCCCATGGCATGATTTCTCTGACAGGTCCCATTCAACACAATATTTATTAAAACTGCATCGAAATTCAGGGTTATCATTTAATAAGATGGGTCTTTAAATGCCTTTAAGCTATATTGTATCCTTTAAATGCCTTTAAGCTATATTGTATAATTACAGGGCTATTCAAAATGATTCACCTGATTTCAAATGAGAATATTTTTTAATGTTACAAATACAGTGATTTGTGATACATCAACCAAAAGAAAAACTGCCCAAATTTTGTCTCTCACCTCATAAATGCTCTTTGTGACTTCCCCTAGTTACACGAGCAACATCGACACGATAGTCGAATTCCTCCCATACTCGCTCCAGCATGTCCGTTGTCACTGACTCTACGGCAGTAACAATGCGAGTTCGGAGCTCATCCAAAGATGCGGGCAATGGTGGCACGTACACAGTATCCTTAACCAGGGATGGGGAGTCGGCCAAAAACAACCGACTCCTGAGTCGGTATTTTTAAAAACCGACTCCGACTCCCGACTCTTTCCTTATCATGCTGATCTACAACCTTATAAATATTGGGATGTTTGTTTCGTAGATGGCGTTTCAAGTTTGAGGCTCTAGTTGGAGCATTAGCATGTTTCCCAGTGTAAGCACTAATTTTTGCATTACACTCTTTACCATCCTTTTCTACTTGACAAATAAAAATACTTTCATCCTCATTTAGCTTAAAATATTGAAAGACTGCTGATTTTCTACTAGGCCCACGACTCATTACTAATAAGGGCAGGGGTGCAGTGCCAATTTTATAGGTGCCGGAGCTCTGGTGGGCGTGACAAAAGCCTGCCATTTCCTATCCTGTTTCTATATATGCCACACGATGACTAAGTATTTCATGTTTGCACTCACTCACTAAACTGTTGATAATTCACTAGGCAACAAAGATTTTGTTACAGAAGACCAAATAGGTGCTCCTAGCTAATTTCGGTATGCTGATTTCAAATCTATAATTAGATTTTTTCTATCACGTCTAGATTTTGTGTAAAATGCAAATCACTTTTAGTAAAATTTTCTACCACATCCAGATTTTGGTTTTAATCGGCTTAATGCCAGTAATATGAAACTTGCTTTTCAAGGTTAAAGCAATTTTTTTTGCCAACTATATACAAATTCGAACAATTTTGATAAATAAAATTTATCCCGAGTTGGCAACACTGAGTCAAGAGCATTAGTAACGGGCAATGGCCCAACGGTCAGTCGCGTCAGTCAAGCAGAACGGTTGTTGAAGCTCTCTGCTGATGAGCAAGTGACAGGTTGTGGTGACTTGTGTGTTTTTATAGCATTTGTTTTGTACTACGGTGTGTATTTCTTTTTATTTTGCACATCGTAATAATTACTTTCTACGTTTTTTCAGATATTGTATGGTAATTAAAAATGGCATCAAATAGACGTGCTTGTGTAAATCACCCAGACAACAACTGCTTTGTCTGTGGACAATATACACCTAAGCCACAACGTAGAAACATAACAACAAAGATTAAACTTGCCTACAAGTGTTATTTTGACTAAGTTAGGAGACCAACAGAGGGACTGGGCACCACATATTTGCTGTGCACAGTGCAATGCAATGTTAATAGCTTGGATGAATGGTAAAAGAAAAGCTATGCCATTCTCAGTCCCCATGGTTTGGCGTGAGCCGAAAAATCACTTCAATGATTGTTATTTTTGTTTGACAAAGATTGCTGGTTTCACAAAGAAAAACAAATCAAAGATCACGTACCCAAACTGCGAATCAGCAATGAAACCAGTACCACATGATGAAACAAATCCACCACCAGTTCCACCAGCAACGATAACAGACAGCAGTTCATCTGAAGATTCTGCTAGTGATATAGAAACAGGGAAAGATGGCATATATGTTCCAGATGCAAATATTTCCCCACATTTGTTAAGTCAAGCGGAGTTAAATGACTTAGTGCGCGATTTGGAATTACCAAAAGAAAAGGCAGAGTTGCTTGGTTCAAGACTTCAAGAATTTAATCTTCTCCAACCAAACACCAAAGTTTCCCATTTCCGCCATCGCCATTTGCAGTTTTCATCATTTTACTTACAGGAAGAAAACGTTTGTTTCTGCCACGATATCAGTGGTCTGATGCAAGGGATTGGCTGTCGCTATGATCCAAAAGAATGGAGACTGTTCATTGACTCTAGTAAAGCTAGCCTTAAAGCTGTATTACTGCACAACGGCAATGAAAAACCTTCAATACCTGTAGCACATGCCACTGGCCTTAATGAGACTTATGAATCAATGAAACTGCTGCTAAGACTCATCAAATATAAGGACCACACATGGAATATTTGTGGCAACCTTAAAGTTGTATCATTACTTCTTGGGTTACAGTTGGGCTACACAAAGCATATGTGCTTTTTGTGTCTATGGAACAGCAGAGATGACAAGAACCACTACAAAAAACATGATTGGCCATCTAGAACTGAACATGTTGTTGGTAAATACAATGTGAAACACCCAGCACTTATTGACCCTCAGAAAGTACATCTTCCACCACTTCACATTAAACTTGGCCTTATGAAAAATTTCGTGAAGGGTATGGATCATCAAGGTAGTGGTTTCCAATATTTAAAGGATAAATTCAAAGGAATATTGACAGATGCTAAGCTAGAAGCTGGAGTTTTCACTGGACCACAGATCCGCAGTGTCATCCATGACTCATCGTTTCCATCTAACCTAAATGAGAATGAACTAGGAGCATGGACATCTTTCGTTGAAGTTGTCAAAAATTTTCTTGGAAACCACAAAGCTGAAAACCACCGTAAACTCGTAGAAAACATGCTTAAATCTTATGAAATAATGGGATGCAGAATGTCTTTGAAAATTCATTTTTTACATTCTCATCTTGACTTCTTCCCGGCCAACCTTGGGGCTGTAAGTGACGAGCATGGTGAGTGCTTCCACCAACAGATCTCAGTTATGGAAAACAGATACCAAGGTAATTTCAACCCAAATATGATGGGAGATTATTGTTGGTTCCTGCAGAAGGAGAGCTCGTCATCCTACAAGCGACAAAGGAAGAGGACACACCAAAGTTTCACTTAAGAACAGGAATTTGCCTTTCAGTAGTAACAACAAAATACTAACGCGCTTTGGGTGATGGTTGGGCGCAGGGGTGGTAACTCCGCCAGCGGAATTCCGCTGTCTGTCTTAAGCCAGAATAGAGGAAAGACATCCCTGTTCACTAATTATTTAAGTATGCTTAACATAAAATGTGGCACGGAAAAGTAGCTTAGACGGCTTTCGTAATAGAAGCGGGTGAGAAAAAAAATGAAAAATAGGGGTTTTCAGTTACACAAAATCTGGACGTGATAGAGAAATTTTGATATCAGATCTGAAATCAGCATCACCGCTTTAGTAGGAATCAGTAGTTCACGTGTCTGTAACAAAAAAAAAGTTGAAATTTGTTGCCTAGTGTAATTAATGGAGAATTTTTTTGTTGCTTGTTATGGTAATTCCTCCAAACTTCCTCTTGCAGAGGTGCGGGAGCGGCGCTCCGGTGAGCTCCGGCAGCACTGCACCCCTGAATAGGGGCTAATTAAATTAATAATTAATATATTGCTAATTTTTATATGGTACCTAGTATCCTAAAATAGAAATATGAAATTCATTTGCTAAGATTTACCAGAACAATAAATCAAATGTGGAAATGTGAATCTAGAATTAGTTCAGGAAGATATTTATTTAGGGCAGAGTAGTATCCTGGTAAATTGTTGGCATATAGAAATTGAATCAAAGAGTCGGGAGTCGGTCATTTTTACCAACTCCCAACTCCGGACTCTTCAAAAAAGCCCCGACTCCCCACCTCTGTCCTTAACGTACCCCCAAAGGAAGAAGTCGCACGGTGTAAGATCCAGCGACCTAGGGGGCCAGCTGTGGAGCACCAAGTCATGGGGCCCACTGCGACCAATCCAATGGCGAGTGAGCACTTCGTTGAGAAAACAGCGAACATCCAAATGCCAATGAGGCGGCGCCCCATCTTGCTGGAAAATGTAGTCGCCGGAATCTTCGTTCAATTGGGGAAATAACCAGTTCTGCAGCATATCCAGATAGGAGTGACCAGTCACTGTGTTTTCCATGAAAAAGAAGGGGCCGTAAACCTTTGCCCGGGAAATGGCACAGAAGGTGTTAACTTTAGGTGAGTCGCGCTCGTGCTCGATTGTTGCATGTGGTTGTTGCGTGCTCCATATGCGAAGGTTGTGACAGTTCACCTTGCCACTTAAATGAAAAGTTGCTTCGTCACTGAACACCAGGCAGGGAGCAAATTCGTCATCCTCCATAGCCTCCTGCATAAGATCGCAAAAGTTCTGTCGTTTTAACTTGTCCCCCGGCCGTAGAGCCTGCAACAGTTGCAACCTGTATGGCTTCATATGCAAGCGCCGTTTCAAAACACGCCAAACAGTCGTCTGAGGAAGTCCCAATTCTCAACTGGCGTGGTTTGTCGATTTCCTCGGGCTACGTTGGAAACTCTCTCTGATTCTTTGCACATTATCCTCAGATATGCGCAGTCGTCCTGTGGACTTACCTTTACACAAACATCCTGTTTCCTCAAACTGCCAATACCACCGACGGATGCTCTGAGCACCCGGTGGATCTGTTCTGTAACGTCGACGAAACTCACGCTGCACTGTGACTACCGATTTACAGCTCGAAAACTGCAACACACAAAACGCATTCTGCTGTGTGGACGCCATTTTCACACTGACTGTTTGTTGCTAGGCTAGGCCACAGCGTGACTTTGGAGCCCTCTCGCAGTGATCTTGTAAAACTCAGAGATTTCCTCTTTCATGTGGTGTATGCCCAGTTGATGCACGGTTGATAGGTACGGAAGTATTCTCAGTTGAAATCGGATGAATCATTTTGAATAGCCCTGTATTATAATAATAATAAATGACAATTACAATAATTGCATTTATTTAGCACTCTATTATAAAAAAATTTATGTGATAGGCCCATTTTTTATGTCTAAAAGTGGTATCAGGATCCTGGGATTCAAAAAAATTCAATCCTAGGATCTCAGGATTGCAATCCCAAGTAGTCATCTCCATGTCTCATGAGAGCATGACTCCAGATTTGAAAAAATTTACTGGAGCACAGCTCTGAATTTACTTTTTTTTCCCTTACACCACTAGATAGGTTAATGATAGTAAACTCTTGAATTGATGACATACCAATTACAAATTGTTTTAGCTAAACATAATAATACAATAACGTACAGTTTATAACTCACCTTAAGTTTATTTATTCATTGCAGCAGCAACAGTGGACGATGTTAGACCTTGCATGTAGGCATTTGTTGTGAATTTACCGCCATGTATGCTTGGCCACTGATCAATGGCTTTCTGTGTGATCATTACAGCAGATCTAGTGCCTGTTGCTTTTTGCTTTATTAGATTTGGATGCAACACTTGAACTTGAAGGCATATTTTGACTTCTCTTTATTAACCACAACAGCTTGGTGAGTTTCTTTTGTTAGGCGCAAAATTGCATTCAATGTCTTCTGGATTTGGGAATTTTCAAATTCCTCTAAAGCAGTTTTGTTAGTCTGATGCGCAGATTCCTCACTTACCTTTTGTTTCTTAGGTGGAGGAGAAGCACTTTCTTCAGTCTGTGAAACATCTAGTGAAAAAGTTTCATTTTCTAGATTAGCAGTTGATGAAGTTGGTTCATTTTTCTGAGGTCTAGCACTAGCACATTTTGTGAACAAACTAAATGACTGCTTTGCCGTATCTCTTTGCTGCACTTCATCCTGGTATTTCTTTACTGCAATATCTAAGCTGTGGGCCCAAACTCTGGGACCTCTTGTATTGTAACAAATATTTTTTTTGGAATTAAAATGTTCCTCCCAGTTTTGTTTCTTTGAATATTTGTTCTTGCATTGACCACAAAAGTAACCCCTTTTAACACCCTCACTTTTCTCTCCAACTTCATCAATATTAGGATCCATTATTGATTATTGACTACCTGAAAAAATACAAAATAAGTAAAAGTTAGTAAATATAGTATGGTAAAAGTAAGTAAGTAAAAGTAAGTGCTTTAAACTTGGTAAAAGTAAGGAAGAGTAAGTAAAAGTAAGTTTAAACTTAACTAAACTTTTCAATTCTAGAGTCATGGTGGATTACTTAAAACTGCACAAGTAATTATCTGGCCAATTTATCAAACCTGGCCGAGATCAATGGAACATAGTCCAATCCTGATAATTTTATATTAAAAAAAAATATGTTTTAATAAAATT
Source organism: Bathynomus jamesi (assembly GCA_023014485.1). Classification (NCBI taxonomy): domain Eukaryota; kingdom Metazoa; phylum Arthropoda; class Malacostraca; order Isopoda; family Cirolanidae; genus Bathynomus; species Bathynomus jamesi. The sequence continues at coordinate 1,708,252 of JAJOZX010000252.1, read as the reverse complement.
TTAATTATCAAAACATTGAAGCTTAACAAAAAATAAAAATAATTGTTAAATATGGAATTACCAACTAAACTTAAAATAACTAAATTTGTAATTTAAAAAAATTGGTTTGTACAAGAACGTATACGCAAAAAAATTGCATAACATCTAGCGGATGAACAAAACCCAAACCCAAATTTACTTTTTCTCATGGTCAAATTTACTGGAGCAATGCTCCCAAGATCCCAGGAATCTGGAGTCATGCATGAGAGCACGTGCTATGCAGAGCAGTTTGTTTACACAAGCACTCCATGGACAATGTTGTGGGAAAACTGAAGAACCCACCTGGATTTGACTCTGAAAACAGTTCTTCCTATGGTAGGAATCCAATTCTACTGGCCAGCCACAAAGTACATGCAAAGTGAATAGACTGGAAGGCAGGAGGTGAAGCTGTTCAAGAATCTTTTTCCAAGCAGCACACTAGACATCAAGTGAGCAAGGACCATCCAAAGACCCATCAAGCAGGAAGAGCAAGACCACCACAGTGCATTCAAGAGATGAAAAGCAAATGGTATATGCTGGAATGTTAAGGAGTAGGTGCAAGAAAAGAGGTGTTCAGACAGAAAAGGAAGAGAAAGGACTTCAGCATAAACAAGAATAAACAGGAATAAGCACAGTACAGGCAAGACCTATGCTACTGAAAATTAATTCAAGAATTTTCCCTCAACTTGAAAATATCACCAAATTTAGTAAACCTTATTCGAGTGTATGACTTTTTATCTAGTCATTCCCTGTGATGATTAAATGTGGACTATCTCCTCATCATGTACCATGACTTGATATTTAATGATTTTATAGAAACCAAACTAGAAATTTAGGTTTTTCAGTTTTATTTATAACTTGATTTAATTGAACAACTTGAAACCTCCCATTTCTAGACTTGAACAAAAACTTTAACAGTAATTATTTACAATTTCTTCTGGAGATTTTAGACAATAAGAAACTTTAATCTTAAATTAAATGATGATGGGGTTAATAAGGTTAGTTATGATAATGAACATAATATAAAGATGATTTATGTACAAAACACTAGAATTCTAAATAACTTTCTTAACCTTTGGAGGGTCTTAACTTTCTAGATTTTGACAGTATTATATTTACTGGAATTTTTCTCGCTTGTTTATTTCCCAATTTATCTGGACAAGACATGAACAGTCACTTAATGAATTCACATGCAATAACTTAATTAAAGGTTTATTAGCCAAAGCTGCAAGAAAAGGGTACACACTGGCAATGCTTCAAGAAATTTTTGTCTACCTAGAAGGAGCACTTAAGTTTTGGATCCTTAGTGCTAAACTTCAAAAACATACCTTCTGGCTTCAGTAATGAACTATGATCTGGGTAATTCTACGAGAAATAGACAAATGAAGTACACGGTAACCTCTTCAAAATTCATGAAACTTGGTGTGAGGGTTGGTTTAGGTCCAAATTACAAATTTCTGAATTTTTTTGAAAATTGGTAAGTTGGTCAAATTTTATGGCTTGACCAAATTTTGGTCAAATGAAAAAGCCAATAATTTTCAAACGTAAATATCTCAGCTCCTAATTGTGGTAGTGTAGTAAGTCTTAAATGATAAAATATGTAAAATTAACTGTAGTTTCTAAATATGTATCATTTTTTTAGGGTAACAAAAATAAAATTATGATTTTTTGGAAAAAGTCTTTTTTGTGTGTGTGTGTGATTTGGCAGCGAAGATATCGTTTTTCGAAAAAAAGACCAGGAATAAAAAATGTTTATTTGATGTATGTACACCATAATAAGTAATAAAAAGTCAGCTTATCGACGATTATTATGAAACAAAATTACTAAAAAAAAAATCCTCCAAATTTTAACAATTTTTTGCTTTCTTTCCAGATTTTCAGTATACAGGAATACCCCACTTTACGAATTATTCCGTTCCTAGCGCCCGTTCGTAAAGCAGAGCATTATTTCCCATACATATGTTATATTTTGGGTTACTTTTTTTCTTAAAAAATCGAAAGAAAAAGGTTATAAAACAGCAAATTTTGCAGAAAAAAATGTTTATTAACATAGAAATGAAAGCAATGAACAAAGAAATAGCACAAAACATTACATATGCAAATTTAGTTTTCATTAATAGATGCGTCAGTAGACATGCTTTTGGATTCGTTTCTTCTGATTAACGTCACAGTCTTTACTATCACTTTCGTTTTGGCATAATTGATGATAGGTACTGTAATTGCAATGTACGAAAAGAATATCAGTGAAACACTTAGCGTGCGCGAGAGTGAATAAAGCACAAACTCTCTTGTCAAAGCGCACATATAAACTGACAACAGCTGCGTTGCCACAGTGCAAAGTGAGCTAAAAGCGAGCTAACTTGGCACCGCTGTAATGCAAAATACGTAATAGAGTACAGTACAGTATGGTATGCGCGACGTAAGCATATTATTTTTGTCTTAAAATCGAGCTAACTAAGCACTGCTGTAATGCAGAATATTAGATTGCGGTATGCGCGACGTACGCATTTTATTTTTGTCTTTTATATTTCTTCATTTAATTTTTTATTTAGCGCAAATACAATTTCGTAAACCCGGGGTTTCGTAAAACGAAGCATCGCAAAGCGGGGTATTCCTGTATACCTAATTTTCTAGTATACGTAAATTTACCTAACACTTAAAATGCCTCGAAACAAAATTTTGTTGCGATCCTATGAAAAAACACAAGAAGAATTTTCTGTAACATCAAAAAAGTAAACTCTGCTATGGCAGCTGCAAGCTATGGAATTTTGGAAGAAAATCAATTACTATGCAGCAATTGCTATGTCACAATTAAAAAGAAGCCAATTGTATTAGAACATGTTCAACGTTCATCCAGAGAGCCGGAACCTGCACCAATACCTCCGTTCAGGACATTTGTTTCTTAATGCCAAATTCGTAGTTTTCTGTTTTTAAATATTAGCATCAGCACTTGAATACATATATACAAAATATTTGATATTTGATTATTTCACGCAACCTAAATTTATGAATTTGTTTTACAGCTGGATTGAAGCTGGGACAAAAATGGATAAAGGCTTCTACGAAATTCAGATCGACAACGGAAAAGGTTAAACGAAGTTTTGAAGCTGCTTATGGGGCTCCTATTGACTATTCTGAAGCTGGTCCGTCCAAAAAAAGTTGTTTGGAAGATGATTTAGAGAGGCAAGACTACTTTTCGGACATAGTTATTGAAATTTGACATTTTAAATTAAATTTAATACAGTCATCGAAGTATATACTAAATTAAGTTTTACCGTATCTGTTTACATTTTTATAATCGGACAATATAATACATATACATATATTTTATGAAAAGTTTAATTAAAAATATACTAGGAGGGTTCCAGCACAGGTGAAGCAAAAAATTTTCATTTTGACACCCGACCATCTCAGATCTTGCTTATTTTTGGTCTATAAGGTACGTTTGTGCAAGAAAGCCAGCTGTGAAAGTTTCAGCTTTCTACGACCATTACTTCACGAGTTATGAAGGTCAGAAAAATCAAGGTTAAGGTCAAAATAGCTCAAGGTCGGCATCTTTGGATGCACCTCACACATTCACTAATTATCGTAACCATATGAAACTATATGTTTTTGGACTCAGAATGAGCTGTAGAATCCAAAAACGCAACAAAATCAGCAATAGGAGAACAAATAAAAATGTTCACCCTTTTTTTCAAGGAACGAATTGACCTTTTGACCTTGAAGTTCACACATTTTGGGGAAACATTTCTTTACACAAAATGAAGTTCCATCATTGCACTTTTAATATAAACAATAAAAATGTATCTTATTCACCAACTATACTGTCTTAAAGAATTTTTCAAATTGGCTATTTTTCAAATTTCTGGCAAAATCGCCATATGTACCGTATATGCATATATGTACTGTTAAAATCTAGAGATATTCATTATTTAAACTACTTAAGCAAAAATAAATATTATTAGAAACGTGATACAAAATCACTTAGATATAAGCTAGGTACCATAGGTATAACTATGATATAGATCTCTATTTTATTGTGGTCTCCTCCACCCCTACAACCACACCTTTCCACCCTTAGAAATATTTTACTTTTTTTTATAATTACTTTTATTAATAATACATTAATACAAACATATATATATAGGAGTATCATATAAAATAGGAGTAAAAAAGGAGTATCATATTATGTAGACCTGTATTCTATAGATACATATTAAACTAGAGCTCTGTACACTTTCGACTCAAGAACAGGAAACTGTGGCAAACAGGTCTGCATGATTACCCTCAGCTGTTAGCATCTCATGATCATCAAAGGCATACTGAATTATTCTTGAACCTGCTGTCAATGATGGAGCAGTCATTGTCTGGATAATATCAGATGATAACATCCAACATGAGTCAGGACGAGAAGGGAAACTATGTTTAGAACGTCTTCCATGTGGAGACATAAAATTGACCTTATAATCACTAAATTCTTCTGATACTTCAACCACTAATCCAAACCAAATTTTATTATCATAGTTACAAGCTACATATACCCCAACTTGTATATCTTCAGTTGAAATGTGCTTTTGCTCATGTAAATTATCTTTAAACGATGGATGCACAACTGTCATAATTTTTGTAGGACCTGAGGAAATCTCACCAACCTCCAACTGGGTATGACTAATAGGCACAAATCTATGAAATCTACGAGTACCTGGGATGGTTACAGAATTTTTATATCTATTTTCCAGGAATTCAGTTGTCTGCTGGACATTTTGTTTCGATAAGAATACAAATTTTGTGCTGGTATCTTTCTCATCCAGAAATTTCATCATGTCAAGTGGTGTCAGAATTTGGTCTTTAAATGTACGTTGAAGACTGGCACGAGCCGTCATTCTTTTTGCTGTGCCTCCGACTCCATCACAAGCACTTTTGCCATGTGAAGTTGCAAAAAAGTGCCATTCAGCATCCAGTCCAAAGTCCTCTTTGTGGTGACACAAATTGGTGAAGTTATATTTATTCTTATACTGCCCTCCGCAACCATCAGTAAAGTAATGAATCTTCCGCAGGCCTGAGCTCTCTTCTTTTATCATGGGGATCAGTTGCTTTAAGAACGCAAAGACAAGGTTTGTACTATGTTTCATGTCATCAGAAATGAAACAATAACTTTTAACTTTAATTTCAACATCATTTTCATTTACTTTATAGTAGAACACAAATGGATGAACTGTTGCCTGACTATTTTCCCAATGGTAACCTTGTGCAGCATCTTGTACAATAAATGAGTAGTTTTCAGAGAAGTCTCCTAGGAGAATACCTTCAGTGACCATCAGATTAGCTTTCAGTTTTTTTAGGAAACTTGCTTGTGCATCAGCCACATAAGTGTGTCTTGTTAGTGCACAAATTCTAGTTGCCAAAGACTTAATGAAGTTTTCAAGGGATTCACCGATGTTAATAAGGGTTGTCCGATCCGTGGAAGTCCACTGCTTGTATGTAATTATGGTGCCGACTGCATCCTGAACAGATTCCAATCCTTCAAGGAATGCAATAACACCTTCTTCTCCTGGACACAATGCACATTTTTGTAGCATACACTCTTCCTTTTCACTGTCACAAACTGCATAGAGAATGAGGTCTTTATATGATAGTTGTTTTTCCCCCAAAGCTGATAGCTGAAGTTTGGGATTTTGGTGGTAGGTACAGACACACACAGTGTGTGTTCCTCCAGCTCCTGCCAAGACACACCACTTGGGTCTCAATGCAGCAAATGATGAGAAACCTATTTTTGGATTAGTGTCATTTGCCTTGAAAACAGCGAAAATCTCACGTAAATTACCAAGCACCAATCGTTTCTGCTGTAGTTGCTTCTCTCCTTCATGATTCCTAATTGATAGACAATCCTTCTTGCCTGGACATATTCTGCTTATTTCATCTGATTCATAGAAAGTGCACACTGCTTCCTTCTCTTTCTTTGTTATAACCCGACCTTTGCTAATATGTGGAACTTCTGGTAATATGCCATGTTCTTTCTTTATTTTGCGGCTGGTTGAAACCATTCTTGTAGATGCATTGAAGAAAGATGCTGTTCTGTGAATGGTGTATGGTGAGAGTGTTAGTATTTGAATCTTCCTCTTGTAGTCAGTCGTCTCACTGAAGGCATTCTTGAGTGCTTGCATCACTCCTGCATGCCTGCGAAAATGATATACATGTTTGAGTAAATTTATATGCAAACATATGATCTATATATAGGCTTAGTATACTTTAATGAAGGTACTACAGATATATATACAGTACTCACAAATTATTGTCATCCATTTTAGATTGCTTTTCTTCACTTTCTTGTGTAAAACTTGTGTCATATGAAGTTTCTAGCTTTCTCTTCAGGGATGTTGATGCCATTTCAAATTTTGTTTCAGCCTTTGAAGATCTCCCTTTTCGTGACAGACCCTCTGAAAAACAAATAAAATAAATTGTTATAACTTTTTTTAATCAACTGTAGGCCTATAGATGTACATGTACATTACATATGAATTTGGTAAATACCGTATATATAATCATAACTGTATTGATCTTCATTATATAAATTGATATGCATACATCTGAATTTGTCAAATATATAAAGGTTGTAATGTTCATACATGTAGTTATATATATTGATGTTTTGTTGCTATAATATCTACATAAATTAACACTTTAAAAATACTTAAACTTACTTGTCTTCACTGGTGTCACATTCAGCATTGGAAGAATTGTGTCTAAATCTCCTTGGAAATCTTCAAACATTATTTCAGTAGTACACCCATAGGCAGAGGAACGTTTTTCTGTGGCAGTGGCATCAGTGTCTGAGTTCGAATCTGAGACAATATCAGAGACTTTTTTGTCTTCAGCTTTGATTTTATTGATATCATTAACACAATTTTTACAAATGTAATCTCCATATATTAATCCGTGAATTCCTTGCAGTGTATTACGGACTGGCACAAGTGCTTTTTCGATCTTCTTCTTATGTTTTCTAAGAGGATCAGCACAAACTTTTCTACCCATCTTGTTTATCTGTAAGAAAGGCATAAAATAAGTAATTAATTTATGTTCACAAAATATATTATTTAACAGTACAGTACATATATGCATATACATATGGCATTTTGCCAGAAATTTGAAAAATAGCCAATTTGAAAAATTCTTTAAGACAGTATAGATGGTGAATAAGATACATTTTTATTGTTTATATTAAAAGTGCAATGGTGGAACTTCATTTTGTGTAAAGAAATGTTTCCCCAAAATGTGTGAACTTCAAGGTCAAAGGGTCAATTCGTTCCTTGAAAAAGGGTGAACATTTTTATTTGTTCTCCTATTGCTGTTTTCGTTGCATTTTTGGATTCTACAGCTCATTCTGAGTCCAAAAACATATAGTTTCATATGGTTACGATAATTAGTGAATGTGTGAGGTGCATCCAAAGATGCCGACCTTGAGCTATTTTGACCTTAACCTTGATTTTTCTGACCTTCATAACTCGTGAAGTAATGGTCGTAGAAAGCTGAAACTTTCACAGCTGGCTTTCTTGCACAAACTTACCTTATACACCAAAAATAAGCAAGATCTGAGATGGTCGGGTGTTAAGCACTGATTCACCTGTGCTGGAACCCCTCACTAATTAAACTTAATGTCAAATACACTTTATTTCAGGTATCAAAAGGTTATGGAAGAATTAAAGGAGAAATTTCAAGCAAGTAACGATCGCAATCTTAGGTTACAAATACTATCATTGTATCCCTATCCCATTGAAAAAACTGCTGACTTCTTTGGAGCAACAAAGTATATGGTGCGTAAGAGCCACAATCTTCAAAAACAGTTTGGGATTCTTCCTAACATTCCAAACATGACGAAAGGAAAGGTCATCATAGCTGAAATGAAAAAAATCATTCAGGAGTTTTATGAAAATGACGAATATAGTAGGATGTGCCCGGGAATCAAAGATTATAAGTTTGCAATAAATGAAGAGGGTGAAAAAATAAAAAAACAAAAAAGACTGGTATTGTGTAACTTGAAAGAGTTATATGCTGAATATGCAAAAAATGATGAAAATCCCAAAATAGGCTTTAGTACCTTTGCTCATCTTCGACCGTTGTGGTGCGTGCTTGCGGGACAAAGCGGAACTCACAGTGTCTGCATATGTACGCATCACCAAAATCCGAAACTACAAATATCAGCGTTAGGCATTAAAGATTTAGACTACAAAAAATTAATGTCTTTATCCGTCTGCGGCATGGACAATGAAGATTGTATGATGCACCGATGCAAAAGATGCCCGCGAGAGGTCGGAATCAAAAATTATTTGGAAAGTTTGGACTTCATGGCGATGGAAGAGATAAAATATAAACAATGGGTGTCCGTCAATCACTGTATGTTAAACGATATCACCGAAACTCCAGAGGAATACATGGAATCACTCACCAAAAAAATTGCACAACTGACAAGACACCACTTCACGAATAAATGTGTCAAATTACTTCAAAAATCTAAAAGAAACTCTGCCCGAAAATGAAGGTGTTTTGGTGGGTGATTTCGCAGAAAACTTCTCATTCATCGTACAAGATTGTGCCCAGGGGTTTCATTGGGAGAACTCGCAATGTACAGTGCACCCATTCATTTATTATTCCAAAAACAATGCAAGAAAACTAATTTGCAAAAGTTACTGCTTCGTTTCAAACCGTCGCAGGCATGATACAATTCTGGTTCATAGTTTTCTCAAAAAATTAATCCTGTGCATCCAACAACAAAATTCAAACCTAACTAAAATTCATTATTTCACAGATGGATGCGCGGCTCAGTATAAGAATAAAACAAATTTTCTAAATTTATGCCATCATTTCGAAGACTTCAAAATTCATGCTGAGTGGAATTTTTTCGCGACATCCCATGGGAAGAATGCCTGCGACGGTATTGGCGGAATGGTAAAAAGAGCAGTCGCCAGAGAAAGCTTACGAAGGCCTCTCGACCATCAAATCTTAACAGCTGAGGACTTCTACAATTTCTGCTCTCAAGAATTCCTAACTGCTATTGACTTTTTTTACGTCTGAGGCAGAAGTTGTAGATGTAGAGCTTTCTTTGCAAAAATGTCTGAGTGAACCTATTACTTCTATCAAAGGTACTCAACAATTACATCGCTTCGTTCCAATTTCCAAGAATTCGTTGAAGGTTTATCCACTCTCTCAGAGTGCACAGTCAGTCGAAATAAGAGAGCTCATTAGAGTTTCTGCTTCGGATCAAGAACATAATAGTACTGTCTCTCAACGCGAAATTGAAACAGGCTCTTTTGTGGGTTGTATGTATGAAAATAAACTATGGCTCGGATTAGTCCAGTCCTTTAACTGTGAATATGATGATTTTCTGATAAAATTTCTCCATCCTTCGGGCGTATGTCCCTCATACATTTTTCCTACACAAGATGATGTTTGTCACATTCCAACACAAAATATATTTGGGAGTATTGAAGCAAGTTTATGAGGAGGAACAAGAATACAATACATTTTTCCACTTCAAGAATTAAGTAACTTTACAAAGAAGATAAAATAAATTCTATCGAATGTATACTATTTAAGATTGTCTATATAATATTTCTAAAAATTTTTATCTAAGATTTGCGTATCTACTTAATAGTTATAAAAATCTTTTCAAATTCTTTTTTCTTATTATTATATTATTAGTGTCTAAAATTTGGATTCACTGGATGAGAATACTGTCTCTTAATTAATTCTCAAAGACTTGTGTACATGTAGTATTAGGAAGAGTATTTTATACTCTGATAAGCGCTTTATAAATTAAACATTATTATTGTCAATATATTCTGTCCCTAAATATAAGAGAGGTTATGTATGTACATTGTACATATATTTTAAAAGATTTTTTCTCCTTTGGTTTATCTACATGTATTTTTTATATGATTTGAAAATTGTCTTTTTTTGGACCAACAAGTCTATAATAAATCTTCATCGTCTGAAAAAAAATTTTATTACTTAATTTCAAACTCAGTTTTGAGCCTTATAATAAACTATAAGCTGACTTTTTATTACTTATTATGGTGTACATACATCAAATGAACATTTTTCATTCTTGGTCTTTTTTTTTTTAAAATGATATCTTCGCTGCCAAATCGCAAAAAAAAAAAGAAATTGACATTTTTTCCAAAAAATCATAATTTTATTTTTGTTACCCTAAAAAAATGATACATATTTAGAAACTACAGTTAATTTTACATATTTTATCATTTAAGACTTATTACGTTACCACAATTAGCAGCTGAGATATTTACATTTGAAAATTGTTGGGTTTTTTCATTTGACCAAAATTTGGTCAAGCCATAAAATGACCAACTTGACCAATTTTCAAAAAATTCCAGATTTTTGTAATTTGGACCAAAACCAACCCTCACACCAAGTTTCATGAATTTTAGAGATGGTGGAGTGTACATTTGGCACTTTCATTTGTCTATTTGTCCTGGAATTACCCAACTTGTGACATTTTTCTCGGTCCCAATTAATCACAAACAATGAGGGCCCACTGTAATACATGAAAAACTGGAGGGTATTGATAGGGAAATACAAGCCCTGATTGAGGACCATACAGAGAGGGAAGAGGAAATGGCAGTAGAAGCAACAAAGGAAAATCCAAAATACTTCCATAGCTATGCAAAAAGGAAAACAAAAACAGGCGCTGCTATTGGGCTTAAGGAAGAGAAATAATGAACTAACCAACAATCCAAAAAAAATATCCGAAACATTGAGAGCCCAGTATGAATCAGTTTTTAGTACCCCAAAAAGTGACAAAGTGATACCTGACATAGATGCATTCTTTGAAGAGAAATTGCAAGGAGAGTATATAACAGACTTTGATGTAGCAAGATCTATAGAACAAATGAAACCACATTCAGCTGCAGGTCCAGACAATTGAAATGCATTATTGATTAGAAACTGTAAAAATGAAATAGCTACACCTTTATACTGGATATGGAGAAGATCCCTAGACACTAGGGAAATACTGAGCATCTTGAAAAGCGTACACATTGTCCCTATATATAAAGGAGGGGACAGATCTCAAACAAAGAACTATAGACCAGTGTCATTGATGTCCCACCACACCAAAGTATTTGAAAGAATAGTTAGAAAGAAAATTTATGATTTCTTGGAGACACTGGAAAGATTCAATGAAAATCAGCAGATTCCGATCAGGTAGATCATGCCTATCACAACTAATAGAACACTACAACACTATCCTAGATGCACTGGAAGGCAATGACAACTATGATGTCATATACACAGATTTTGCTAAAGCTTTTGACAAATGTAATCACAGTACAATAGCACATAAAATGAAATATAGGGGAATAACAGGCAAAGTGAGAAAATAGATCTACAACTTCCTCAGAGAACATCTACATGTCATCAAAATTCAAGGTATATCATCATCAGAATCGGAAGTACGCAGCTCAGTACCACAAAGGACAGTACTGGCCCCACCTGTTCATTATCATGCTAATGGACATAGACAGCAGAGTAAACAGCAACAGTATAGTAACATCCTTTGCAGATAATACAAAGATCAGCAGAAAGATCAGCAGAAAAATCAGCGATGTAAATGAAGTGGAGGACTTGCAGAGGGACACGAACAAAATATACAAATACAGTCAACCCTCATTATAACAGACTAATAGGGGGGAAAAGGTGTCCGTTATAGCCGATTGTCCGATATAACCGACGGTACTGGTAACCTACGGTATACGTATACGATACGGTAATGGAGATACTATATACACTATACAGTACTGTGCACTGTCTGCTGAACACGATACATGATAAATGATACAGAAAATAATGAAATATAATAAAAATATAAAAGTTAGCTTGTCCTTGGCCTTACGAATGTCGGAAACAGTTTGCTTTTTCACGCCATACTCCGCGCACACCTTGGCCACTGAAGCACCCGCCTCTAACTTCTTGATTAATTCCAGCTTCTGGGTCACCGACAGGGTCACACGCTTCTTCTTTTCCTGGTTAACGTCGCCAGTGGTGTGTCCGGTTTATCCGATATCCGCTCTAACAGGGTCCGTTATAGCGAGGGTTGACTGTAGTCAGAAGACATGACATGACATTTATCACAGAGAAATTTCAGCTCTTGAGATATGGTAGAAAAGAGGAACTTAGACTGCATATTATGCTCCAGATAACAGGAAATTCAGAGGAGCACGAAAGCAATCAATCTGGGGATAATAATGAACGATGATGCAAAATTCAAAACACCAAATGAGATAGCGATAAATAAAGCAGGACTACCTGCCCGGAGGGCCAAGTTGTACAATGGTCGTGAGCAATAGCGAGCTACCACTTGTATTTATCTAAAGGAGTACCATAATTAACCTAACATAGTCATTTGTCATGACATTACAATATTTGTTTGTCTCCTGTTTAAGAATCTGGAGAATCTTGTATGGTGCTAAGGATTTAAGGCAGATGATACAAAAGTAGTTGCCCCAGTTACAAATAGAGAAGTTTCTTATAAACTACAAAAAGATCTTCATAGATTAATTGCCTGGGTGAGTAAATGGCAGATAGAATTCAATGTTCAAAAATGTAAAATCATCCAATTTGGTAAAAATAATGAAAACTTTAGTTATGAGATGCAAGGAAACTGGTTAGAGCAGTGGCGTAGTTAGAGGGGAGGGGGGCTGGGGGCCAATTTCCCCACCCCACCCAGCCTCAGAAAGAATTGTCGGAAACTTTCTCCCTCTGACAGAAAATTTGATGTGCAAGTATGTCTGTCATTTGTTTGTGTGACCATAAATTCCTCCCACACTTAGTACATTTGGACATGTACATTGTACAGTACTTGAAAGAAGAGTTCCAATTAATTTGTACGTATTTTCATTATATGGTTGTTGGAGCCACATTATTTTTTTTCATTGTTACACTGGGCAGTATAATATATAATGTTGCAAATTTTCTGGTCCATTGTCACACAGAGTGCATTGTGTGTTTTCCCTTGTGAAAACCTAAAACTGATCCCTATGGTACCCCCACTTTTCACTTTCTGCCACCCAGATTCATAACCATTTAGAATTGCTCTGTTCTCTGTCTTCTAACTATTTTTCTACCCAATTTATAACTGACCTCAATATTCCATGAGCTTTTAATTTATATAGAAGTCTCCTATGTGGAACCTTGTCAAATACTTTACTAAAATCCAAATAAATAACATCTACATCATTTCCATTACCTACCTGATCAGTTACAAACTCTAAAAAGTCTGAGAGATTAGACAAACAAGACCTTCCTGATGTAAACCCATATTGTGAACTTGAAGTAAGATTAAAATTTTCAAAATGATCTTGAATATTATTCTTTATAATTCTTTCTAGTAGGTATCTTTTTTACCAATGATGTGAAATTAACAGGCCTATAATTTCCTACCTTCTTACTAGGTACCCTTTTTGTAAATGGGTACTACATATGCTTTTTTCCACTCATCTGGTACCTCTGCATAATTAAGAGACCTAATCTCAGCCCGTCTGAGTTCAAATTTCTCTTCATTGAAGGCCATATTGTTTGCATCTGCCCATGCATATATAGTTTGTAGATCTTTTTGTAGCTCTGCAGTCTTCTTTTTCTGTAATTGGTCTTAGTATTCTGGTATAATCCACAAATGACAGGAGAGAGCTTCCTAGGTTACAGTTTATATTGTTTAGCATTATATAATGAATAGTATTGGTTCCAGTACTGTATCGTACCGGTACCTTGTGGCACTCCACTAATCACCTTTTTTTCTGAAGATCTTGCTCCATTTACAATTGTTATTTGTTTTCAAGGAGAAAGGATGGATCCATTTTCCTATTTTTCTACCAATTCAAAGTGCTTTTAGTTTATGGAATAATATTCCATGGTCAACCTTGTCAAATGCTTTTGTAAAGTCTAAGTAGATGACATCAATATTGTGGTTTTCTCCCAAATATTGTAGGATTGTGTTGCAATGGTCTGTAAGTTCAGTAAGACAGGATCTCTTGTCTGAAACCATGTTGAAAGTCTTCTAAGAGATGTTCATTTTCTATAAAATTGACAATGTGGCTTTTCAAGAGTTTCTCAAATATTTTGATATGGGAAGTCAAGGATATAGGGGTTATTATTGAATGTTTCACCAACAGTTTCATAACTTTGTTTCAGTTCATTTGCGCAAGATATGAAGGTCATATTTGAACAGAACACACCAAAATACATTAGAAAAATTTATTTTGGATATTAATTTCAGAGTTGGTGAAACATTCAATAATTACCCTACCAATATGGGTCTATAGTTCTTGGCTTCCTTTCTTTTGCCACCTTTGTAGATTGGGGTAATATTTGCTCATTTCATGATCGGTGGTATTCTACTGGTGTCTAGTGAAGATCTCCACAGGATTTGCAAAGGCAGAGATAAAGTACATTTGCATTCTTTAAGAATCTTGGCTCCAATGCCATCTGGACCAGGGGCTGAACCCTGGTAGCTGCTATCGCTTGTTGTATATCTGCAGTGGTTATTTGTACATCTTCCAATAATGGTCTGTCTTGGTCATTTTCTTCAAGAAATATTGTAGTTTTTATTTTCTTAGCTACTATAGGAGTATTCCAGCTTAAAGCAGACTGAGATTGTAGAATGTTTGCCATTTCCTATGGATTAGATACAAGAGTTAGTCCATCTTTAGCAAGCAATAGGCCAATGCTTGTTTTGATAACTACTTTACATTTAGCATACCTAGCTACAGAAGAATTTGCTATTTTCTTTTCTAGTGCCAATAGCTTTGTGTTCATTATCAATATTCTCTCTTATAGTTGACTCCTTTATTTCAAGTTCTAACATCAGTATCTGTTTCTGAATGTTACTATGTCTTGTATCACTTAATTGCTTTGTCAGTTGTTTAGATAGCTTTGTTATCTTTCTCATAAGTGTCCTTCTGTATCCATGTTCTTTTGTTAAGTGCTTCTTTGCAATATCAATTTTCTTTGGTGTGTACTTGTATAATGTTGCTGATAGCAGGTATTGTATTCTACTCCAGCATTCTTCTTCTTCTAGATTTTCTAATTCATTTTCCCAAGACAGTTATTTATTGATGTCCAATCTGATTTGTGCAGGTTTAGGTCAGAGTATGGCAAGTCCATTTGGCATGGGTCTTGCTTACATTTGTGGAGAGAAGTTTATGAATATGTGCATGACACTGTTGTCAGCAGGGCTGTGGAGTCGGAGTCGTGGAGTTGGAGTCAGAGTCAATTTTGGTGGTGCTGGAGTCGGAGTTGGTAAAAATGTACCGACTCCGACCTCAATATAAATTTTAATAAAATATGTTTTTGTGTGTGATATCACTGGCAGCTATGGTAGTTAAACCACTTAAATAATAAACACAATATTTTCCATTTCAGACACTAATGCCATTAATTCATTTTTTCTTTTCAGATAATATTTTTTATTTTTAATGCTTATTTAATTTCGAGTTCTTTCTAAATTTCATAAGTTTTTAACTTTCAAGTCTAAAACCCCTTTCACAATGGCAAAGACACTTCCAACAAAGTCTGCAGTTTTTTAATATTTTACAATAACCACAGATGGGAAACATTTCGTGTGTCAGTGTATGATAGAAGATGATGATGAAAAATTATGTGAAGCAAATATCAGTGGTTTTACTGGCTCTGATAAAAATGCACCAACCAGAGCATCAAATTTGAAAAGACATTTGCAGTGTTTCCATCCCAAAATTTTAGAAGTTGTCATTGAGAAAGATAGTAATAAAAACCTTCCAACTACTTCAAAGTTAACAAAAGATCAGAAATCTACTGAATGACAAGCACCACTTACAAGATTCTTTACTACAGACAAAGTTACCGTAACAATGACCACAGATGATGATGCTTCACGTGATGGTGATGAAATGCCTCTTGTGTAATTATCATCATAGCAGATTTAGAATTAATATACCTTCGGAGTCGGATAGACAAAAAATTGAGGAGTCGGAGTCAGTTTTTTATGTGCCGACTCCATAGCCCTGGTTGTCAGAGTGTATAGTTGGTGTTATAACAATATGATCAATTGTTAGTTAGGATCAAATGTAGAATTCAGACCCCAGCCTTCTTTAGTTAGCTTTATAAGGCTAACTAACGAAAATATCACGACCTAACCTAACCAATCGTTAGGTTAACTGTACGCCCTTGACGATTGTTTAGGTTAGGTCATGATATTTTCGTTAGTTAGCCTTATAAAGCTAACTATAAAAGGCTGGGGTCCGAATTCTACATTTGATCCATTAGTTGCATTATTTGTCAGCACTAAATCTAGGATATTATTTTTTCTAATTGGGCAGTGAACATGCTGTACTAGTAGTAATTTTTCTATAAACTCATCCAGGTATTTTGATTTGGATCTTTTTATTCCTGATTTCATACTACCATATTGGTTCCAGGTGCAATTTGGGAGATTAAAGTCTCCTATAATGATTAAATCTCTTGTTGAGTCTATGATAGCTTGGCATTGCCCAATTTTTTCCAGAACTTCAGTGAGCTCTAGATGGGAGCTATCTAGGGGGTGCTATAGATATTCACTAGTATTATGTCTTCTTTATTTATACTAAGCATGATGATTAAGAGTTCACAGACTCCATTTGAGTATGCTGTGAGCAGTTCACTTTGAATGTTTTCAGGGATGTACATCAGGACACCATCATTTAGACAGCCTTCTCTGTCACATCTATGGGTGGTATACCCTTTGATTGCATTTTCACTACTCATGATCATGGGGTTTAGGTGTGTTTCTGTGAGGGCTATAACTGTGCTCATAGTATTTTCCATTAGGCTCTTTAGGTAAGGTACTTCAGTCAGTATGGTTTGAGTTTGGGTGAAGGCCCTAGATGTTCAAGTAAATTATTGATACATTTGTGGTCATTTGTTTCATCTCCCACATGTAGGGCATTTGTAGGGTTTCCTGCTAGGGGTCTCATTTGCTTTTGTATAAGGAGCCTGAGTGAGTTTTGAATGTCTTGGATTTGTTTCAGGTGATAAAACCCCCAAACCCTCAATAGACTAGTTCCTCTACTATTTAAATGAATTCCATCCCACTTAAACAGTTCTGGCTTTGAGCTGAAACACTCATAAATAAATGTAAATAATATTCTCTCTGCAAAGAACTTCCAATCTTCCATTAATTCCTAAAGCCCTTGAACACCAAACGAAAACCTCAGAAATTCTAGGAATACCTGTAACAAACACTGATTGATCATCCTGTCTCCTAGGCAAACAGTAGTTAAAACTGGCCTACCTACTTTTAACTCAACTGATTACTGGTAAGCCTATGTCTCTGAATGACACCCCTACGTTGCTGTTGAGCCTACTCCTCAGCAAATATTGGTTACTTCCTGTCGAAGGTAGGCCCAAGCCAACTGTAATTTAATAAACTATCGCCATTCGGAGATGTATCTTGATATAATATGTCATACTTTTTATTTTACCACCATACTTAAAACCTATATTATTGACCGGCTATCCGTACAAACTAAATAAAAGGGGTTAACGGTAACAGCTGGAGTCACTGAATCCAACCACTGAACTCATATGTATATTACATTCCCATTACATCTTTCTTCCAACACCTGTGAAAGTAACATCATACTGACACAGTCTATACATTTAGTGTATATAGTCGCGTGATTACTCATGTGAAAATGCCTGCCTTCTAACCCAGAGCCAAATAAGTACAGTATACAGGGTGTTTGAAAATTTTCTGTACAAATTGTAATGGGGGATAGGCAACACCAAGACAAACCCTTTTCGTCTATAAGTGTATGTCCGCTGACGTCACCATTCGGCGCGAGAGGGCGCCGCTGCAATTGGCTAAAAGGTGAAGTGGGCTAGACTCGCGCTTGCCGCGGGCATTCTTAAATCGGACGTAGTACTGCTGAGATGGCTGACATGCATATGGTGTATGGGGCTGCCAATGGAAACGGAAGAGCTGCTGTGAGGTTGTACCGACAGCGCTTCCCAAACAGACGTGTGTCAAACCACCAAACGTTTGCGCATTTGCATCGGCGACTGCGAGAAACTGGAACATTCCATGCAAACATGCATGACACTGTTCGGGAGAGAAACGTGCGCACTCCTGACATGGAAGAAGAAATCCTACGGCGATTTGAGGACAATCCAAGCGCAAGCACGCGAGGTGTTGCACGTATCCTCGGTGTGAACCACGACCTGGTCTGGAGAGTGTTGCACGAGCAGCAGTTACATCCGTTTCATCGTCAGAGAGTCCAGGCATTACAACCTCGGGATTACCCTCTTCGTGTGGAATTCGCACGCTGGTTTCTGCAGCAGACAGCGGTGCAGCCTAATTTTCCGGCTTATGTGCTGTTCTCAGATGAGGCCTGTTTCACACGTGAGGGTGCGTTTAACATGCACAATTCTCACGTGTGGGCGCACGCAAATCCACATGCTACACGGGTGCATGCTCATCAAGAACGGTTCGCCGTCAATGTTTGGGTGGGTATCGTTCATGGCAAGTTGATTGGGCCGTACCTCCTGCCTGCCCGACTCGACGGGCGGGTTTATCGGATATTTCTTGAAGAAACGTTGCCGGAACTGCTGGAAGATGTTCCCGTGGCTATTCGTAGACGAATGTGGTTTCAACACGACGGGGCCCCAGCACACTCCAGCAACGATGTGCGGGATTATCTGAACGCCACTTTTGGGGACCGATGGATAGGCCGGGGTGGGCCCGTAGCCTGGCTACCGAGATCGCCCGATTTAACATGCCTCGATTTCTTCCTGTGGGGACACATGAAGAACCTCGTGTACGAGACTCCCATTTACTCAGAAGAAGACCTCGTAGCAAGAATCGCTGTCGCCGCTGGAACTGTTCCCGAAATGCCGGGAATCTTTCGACGTGTACGTCGGTCAATGCTTCGACGCTGTCGGGCATGCATTGATGCTACCGGTCGCAACTTTCAGCACCTTCTTTAAATAAACATGTTACGCGTACTAGGTTCGATTTAAGAATGCCCGCGGCAAGCGCGAGTCTAGCCCACTTCACCTTTTAGCCAATTGCAGCGGTGCCCTCTCGCGCCGAATGGTGACGTCAGCGGACATACACTTATAGACGAAAAGGGTTTGTCTTGGTGTTGCCTATCCCCCATTACAATTTGTACAGAAAGTTTTCAAACACCCTGTATATGTACAGTTTTAAAATGAGGATGAATCAGGCAATTTTTATTAAGTAATTTCAACTTACAAAATTTAATTTTATAAAATTATGTATTTAATTTATAATGTCTTAATTAATTAATATTCTTAAAAAATGCAATATTATAAAGTAAATCTTAAGGAAGCGTCCCGGAAAGTTTTTTGGATATAAAACACGTTTTCCCGATGTATTTCTATGTGATTTATTCGAATTTGACATCCGTTTCAGTCGCAAATCACTCGTTTCTGACTTTCCCCGACCCCCTCAACAAATATAACCTAACCTAACCTAACCAACCTAACTTTTTTTTCGGAGCGACACCTAAAGGCTTTTCTATTGAAATCTATTTTACAGGTCTTGTTACACTTTGGGCACTTTCTTTCTTTTAAAAGTAGTTTATGCTGAACCAGAAAGGCTATCAATTTTTTTAAATCGGAATTAAATTCGGAAAACAGCTTTAAAATAGTGTAGTCACAACGTTCACAATCCATAGCTAACTCGCAAATAACTTTTCAAACCAAGATTATCCTTAAGGTCAACACTTATCTAATTTGCACACGACGCTGCCAGGCGCAAGAAATGCCGTCCACTTTAAAAACGTTAATTAAAATTACTTATCCTTAATAAAAATAAAAACGCGGGGGTGCATTTTATTGAGAAAAATATAATCTTTCATAGTATTATTATGTTAAATCCCTGTACTAAGTATTAAGAACCGGGACCTTCCCTTAAGATTATCCTATTATAATCATGCAAAAAGGACGGAGGATAGTTTTGCAACCAATCAAAGATGCTGGAGGGCAGAGGCTGATGATGTAATGCAGTGGTTCCCAACCTTTTCTGGTTCACGGCACCCCACTCCCCAGTACTATCTATCTACTTTCACGGCACCCATGTGAATTAGCGTTTACCCCTGTTCAACAGCCAGTTCCCCCCACCCTGTCAAGTGAGCACTACATACCTTGAAACAGAGTTTATATCGTTCTTTTATGGGAGTAATAAATTGTGAATTTTGTTTTATTTCAAAATGTCATACAAGCCCTCCTGGGAAGAAGTGGCTAAGCGTTAAATTATTAGATAAAATTAAATGTGTAAGGACCCAGCCTGAGGAAAGTGTACATTTTCACAAGATACCTCGTTGCAATTACAACTTCAATAAAAAATGTTGAAAAATCAACAATCTACAACAATCTTTGCGGCACCCCTGGGCAACGTCAGTGGTACCCCGGTTAAAAACCACTGACGTAATGACTCAACTGTAAATTAAAAGCTAATGGAATCATATTTAAAGCATTGAAAGTTAATTAAAGTCTGTTTATTTTATTTTAAATTAAATAAATGCAAAGGGTTTTTGAAGTGTTCTATTCTGTACTCTGTACCAATGTAGAGACTTCCACAAACAGTACAAGTTTTTTAATTTCCTTAAAAATTAAGATCTTTTTAATATCTGGGCATCTAATTGGGGAAGAGTGGACCAAAAATTTGGCCTTAACATAAAACGGAGAGTAATATATATATATATATATATATATATTCTTCGGTGGTGTAGTGGTTAGCGTCGCTGACTACGAATCCATCGGCCCAGGATTGAGACCCGGTGACGGCAGGCGGCGCGTAGCAAAACCCACCTGTTCATCCTTTCACACAATAAAAGATCGGTTGGTAGTTAGATGGGTACACTGGGTAGCCTAGTGGTTAAGACGCTGGGCTGCTGGTGCGGCGTGACTCGGATTCTATGTTAAACTGCAGGTCTAAGGTGGAGTGATAAGCTTGACCTTCGTCAGAATGAACAATCGGGCGGAAGTAAAACCAAGGTTAATCAAGTTTAATGTTTGGGCTAGGCCTGGCTAAACACTGAAGACAAATGCATAGCCTCAGTGCCAGCTCCAACCTTTTGGGGGCCCTACGCGCAAATATCTTTGGGGCCCCTAATATATATTTCAACTTTTCAACCGTTCCGCGCGATGATTTCTCATTTCACGAAGGTCAAGCTTGTCGCCCCTCCTCTCGAGTTGGCCTGGTGAAGAAGTGAGTTAGTTTCTTGTGCTCTCCACCTCACATAGGTAGGTACGCCCGGCTCATCGGGGATTGTTCTGAACCAGGCAGAGCTGGGCAATAAATACATTGAATGTATTTAAATACTAAATACTAAATACATGGGAGAAATGTATTTAAATACTAAATACTAAATACATTTTACGAATGTATTTAGATACTAAATACAAAATACATCAATTGTATTTAAATACATTTGTAAATACATTTTAAATACATAATTTTAACATATGCATTCACTAATTCATGAGTAACAACAATATAAAATGCTTGATAAAGGATAAAGAAATAGTACAATCTAATTTCCGATTATATATTTCCCTTTTTAGACCAAAACAAAAACAAAAGAACTTAGAACTTACGATGTTCAACCAGTGACATATTATACTCATTATCAGTGGTGGGCACCGTTAACCAAAAAGTTATCTTCGTTAACCGCTACTCCGTTAACCAAAAGTTAACTTCGTTAACCGTTAATCCGTTAAACATGTAACGGAAGTTACCGATAAACCGTTAACGTTAACTTTTATTATAAAAAAAAATTAAAAACACAATATATATATATATAATTTAATTTTCCCTCTTCTTCTCGTTCTCCATTTTGTCCATGAGATGCATGTTGCCCTTCATGAAAATTAGCATATCAAAGTTTTCATCAGACAGGGATGATCTCTTGGCCCTCAGGATGTCCTTGCCCATAGAGAACAAACGCTCCACTGCAGCACTGGAGGGGATGGCTGTGTTGAACTTGATGAACAAGTCCACCAACACTTGCTCACCCAAGAAGGCAGCATCTGTCAACAAGTCCTTGGAGTTGGTCTCCAGCCAGGTCTTGACCAAGTTCTGGGCCTTGCCCTTGAGTGACCTGTGGCTTCTGCTGCTCTCTTTTGTCTGGATGACAGCACTGAAGAAGTCCTCCTCCTCCTCCTCCTCCTCCTCCTCCTCCTCCTCCTCGTTGTTGTTGCTGCCTCCACTGTTGCTGCCCACTTCGTTGGACTGCTGCTTCATGGCCTCCTCGACTGTACCCTCCATGCTTTTCCTCACCCTGGCGACCTTGGTGTTGTCATACTTGTCCAACCAGATGAGGCGAAACCTGGGATGGAAGGCAGCAGCCAGCTGGCATTCGTCATCCTCCAGGAGGGGCCCAAACCTTTTGTCGATGCCTGCCAAAAGTGCGTCGACCAAGGCGCTGCAGTAGACGAGGCCCTTGGACTTCAAGTCCTTAAGCCTGAAGATTGTCGCAGCAACTGTTGGCAGCAGAGTCCCAAGGTAGGCTTGTTCCTCCCCATGGATCTTGTCGAGTGCTTTGGCCACAGGTGACATGATCTGGAAATAAAACAATGGAGAATTAGTAAATTGTAGAAATTCAAATTTGTATTATTCTGCAATATTATTCTGCTGTATTTTACTCAATAATATAACGATAATTGAATGAGCAAAACTAAAACGTATCTACTGGCTGGTGTTAAGAAAAATATAACTTTATTGCAATAAATAAATATAGTTGGAATAATTGTATTCTTAAACGTTTACGTAAACAACGCTATTATTGTATGAAGGTCCTGCATTTAATTGTAACCAGAAAAAAATAAATCGTGGAATTTCCACGAGTCCCGCTAGTTTATTATTAATTTATAAATATATTACCTTGACATACTCTTTCATTAAGTCGACATTAAGTTGAAACATTCAACTCAAATGGCAAATCTTTCCGCCTGATTTTACAGTCGACCATGTTTTGCTCAAACCAATGCCATAAATAACTACCATACTTGGTAAGACACAAATTGTGGCGACGGAAACAAATATATCGCCTGATTTTGCACTGCGGAAATGGAAATTCGTTCATCACTATTAACAGTGGCGGATTAATTGCGCACCTGCTCAGCACTGAAAATAATAGAAACTTTTAAACGTTTATTTATGAATTTTTGGGGTTAACGGACTTGAGTTAACGGAAATTAAATGTAACGGAAGTTAATTAGTCCGATAATGATTTTCAAAGTTAACTTAAAAGTTAAATCGTTAACGAAAAAGTTAACTTCGTTAATTAACGATTAACGGATTAACGGTTTGTGCCCAGCTTTGCTCATTATATCATTGCAAAATGAGTAACAATTAATGAGTAGATGAGACATAAACGTGAACATAAGACGTAAACATAAACATAAGGCACCTTACGAATTCTCTTTTATTTATTTAATTTTAAAGTATTTTCCATCAAACAGAGGGTGCACTAAATTGTTATCTGCAGATATATCACTGTTTGATTCACCGGATTTGCTTGTTGAAGCCATAACACGCACACGAAAAGAAATCAACCGCTTTCGACTAAGAGTGGCACACAACTGATTGAACTGACACGTTGAAACATGAACCATGCTGTACTACACTGTCGACGCGTCGTACTGTGCTAGTACAGAACGTGTATTAAACCAGTAAAAGTATTTACATTTTTATATTTTGAGTATTTAAATACATTGTATTTAAATAATCATTAAAGTATTTAAATACTATATTTAAATACATGAAAAACAATGTATTTATAAATACAGTTCTAAATACACAAATGTATTTAAATACGTATTTAAATACAAATGTATTTAAATACTGCCCAGCTCTGGAACCAGGCGTCTAATCTTCTTTTGAAGATGTCCACTGCAACTCCCTTCGTGTTTCTTGGGCCTTTGGACAGCTGATTAAACAGTTTTGGTCCTCTCACAACTGTGTTTCGCCTTTAATTTGGGAACACGACACAGTCTTCCTTTTCTACTTTCCACTGTTGTTTGGGGAGTTACAGGGTTCAGATTAAGATTAGGCCTAGGGATAGTTTCTCCATTATTTTCCAAGTGTAAATAATGGTGTGTGTGTGTCTTCTCCTTTCCAATGAATATAGGCAGGGCCGGATTAACCATTAAGCAAAATAAGCCCGTGCTTAGGGCATCAAGGGAAGGGGGGCACCACAGAAATTTTCCATTGTCGGATTTACCATGGATTTATTATACTATTATAATCGCGGCTTATAGCCTATAAGCTGTTGAAAACTGAATTATATATATTCATATATAGTATTTATTTTTTTTCATTGTTTGAATTTGTAGTGAACAACAACCCTTTTGAGAGAATAAATATATTTCGTTGTAATCACACACTTTACGCTTTGCGTTATTATTTTGTTTATATCAAATCTTTGAGCGCCATATTAAAAATACATAATATAGATTAAATATTTTCGTGTGCTATAGGAAGTTATTCTGAACGTGTGATTTGTGCATATAATATTAAATATATATTTTACATAATCATTTGGTATTGTTTTACAGAAAGATTTAGGTTTATAGAATTGTAATATAAATTAATATTAAAATAAAAGAAACTATAAACTCTCTATATTGCTGTTATATCAAGTGATGTTTATCACGGCCATTATAATAATAAGATATACTGACCTAAGTTAATTAGCGTTGAAGAAGTTTATCTGTTGCTCTCTCTTCTTCTCTAGGGTAAGTCTATGAAGTGTACTTTATTTGTATATATAACAATATTTTATCATACACGTATCTTTATTTTATAATTTATTTATCTATTGTCATAACAGTATAAAAGAATTTAGATTGTAATAACCAGAGTGAATAATTTGTAATGTATATATAACATCAAACGTAGTTAGGACAATTTAGGCCCTAAGCAAATGTTCATATTTCCTATAATTAAATATTGTGTTTTAAATAAATAAATAAATGTAAATATAAAATGTGGCTCGTTAATAGTGAAATGTTAATATTGATATTTTTATAGATTGCGTATTATTAATTCTAATGTTGAGTATTTTTATTTTATAGGTTTCGGTTCCTTCTTTTGGTTCCTTCTTTCGATTTGATTTGTATTCAACATTTCGAGTTGATATTTCGGTTGAGTTATATTTAATTGCCACTTATATTTAAATTGCCACTTTGGTTGTGTACGGTTCCCATTTTGTCTTTCTGAGAATAAAAGAACAAAGCCAAGATTGTGATATGTGTAACTGTGTTGATTGCCACATAATATACAAATAAAATATTCTTTTTATTTCTGCATTTTACAGACCCCAAGAACCAAGATGAAACGTGTTCAGTTAAGTGGTGCACAAAAGCGAAAACTATCAAAAGAGAAACAAGAGAAGACTTTGGATTTAGAGTCCAAGACTGCAAAGCTGACTGATTTCTTCACACAAGTTCCACGACCACAACGTCAACATGATATACCGATTCTGAATCAAAACCAATCTCCGTCATCAAAAGTGGACACAAATACCACTTTGATCACTTCAAAATCAAAATATGATGACGTTGGAATCACCGAGGTGTCACAAGCAGGTTCATCTACCACATGTCTCACTACTGATCTCACTTTGCCTGTAAATTCTCTTGATACCTCTACTGCAAATGTTGATTCAAGTTGCTTTACAAGACATTCTGGGGTTGAAATAATTGCTGAAAATGAAAGTTTAGTGGACCATGGTGATGGTGGTGAAATGAATCAGTCTGCAGAAGATGAAGTAAATATAGCAAAAGATCCAGGGTTGTGGCTTGATTTCTCTGCTGATGATGTGGCTTATTGGATTGCTTGTGGACCCAGTGACTGTCAACACCACAATGGGCCATTTGACAAGTCTTACCGGCATTTCAGTAGTGGCAAACCAGCAAGATACTGTTCACAAAACCTTTTCGTTGGGACAAAAGCCAATGGTGAGAAATACAAGAGAGAGTGGTTATTGTATTCACCATCAACAGGATCAGTTTACTGTTATGTTTGTAAACTGTTTGCTCCTAAAAATGTCTCACATTTTGTTATAAGAGAAGGGTTCAGTGACTGGTGAAATACTATTGTAATTGATCATCATGAAAAAAGCACTACTCACCGAGACTCTATGCTAACATACTTAACTCGCAGACAAGGTGCGGGGTTGGGACAACAGTTGGAAAAACAAATTCAGGAAGAGTGTGATTACTGGGAACATGTCTTGAGGCGTGTCATAGCTGTTATTTGTACGTTAGCTGAATGTGGCTTGTCTTTTCGAGGAACAGAAGAAAGATTTGGACCATTGCAGAATGGGAATTTTTTAGGGCTGCTTGAGCTCATAAGCCGGTTTGATCCATTTTTAGCAGGTCACATTTTGAAATATGGAAATTCTGGCAAAGGAAATCCTTCTTACCTGTCCAAAACCACCTGTGAGGAACTCATTCAACTAATGGCTCAAAAGGTCCACGCACTCATTGTTGACGAAGTAAAATCTTCTGGTTATTTTAGTTTGTCAGTTGATTCAACACCAGATCTATCACATATCGATCAGTTAAGTGTTGTACTTAGGTACTTAAAAGATGGACAGCCTATTGAACGCTTTTTAACCTTTCTGAAAATGAAAAGCCATACTGGTGAGGAAATGGCAAATCAGGTGTTGCAGTACTTACGTGAAGTTTGTAAGCTAAACTTTTCAAAATGTAGGGGTCAATCTTACGACAACGCTGCCAACATCATCTGGGCGTTATAAGGGGATGCAGCAAAAAATTTTAGAAACAAACAAGTTTGCTATATATGTGCCCTGTGCAGCCCATTCACTAAATCTGGTAGGCCGAAGTGCTGTTGACTGCTGTCAAGAGGCGGTTAATTTCTTCTCTACAGTGCAGTTGCTCTATACCTTTTTTTTAGCCTCAACCAGCAGGTGGGAAATTCTTAAAGGTTGTATTGGAAATGAAAGTGTCTTAAAATCCCTCTCTGATACCAGATGGGAGGCACATGCTATGGCAACAGCAGCAATTTTGAAATCTTTCCTTAAAATTTTAGAAGCGTTAGAATGTATAGCTGAAGACCAGTCACAAAAGGGAGACACTAGAAGAGAAGCAAATAATATTGCAAATAAGATGCAAGAGCTAGAATTCGTTTTTATGTTGAATTTTTGGGATGAGATTTTGCAAAATTTTCATAGAGTAAGCAAAGTTCTACAGAATAAGGATGTGAACTTAAAAACATGTGCAGATCTGTATGGATTATTAGCTGACCAACTGTGCACTTCACGAGATGAATTTGAAAGATATGAAGCAGCTACAAAGGAAATGCTACCAGATGTTGATTACAAGGCAGCTCAAACTCGCAAACGTATCAGAAAGAAGGTACCCAATGACGGAGATGCACCAGAAGTATATCTGAATGCCAGAGATAAATTTCTTATCACCACCTTTTACACAATTGTTGACAAACTTGAAACTGAGATGAGAAGAAGAGGAGAGATATACAAAGAAATAGCAGAGAGATTTTCTTTTCTAAGTGATGTGCCACATAATGTCACCACTTCATCATCTACTGAAATTGAAAGGTATTCTCAGGGTTGTAAAAAGATGATTGATGCTTACCCAGAGGACTTGAACACTAATTTCTCTGCTGAGCTTCAGCAGTTTCACTTATATGTGTGCCATAAGTTCAGTGCAAAAAAAAATGTAAAAACAAGATTCAGTCATGCTGAACTTTATAAAATAATTGTAGAAGACAATATTGAGTGTCCCTTCCCAAATGTAGAAATTGCCTTTCGTATATTTTTAACATTAATGGTCACAAATTGCTCAGCTGAGCGTTCATTTTCTCAGTTGAAGTATATTAAAAATACCAACAGAACAACTATGCAACAAGGCAGGCTGGATGCCTTATCTCTACTAAGTATAGAAGCAGATGTGTTACGTAAGATTAGTTTTGAGGATCTGATCAAAGACTTTGCAATTAAAAAAAGTAGGAGAAAACTTTTCAAATATAAATGAAGTGGAAGTATACAAAAATAAACATTATTTTCCATCTTACTGTAAGTTTTGTTTCATTTCAAAAAATAAAATTTTATTTTATGGTTTATTTTTGTTTATATTTTGAATTACATATATATGGGGCACCAAAATCTTTTAAGTGCTTAGGGCCTCTAAAGGTCTTAATCCGGCCCTGAATATAGGTCTACTTCGTGTAACCTTTCCCAGTAATTTAGTTCTTTGCACCCCTTGATCTTGGCTGTGAAGCTTCTCTAAATCCCTTCGAGCTGTCTAATGTCTTCTTTTTTATATGGGGATGTTAGGACCGAGCAGTATTCCAATTTGGGTATGACCAGGAGGTTTTCAGTAGAGGAATCATTACATTCCTATCCCTTCGTTTAAAGGTTCTCAATATCTGCCTTGTTATTCTCTTTGCTCTGTTTACTGCTATCTTATTTTGTGTTTCAAATTTCCCATCATCAGTCATTACAACCCCTAAATCTTTTGCTCTAGAATTTCTCTGAATTTCCTGTCCATTTGGGGTATAATATTCCATGGATTTTAGGTCTTCTCTTTTTCCGTACCGTAACAACTGAAATTTCTCAGTGTTAAACTTCATATTGTTGTCTTCCGTCCACTAGTAGATTCTGGTCATGTCGGTTTGTAGAGATCCTATATCTTCTGAGTTTCTTATTTTTCTACTGATCTTTGTGTCATCCGCAAAATGACGTTACTGTGTTGTCTCTGGTAACGTCCTCCTCTATGTCAGTTAGCATGATTATGAAGAGAAGTGGAGCTAATACTGTTCCTTGTGGTACAGAGCTGAGGACCTCTGATTTGATGAATATACTCCTTGTACTGTAACGACTTGCCGCCGCTCATTAAGGAAATTATATATCCATTTCCATACTCTTCCTGTTATTCTCATATATTTCAGTTTATACACGGTGAACCAAAAGTAGGTGGACAGTAGGTTGAATACGGTTTGTGTTATATTATATTATAACTATGGTGTTCATTATAACTATGGTGTTTGTGTTTTATTATATTAAATATTATAACTAAATTTATTTAAATTTTATTTTGTATTATAGTATACAAAAAAATTAAATATGTATTCTCAAAGTAAACGTTATCATTTACTGTCCACCTACATTTGGTTCACCCTATATATTATGATTCCATGGTCACACTTGTCGAACGTTTTGGCAAAGTCTGTGTATAGTACATCATAGTTTTCATCAGTGGTGGGCACGATTCCGCTAATCCGCTAACCGCTAATTAGCGAAGCTAACTTTTCCGTTAGCGGATTAGCGTTTCCGCTAACTTTGAGAACCGTTAGCGGACCAATTAGCTTCCGCTACATTTAGTTCCGCTAACCCTAAAATCATACATGTTTGTTCCAGTCTGTTCTGAGCGTGTCTGCAACCGTCACTCTGGCACGCTATTGGCTGACTACGTGTAAACACAAGACGTGATTGGTCGACGCAGCAGCAGCTGAGCAGCGTTGTGTAATTCTGCAGTTCAGTTCACTTACGACATTACAGTCTTACAGTGTCAGCGACAGCGTACGTTATCATAAGCATATTTTCGTCAGTTTACCGAGTCTACAAGTTTTTGCAATGAGGGCGTCACACTTTTGATGTTCTCGCCGAGGCCATGGTGGACACCCATTACAAGTTCCACCTGCAGGACAAGGTGACCAGGACCACGACGGACAACGGCAGCAACTTCGTCAAAGCGTTTGTACAGTTTGGCACAGAAGCTGAACTCTTGCCAGACATTCCTGAGCCTGCTGCCGATCCGGACGTGGGGGGCGTCGAGGATGTGGACATGGACGTGGATCCCGGGGATGGGGCTGTGGACGAGGTGGAGTACATCTCTGTTGAGGCCGCCCTTGAAGAGTCCAGCGGCCTGGGCCACAACCTGCCAGTGCACATGAGGTGCGCAGCCCACACCTTGAACTTTGTAGCCAGCGTGGATGCCGACAAGGCGCTTGACAGCGCTCCGTTCAAGTTGGCCTACAGGAATACCATGTCCAAGGCACAGGCGTTGTGGAACCAGCAGAGCCGCAGCACGGTGTCGGCAGACAGCATTCTGGACGAGTTGAAGAGGAGGCTGGTGGTCCCCAACAGTACCAGATGGAACTCCACCTATGACTCTGTTGTCCTCAACAACCTGCTGGAGAAGAAGAGGGGGTTTCGCCTGTTCTGGCTGGAGAAGCATAATCACAGCCAGCTCAGCAGGGTAAAGAAGGCCATGGAGACCGGCGTGGAGACAGCCCTGAGGGAGACCATTGAGGAGGGCAGCAGCACCAGCTGCACCACCAGCAATGAGGATGAGGAAGATGACTTCTTCAGCAGCATCACTCAACCCCAGGTGAGCAGGAGCCACAGGTCACTGAAGTCCAAGGCACAGATCTTGGTGAAGACCTGGCTGGAGGCCGGCTCGAAGGAGGTCCTGACTGACGTCGCCTTCTTGGGTGAGCAAGTGTTGATCGACCTGTTCATCAAGTACAACACAGCCATCCCATCCAGTGCTGCAGTTGAGCGCCTGTTCTCCATAGGCAAGGACATTTTGCGCGCCAAGAGAGCCACCCTGTCAGATGCCAACTTTGAGAGGCTGATGTTCATGAAGGGCAACCAGCATCACGTCGAGGCGATGGAGAAGGAGCAGGAGGCCAAGCCAGAGTGAATGCATTATTAGATTATTAAAGTTATTTTTTATGTGTATTTTTATTTCTTAATATTTTTGATTCGTTTAATATTTTTTGTACTGTAAATAAACTGTATGTTGAATGTAAACTAATGTTTAATTTCATTTGTTCATTTAATTATTTATGTACACCTTGATCATCATCTGATCTTGGCATGCTATACCTTTTTGGAAAACTCTATGTCTAAGCTGCAACATATTAAAATTTCAGCTCTCTTTAAGGGTTTTAGAGCCAAAAAACCAAACCGAAGCTAAATTCATATAATAAAAGTTAGCGGTTAGCGGTTATCGTTAGCTTCCGCTAAATTTTTTAGCGGTTTATCGGTTTAGCGTTATCGAAGTTAAGTTTTGAGTTAGCGGTTCAGCGGTTATCGAAGCTAACTTTTCGGTTAGCTGTGCCCACCACTGGTTTTCATTGCTTTCAAGTGTATCAATAATGTTGTTGTAGTGTTCCATTAGTTGTGATAGGCATAATTTGCCTGACCGAAACCCATATTGGTTATCATTGAATTTTTTCCGAGTTTCCAAAAGTCACAGATTTTCTATCTAACTATTCTTTCAAATTTTTTAGTGAGATGAGATGTAAGCGACACTGGCCTATGGTTTTTGGCCTCGCATCGCATATAGTATATATATATATATATATATATATATATATATATATATATCTCGAACAATAAAATGGTTTATATACAATTAAATATACAAAAATCTAATGAGTTTATTTAGATACATATATATCACATGCATTCAAAACCTTTCTCTCCTGGCTTTTTTTATCGCAAATTCATCAATAATATCATCACAGGACAGCTTCCGAAAGCTCCCGATTGATGCTCATGATGGCAAGCCGACTCAGACTTTCTTGTGCCACTGTTGACCTGAGGTATGTTTTAATTAGCTTCAACTTGGGGAAGCTCCTTTCACCTGTAGTTACGGTCACTGGAAGAGTGACTACAATTCTGAAAGCAATCCATAGGTTTGGATATAACTCTATCAGCTGCTTCTCGTGTATGTAAGTCAGCAATTCCAGTGCAGTCATCTTCTGAGATGGCAGATCTGATGGCACGCATGAGACGTTTGTTTACATTTTAATTTTTATGATTTTAACAACAAAAAAAATTGCTAGATTTTATATGGAAATAAAATGAATGGCGCTAGAAGAGTTTAAAAAAATAAAAATTTGGCCCTTTTTTTTATTTCTATCAATCATTCATTAATTAATTTTTTTTATACCGTTCGCTGCGGGTTCTCCCGCCTCGCGGGGCCCCACGCACACTGCGTGATCTGCGTAATGGAAAAGCCGGCGCTGCATAGCCTAGTTATTAAGATATTATTTATGTTAGAAAATCTAGAAGAGGAAGCGCCATTGTTGTCCCAAGGCGATATGATGACGAAGCTGATTGATGCAGCATTGCTTGTATATATTAAGTTAAGGGGTATATATATCCATCTCATAATTGTAAGGTTAGTGAGAAATTCACTTAATTTAGAGCTAGCAGTTTTGGGCTCTTGTGGTATCATTGTTTGGGCACTCTTGTGGCACCATATTTTGGGGGCACTGGCGCGTCCTTTCTACTAGTTTGTTGAATGCGGCACTTACAGGGCGTAGTCTTATAGAGAGCTCTCTTGCAATTAAGTTTGTTGTTTAGATACAAGATTGATGCATCGTGCAATGGTGCAGGTTGTGTTGTTGTTGCAAGTTTAGGAAGAAGACCATAAATAGTGCCCCTTTTGTTTTGTTTTTCTTATTTTATGCAAATGAGGCTAAAGTACGTCCACATCGAGTCAGCAACCCTGAGGTAGGACCTAATAGGACCTCCAAGTCTGTAAGTTTGTTTTAGTCTAGCTTAACTTAGGCTATAATTAAAGTAGCCCCTCAGAGGTTGGCTGTTCAAGGCTCAGCTGGAATTCTGAACCTAATCAAAATAACAAAAAATAACATGGTCCTTCGAACCGGATTCTAGTCCAAGACTGAGTCAGTGACTATTTTTTGGCAAAGTTCTAATTGTGGAAATTGTAGCCTAAGTTGGGCCTAGACGGGTTGAGCATAATTGAGCTAAGGTCCCAGGGTAGAAACTTTGGTCACCCAATTGTGAAACTTGGCCGCTAATCTGTCATTGTTTTGGGGGCTATATTTTTACCGGTTTGGTTAATTTTGGTTTTATTGTTCGTAGGCGAAGGTTGCAGACTTCAGTGCACCAGTTACTTGTGTAGAAAATTTGATATTCCATAGTGGTGGTTGGTCAGTACCCCAACCAAGCAATTCAGTTTTTTTGAAAAAAGGCAAAATTTGAGTTTGATCAGTTTGGTTAAGTATTTTTGCCAATTCAGCTTATTTGGCATTGAGCCCAATTGTTGTTTGCACTGAAGAAGTTTAGAAAAAGGAGAAGCGCCTACAAAGGTCCAATTACAAAAGTTTTTGCCACTATAGATTCTGCCATAGACCAAGAGGATTTGAGCTTAGTGACTGCGCAGCTTTCCATATTAGAAACTAGAAAGGTTGCTCAAAGCGAAGTAAATGTTAAAATTGAGGCTCTTATAGAAGAGGATGAAATAGAAAATAACATAATTTACTTTGAAGATATTATTGATGACATAATTAAAGTATGCTACAGAGCAAAAGAGTTTAGCAGCTCAGAACAGTTAGAGACCTAATAATGAAACACAACCCTCAAAAACGGTGTTTGTGAAGTTAAGGTTAACAGATCTGCAGTTCAATTACCGAGGCTTGTACTCAAAACATTTTCTGGGAGTATTCAGGAATGGCAAGGATGGGCAGACAGTTTTTAGTTAGCAGTTTATTCTAGTCAAGTGTAAGGTGCGGAGAAGTTTAATTATTTGCAGTCCCTCCTGGAAGGGGAGGCAGCAAAGACAATAGCAGGCAGTGGCGGTTCCTCATATGGGCAATATGGGCAGCCGCACAGGGCGGCATTTGTGGAGGGGCGGCATGAGCGCCTGCAAAAAAAATAAAAATAAAAATAAGAATAAATAAATAAAGAAATAAAAAAAAATAGTTATTTATGGCAGTTGTGCAATTTAATTTGTATTTTCTTCCATCATGTATCATAATTACTTCTAAGTGAGTTATTCTATTTACGTGATGAAGGATTTGTAAAATTCAGAAATTTGAGTCTTTGTTTTGGTTCTGAAGTTCCAACAATTAGTCCAATAAAAAGTTATTTTGTGAAAGAGTTATGTTCTGTCCTTTATTTTGGGGGGATTCGAATGTGTGTGTGTTGGCGAACAGGGGGGGGGGCGCTGAAGGTGAGGTTCGCCCAGGGCGTCATGTAAGCTAGGACCGCCACTGATAGCAGGACTAGCATTAACAGAGGCTAATTATAATGTGGCTAGGGATATATTAAAGAAACGGTTTGGTAAGCCAGAGATCTTAATTAAAAGCCACCTCCGTGAACTTTTAGCTATACCTCCTGTTAATAATCCCTGTTATATTTTATTTTGTTGGATTCAGAATCCGAGCTGAGCCGTGAAAGGGCCAAGCTCTGAAGGGCCAGTTTAACCTACAGCCCAAGTTAAGCTAGACTAAAAACTTACGGACTTGGAGGTCCTATTATATCCTACCTCAGGTTGCTGACTCGATGTGAGCCTACCTTAGGCCTCAGTTGCATAAAATTAAGATAAAAACAAAAGGGGCAGTATTTATGGTCTTCTTTCTAAACCTTGCAACAACAACACAACCTGCACCATTGCACGATGCAACAATTTTGTATCTAAACAACCAAACTTAATTGCAAGAGAGCTCTCTATAAGACCACGCCCTGTAAGTGCCGCATTCAACAAACGAGTAGGAAGGACGCGCAGTGCCCCCAAAAAATGATGCCACAAGAATGCCCAAACAATGATGCCACAAGAGCCCAAAAATGCTAGCTCTAAATTAAGTGAATTTTTCACTAACCTTACAATTATGAGATGGATATATATATATACACCTTAACTTAATATATACAAGCAATGCTGCATCAATCAGCTTAGTCATCATATCGCCTTGGGACAAAATGGCTCTACCTCTTCTAGATTTTCTAACACTCCCCACCGAAGAGGCATTGTTGTCATTACCTTCTGCAAATTTAGCCAAGCCTTCTCCATGAGGCTGTAACTCAAATGTTTCATCTTGACTATCCGTGTTTTTGCTGATTTCTAAAGAATAGAGTTTTTGTATAGGCCCCTTTAATTTTCCTCCTGACGTCTTTACCAGTGCAGACCTAGCTAAATTGTCTTTGCCAACAAACAACTCTTCAATTATGCCAAGCTTCCAGCATTGCCTTGGTCTTTCATCCCCAATCATTACCACTTCTCCCACCGTGATACAATTTGCATTGGAGCCCTTTACATTGCCTAATGGGTAATAATTGAGTTCTGGCAAGTATTCCATCTGCCACCTCTTCCATAACTGATCTTGTAGCTCTTCAAGGTACTTGAACCTTCTGGTTAACTCTTTTTGAGTGATTTGGATAGGCTGCAAGTCTTCTGGCAAACTGGGGCTTGATGTTAATCGTTTACCACAAAGAAAATGATTTGGTGTCAATGGCTCTCCATCCTGCATACTGTTATAAACAAAGGTGATAGGCCTACTGTTCACCATTGCTTCTACTTCACACCAAACAGTGCAGAATTCTTCTTTGCTCAAATGAGCATTAGCTAAAAGTTTCTTTAATCGACACTTTACACTTCTCACTAGCCTTTCCCAAAATCCTCCCCACCATGGTGCTCTCTCAACAATAAACTCCCACTGTACCCCATGGTGTATGTGTTTTCAATATATGGTTGTTGGAGCCACATTATTTTTTTTCATTCTGTTACACTGGGCAGTATAATATATGTATAATGTTGCAAATTTTCTGGTCCATTGTTACACAGAGTGCATTGCGTGTTTTCCCTTGTAAAAACCTAAAACTGATCCCTGTGGTACCCCACTTTTCACTTTCTGCCACCCAAATTCATAACCATTTAGAATTACTCTGTTCTCTGTCTTCTAACTATTTTTCTACCCAATTTATAACTGACCTCAATATTCCATGAGCTTTTAATTTATATAGAAGTCTCCTATGTGGAACCTTGTCAAATGCTTTACTAAAATCCAAATAAATAACATCTACATCATTTCCATTACCTACCTGATCAGTTACAAACTCTAAAAAGTCTAAGAGATTAGACAAACAAGACCTTCCTGATTTAAACCCATATTGTGAACTTGAAGTAAGATTAAAATTTTCAAAATGATCTTGAATATTATTCTTTATAATTCTTTCTAGTAGGTATCTTTTTTACCAATGATGTGAAATTAACAGGCCTATAATTTCCTACCTTCTTACTAGGTACCCTTTTTGTAAATGGGTACTACATATGCTTTTTTCCATTCATCTGGTACCTCTGCATAATTAAAAGACCTAATCTCAGCCCTTCTGAGTTCAAATTTCTCTTCATTGAAGACCATATTGTTTGCATCTGCCCATGCATATATAGTTTGTAGATCTTTTTGTAACTCTGCAGTCTTCTTTTTCTGTAATTGGTCTTAGTATTCTGGTATAATCCACAAATGACAGGAGAGAGCTTCCTAGGTTACAGTTTATATTGTTTAGCATTATATAATGAATAGTAATGGTCCCAGTACTGTATCGTACCGGTACCTTGTGGAACTCCACTAATCACCTTTTTTTCTGTAGATCTTGCTCCATTTACAATTGTTATTTGTTTTCAAAGAGAAAGGCATGGATCCATTTTCCTATTTTTCTACCAATTCAAAGTGCTTTTAGTTTATGGAATAATATTCCATGGTTAACCTTGTCAAACGCTTTTGTAAAGTCTAAGTAGATGACATCAACATTGTGGTTTTCTCCCAAATATTGTAGGATTGTGTTGCAATGGTCTGTAAGTTCAGTAAGACAGGATCTCTTGTCTGAAACCATGTTGAAAGTCTTCTAAGAGATGTTCACTTTCTATAAAATTGACAATGTGGCTTTTCAAGAGTTTCTCAAATATTTTGATATGGGAAGTCAAGGATATGAGAGTTATTATTGAATGTTTCACCAACAGTTTCATAACTTTGTTCCAGTTCATTTGAGCAAGATATGAAGGTCATATTTGAACGGAACACACCAAAATACATTAGAGAAATATATTTTGGATATTAGTTTCAATTTGAAAAAAAAATTTGGTCTTAAAAAAAACCTCAGAAAAAATTTTGTTCCGCATGGGCATTTGAAAAATCTGGCAACCCTATAGAAGATAAAAATAGTGATTTGGCTGCACCAGTACTAAGGACACCTATGAAAACCATTACAACTACAAATTTAGAAGTACAATGTATACGGATAAAGACTCAAAATAGAATTTGAATAAAATAAAATAACCATAATCTATTTAAAATTTGTTTTCAGAGGCATACACACCATTCAAACAGGCCACATGCGCTTGAAAAAAGGACACTCACAAGAAATTCAGGAGGGGTCCAAACGTCGCCAAGACCCCCCCCCCTAGATTTGTCTATGTATATAAGGTGTGTGCAGAAAAAAACACTCTGTTACCTTTCTAAAGTAGAAACCACAATAATAAAATGTGCATCCATTATAAAATAACAGGCAAATGAAAATAGGGACATCTTTTGAGGGGTAAACACTTTCGTATTCTTTCACCATGATTTAAATCGAAATCAACAACAGTTACTGAAATAGGAATGCCACATTGCAGATTGGGATAAAAGTCATAAATTGGGCTAATTTTAAAAAACTCGTGTAATTGAATTATTACTTTGGGCTATGTGCAACCTTATGGCAGTGGCGTACTAATGGTGGTGCGAGGGGGGACGGTCCGCCCCGGGTGACAGCCAGGAGGGGGGTGCCATCGGGAGAGTTGAAATACCCGTACAAGTTTTCAAACCAAATGAAAAATTCGCCAAAGTAAGAAAAAAATATTTTAAATGTTCAAACTGTTACAACAGCTTAATGTTAATTTCCACTATAAAGTAAATTTTTATTTTTATTAGCAATACAAAATTTACAAACGAAAAATTAAATATTTGATAAAAATTACATCGAAAGGCGAACGTTTGTTGACGTTTTAGTCATCAGTTTGTTGAGCATAGCCAGCTGGCTGCAACTGACATTCCAAGTCTTGTTCACTTAACACTGTGACTCCACATACATGAGGTATGTTTCATTAAATAATTATGATAAAGCATAAAGTGCTGGTGTTTATAACAATATCATGGTACTTATACCAGTGTCCAGTAATTTTTGACAATGTGGTATCATAGTGATGTTTAAGTGTTTATAAATGCATCGTCGTGATGTTATAATACCCGGTAAATGCATCGTCGTGATGTCATAATAATAAATGCATCGTCGTGATGTCGTGATTTTTTTTACTTCTTTATTTACTGGATACACTGTTAATTTTCATTTTGTCAGTGGTCTAGTTATTTGTGAGTAATGCTCATAGTTTTCTGCTTTTTTAGGAGTCGTGTTTGCACTTAACCCCCCCCCCCCAAGAAATAATAAAATAATAATAATAATAATAATAATAATCACAGACAATTTGTTCAGTTAATGTATTTCAAATCATAATAGTTCATGCTTGTTATGCATGTTTATGCATAACCTTTACGGAGTGCACTCATTTGGAAGCGTTTCTTCATGTATGACTTTTTTTGGAACCTTGGAGAGAGTCTATTCCTTCTTTTCAGTCTCAACTCATCGATGGGAAGTGCTGATGGAGAATGTAGGCATGACAGTCAAAAGACTTTCCCAGACAAGATGGAGTGCTCATTATGACGCTGTGAAACCAGTGAAGGCAAATTTTGAAAAGCTGACCTCAACCCTTGAAGTACTGTGCGATCCCAAAGAAAATGTGGACACATTGGAATCAGCCTTGAAAAGTGCATTGTGAAGCTCCAAGCTCTAAAACTGTTTCTTGAAAACAGCGCAATGAAATTGTGGAGAGAGACATTCATTATGCATCTACAAAGTGTGAGGAAGTGGACATTTCCATGGAGAGAAGAGGGAGAGTAAAGCTCCAAAAAAGAATGCCAGGAGAGATGGCAAAGGATGCTGGTCTCACATTGCCAGAGGAAGTAAAAAGAGCTATGTTTGAATGTCTTGATCGCTTTCATCAAGAATTGGAGATTCGTTCTAAGGTAATGGATCAAATTCTGTCAATCTTCGCTGTTATTCAGCCAAACACTTTGGTTGTTGGAACAGAAGAACTTCGGAAGTATATTCCAAATTTGATTCAGATTTTCGATGAATTCTCTGATGAAGATATCAGTGTGGAAATTGGACGACTTCGGAGGCATTTAGAAGCTGCCAAAATCAGCGTTGAAGAGGCAAAGAAATGGACAGCATTGCAGTTTCTGGAGTTTATTGTGAAATGGGATTTTTGTGAAGCTTTGCCAAGCTTGTCACTGTGTTTGAGATTCTTTTTGACTGTCTGTGTGTCTATTGCTTCATGTGAAAGAAGTTTTTCCAAATTGAAATTGATAAAAAATTTCTTTCGCTCGACCATGAGTCAGACAAGATTGACAAATCTGGCTTTACTTTCAATTGAACATGAATATGCAAAGAAGGTGAATTTTGATGAGGGCATTGATCAA
This sequence comes from Bathynomus jamesi, assembly GCA_023014485.1. Classification (NCBI taxonomy): domain Eukaryota; kingdom Metazoa; phylum Arthropoda; class Malacostraca; order Isopoda; family Cirolanidae; genus Bathynomus; species Bathynomus jamesi. The sequence continues at coordinate 1,668,861 of JAJOZX010000252.1, read as the reverse complement.
TTTGCAGACATTAAGGCTCGAAAGCAGGGACTGTGAATCCTCTCTATTTACCTTTGAAGAATAGGCTGAACGTTGAGATTGGATTTCCTGTGTTTTTTGTATAAAATAAAATGCAGTATTACCTGTTCACTGAATTTTTAATGTCCTGCATTTTTCTTATTTCCAATTTGCTTATGACAGTACTATACTGTTTAAAAATCTACTTGCAAACATAATATATTTTTCTGTGTGTTTAAATTTTAAAATTATTTATGGGGGGGGGTGCCAAAGGAAGGATCCGCCCCGGGTGCCAAATACTTTAGGTACGCCCCTGTTGCCAGGTGCCTAACTTAAATTGTTTGTATATTAGTCTAAAATTTCTGGAAATATGATAAAATTTCTGAAGTATATATATCGGGTTGGCAAAAGAAAAGAGAGACCTTTTAAATCCTTCATATCTCGGCAAATACGGTACATAGAACCACGAAATTTTAGTATGTTAGTACTAGCTAATTTTATGGTTTGTAATCCATCTTTTAGCATTTTAGCTGAGAAATTGGATTTATGGCGAATATTCCAGAAAAATGTTGCTAATCATTGGTTCAAGTTGATAATTAATTAAAGCGATTTTAATTAACGTAAGCCAATTGCAGGAGGTTTGGACAAGCTTCTCAAGAAAATGGATAAAACAGGAGCTATCAAAAGAATACCAGGTAGTAGTATTAAATTTGGCCACCAAACAGTCCTGATTTAAATCCTGTCGATTACGGCCTTTAGGAATATTTATCACGGAGAACTTATCGGGTCATAGTAAGAAATGTCGCTCATTTACGACAGCTTCTTCTGGAAAATGGGATGAGCTACCACAAGAACAAATCAATAAAGCCATAGATGAGTTCCGTCCTAGACTGAAAAAGGTTGTAAAAGTTCGTCGTAAACATATCGAGTAGTTTTTTAACATCAAAGTAGCACCATATGTGAGTACTTTGTAACTTTTTATCTGCACATACAATGCAGTAGTAGTGTAAATGGAGAATTTCCAGGGGCATAAAGAAATGTTCAATAAATCCGTAATTTTCATTAGTTTTCTTTGAAATCCGCTTATTGTATAGGAAATTTACATAGTTGTGAGGTGTGAAAAAAATATTGAAATCTGACCATAACTTTGGATTTTATAGCCAAAGTTCGAGTTCTCCCTTTTTTCTTGCCGACCCGATATATATATATATATATATATATATTATATATATATATATGATAAATAAAACCACGAAGGAAAGGAAACACAAAAAGGTGCTCAAGCGCTTTCGTCTAATGACATCCTCAGGAACACTGAAGTACATAAAAGGTTACGGCCTATATATAGGTTACAGAAAGAAAAAAAAAATTAATAAATAACATACATACACACAAACATATATATATATATATATATATATATATATATATATATATATATATATATATATATATCTACACACATACATATATATATATATATATATATACTGTATATGCAATAAACGGAGAAGTAAAAATAAAAATTAAAAATTAGAGGATTAACAAAGAGGCATACAGATTTGTAAGGAAAAATATCGATTTTTAGCACAAGATCAAATGAATTATAAAAATACAAATTTATACTGGAAATCTGCCCGGGTTTTAACTCGGAACTATCTCTGATTCACATGTAAAAAATTCCATGGATCTTACTGAAAAATTGAATAATGCACGTGCTGAAACTAACGATAGATTGATCAGTTTTGACGTTTGTTCATTATTTACAAAAGTGCCGATTGATGATATGCTTGACTTTCTCTCCCAAGAATTACATAAGTATGACCTGCCACTACCTTCACACATTGTTTTGGAACCTATTAAGCTTTGCATCAAAGACTGTAAATTCACTTTCAATAACGAGTATTATCAACAAGTGTTTGGGATGGCCATGGGCAACCCCTTATCGCCCCTCCTCTCCAATATTTATATGGAGTTTTTCGAAATTACTTACATTCCGAGAATCCTGGGGGTTGGCATCCCTTGGTTGCGGTACGTCGACGATATTTTGTGTATCTGGCCCAGGTTTTAAGTTTAGTATCTATCGGAAAACAACAAACAATTTGTCCTACGTACACTTTTACTCGGGACATGACACCCCCACTAAGAAGGCAATTTTTTCATCAATGTTTCTCCGCGCCCTTAGGATCGCCAGTCCGGAATACATCGATGCCGAATTGGAAAAAATCAATCAACGGTATTGGAAGTGATCTGTTACCCATCTGCGTTTATGGAATCTTGTCTCAACAAGGCAAAACGAACTTTCTATCGTGTCAATAATAACACTCGTACTTTGTCAAAAAATATTTTAGTACTTCCATTTTTCCCGGGCTTTTTAGGCATTGCTAATGTACTTAAACTTTTGGATATTAATGTAGTATTTTCATATAACAATATTGTGAAAAATATCATAGTAAAAAATAGCCCTACCAATAATTCAGGCATTATCTATAAAATTGGGTGTAAAGAATGTGATTCCTTTTACATAGGTCAGACGGGAAAGGATTTGCACACACGTATAAAACAGCATCAATATTCCGTTAGAACAGGACAGTTGTCCAGTGCTCTTTTGTCCATTTGTCAGAGTTATCCCACTGTATTGATTGGAATAATGCTTCAGTTTTATTTCATTCTAGCAACATTGTTAATAGAAATATTCTTGAGTCTGCCATTATCCAACTTTCAAATAACTTCAGCATAAGCAAAGGTCTTTTTCAACTCGATCCTGTTGTTTTGAATTCCTTCAAAACAAATTTAGATAAAAAGGGTAGGACGCTAAATCTTTGGTAAACCTGTATGCTACTTTATTAACTTCTAATCTTCATTTTATTTTTATATATATCGAAACTTGACTCTAAAAGGCAAAGTGTTAAAACCCGGGCAGATTTCGAGTATAAATTTGTATTTTTATAATTCATTTGATCTTGTGCTAAAAATCGATATTTTTCCTTACAAATCTGTATGCCTCTTTGTTAATCCTCTAATTTTTAATTTTTAATTTTTATTTTTACTTCTCCGTTTATTGCATATATATATATATATATATATATATTATATATATATATATATATATATATAATATATATGTGTGTGTGTAGATATGTATGTATATATATATATATATATATGTTTGTGTGTATGTATGTTATCTATTAATTTTTTTTTTCTTTCTGTAACCTATATATAGGCCGTAACCTTTTATGTACTTCAGTGTTCCTGAGGATGTCATTAGACGAAAGCGCTTGAGCACCTTTTTGTGTTTCCTTTCCTTCGTGGTTTTATTTATCATAAATATTTTTCACGTGTTACTTTCGTGAAATAATTTTCATATATATATATATATATTATATATATATATATATAAATGACAATAGGAACAACAATAGGAACACAATAAGCGAAAAAGAAAATTTTTTCAACATCGCGGTCACGTTACGGATGCTAAATGTCATCCACATGCAGTTGACACAGCTGGAAACCCCCGAGCCAAACCGCTACCGGGCAAGAAGCTACGAGTACAAGTAGGCGGAAACGGATCTCTCTCGGAGGATCATAGGGCAACGAATCAAGCGATATCGAAGGAAAACGAACTTGAAATGCACAAGGGGCAACGAAAAACAGAGAACATAAAAATTGTCTTGGCTAATATTCAAGGAATAAGACCAAACTCATCACTCAATAAGGTTTCGTACCTGAAAGGATTTATGGACGAAACAAGGGCGGACATCGCATGCCTCACATAAACTCATCTTAAAGATTGCCAAGGAAATTGTGAAAACTGCGAACATTGTATTGATAAGAAAGAAATAAATATAGAGGGCTTCAACTTACTAAGAGCGGATAGAACGACGAGACGTAAAGGTGGCTGTGCTATATATGTACAGGAAGGTCATATGACAGAGACGATAATAAGTAAATCAAACAGCTATGTGGAACTCCTAGCAGTGAAAATAGAAAAACTAAACGTGATAGTAATAGTCATCTATAGACCTCCAAGCACCCCAACCGAAAAATTCTCGGAGGCCATTGATGACATCAGAAAGCTAATAAAGGCCATAAACCCTCCATCTCCCAATATAATGATTTGCGGAGACTTTAACTTCCCATTTATAAAATACAGAAAGGTGGATAGGAATATATATATTCACCAGGACAAGGGGGACACAAGAGAAGACCAGGAGCAAGTAAAAATGTTGATGGCTCTCACAAATGAGTTTATGTTGACACAGAAGATAACAGAAAATACCATAAAAAATAACTGCCTGGATCTGATATTCACGAATAACACGAACTTGATTGCTGATATAAAAATAACGGTGTCCAGAAAATTCGGTCTTGGAAATTTCGGTTAGGTTAAGTTAGGTTAGGTAAAAAAAATTGCCCCGAACTAATAATGCCCTTGAAGCATTTCATTCCGCATTGAAATCATCAGTTACAAGTAGACTAAAATTTCACATTTGCAACGAGGAGATAAGCCAAGTAAAAAGAAGAAATATGAAACACTTGACTCGCGCATCGAAATACTTGTGCAAAAGTATGTTGAAAGTGATAAAATTGCCTTCTTAAAATCTGTTGCTCATAGCTTAATTTCATTTTAACTTTTCTTTTCGAGTCTCAAGACCGAATTTTCTAAGACCGAATCTTCCTTTATGTTTTACTCATTATTTAGGGTATCTTTTTTAGTTTTAAGTTTTAAACAACAAAACAATGCCTTTAATAAATCTTTTCAAATTCTCGTTTATGTTTTCATTATACCTGACAAATGTGATTTAAATATGTTTTGCTATCTGAGCTCATAGATTTACTTCAATTTTTCGAGACCGAATTTTCCGAGACCAAATATTCCTAGCACCAAAAATAACCCCATGCATTATCTCAGACCACAACTTAATCGAGATATCAACAAATATGACGACAGCATTAAAAGACAATACACATATTGAGGAAAGAAGTAAATTCGGGGCCTTTAACTTAAACTCCAAGACTATAAATTGGGAAACAATCAGATCGCACATGAACCAAATAGAATGGAGAACAATTTTCGAGAATAAAACAACTGAAGAAATGCTAACAACCTTGGAAGAAAAAACGCTGAGAATTTTAGAAAAATATGCTCCGAAATCACAGCTAAAAGGAAAGAGGAGCTGGCTAGAGAGGCAAAAGAGAAGACTATTCCGCAAAAGAAAGAGAGTGGAGGCGAAGTTAGGTCACTGCGGAGATAATGACAGGAAAGCAATAAAAGAAAAACTGGAGGGTATCGATAGGAAAATACAAGACCTGATTAAGGACCATACAGAGAGGGAAGAGGAAATGGCGGTAGAAGCAATAAAGGAAAATCCAAAATACTTCTATAGCTATGCAAAAAGGAAAACAAAAACGCGCGCCGCTATTGGGCCCTTAAGGACGGGAAATAATGAACTAACCGACGATCCAAAAGAAATACCTGATACATTGAGAGCTCAATATGAATCAGTTTTCAGTACCCCAAAAAGTGACAAAGCAATACCTGACATAAATGCATTCTTTGAAGAGGAATTGCAAGGAGAATATATAACAGACTTTGATTTTACACCAGAAGATGTAGCGAGAGCTATAGGACAAATGAAACCACATTCAGCTGCAGGTCCGGACAATTGGAACGCATTATTGATTAAAAACTGTAAAAATGAAATAGCTACACCTTTATACTGGATATGGAGAAGATCCCTAGACACTGGGGAAATACCGAGCATCTTGGAAAGAGCAAACATTGTCCCTATATATAAAGGAGGGGGACAGATTTCAAGCAAAGAACTATAGACCAGTGTCATTGACTCCCACCTCACCAAAGTATTTGAAAGAATAGTTAGAGAGAAAATTTATGATTTCTTGGAGACACGGGAAAGATTCAACGAAAATCGGCATGGATTCCGATCAGGTAGATCATGCCTATCACAACTAATAGAACACTACAACAATATCCTAGATGCATTGGAAGGCAATGACAACTACGATGTTATATACACAGATTTTGCTAAAGCTTTCAACAAATGTGACCATGGTATAATAGCACATAAAATTAAATATATGGGAATAACAGGCAAAGTGGAAAAATGGATCTACAACTTCCTCAGAGAACGTCTGCAGGTCGTCAAAATTCAAGGTATATCATCATCAGAATCGGAAGTACGCAGCTCAGTACCACAAGGAACAGTACTGGCCCCACTCCTGTTCATTATCTTGCTGACAGACATAGACAGCGGAGTAAACAGCAACAGTATAGTAACATCCTTTGCAGACGATGCAAAGATCAGCAGAAAAATCAGCGATGTACATGACGTGGAGGCCTTGCAGAGGGACACAAACAAAATATACAAATGGTCAGAAGACAACAACATGTCATTTAACACCTAGAAATTTAGCTCTTGAGATATGGTAGAAAAGAAGAACTTAAACAGACTGCATATTATGCTCCAGATAGACAGGAAATTCAGAGAAGCACGAAAGCGATCGATCTTGGGATAATAATGACAGATGATGCGAAATTCGAAACACAAAATCAGATAGCGATAAATAAAGCAAAAAGAGTCGCCGGACAGGTACTAAGAACGTTCAAGAGAAGGGACAGGACAGTAATGATTCCCCCTGCTAAAAACACTGATTATACCAAAACTTGAATACTGCTCAATTTTGACGTCCCATATAAAAAGGAAGAAACTAATAAACTAGAAGAAACGCAAAGGCATTTCACAGCCAAGATTGATGGCTGCAAAGAACTCAACTACTGGGAAAGACTACGTAAACTAAATCTGTACTCCCTGGAAAGAAGAGAGAGGTACACCATAATCTACATATGGAAAATGATCGAAAAACTGGTACCAAACCTAAAACTAAACCCAATTACCATTCAAACAACACTGGAAAATAGGAAAGGCAGAATGTGTAGTGTTCCCAAATTAAAGGCCCGACAAGGGACCTCCTCAACTCTGAAGGAAAATAGCTTGGTTGTCAGGGAGCCAAGACTTTTCAACCAGCTTCCAAAGGACCTCAGAAACGTAACGGGGGTCGGAGTTGAAGTCTTCAAGAGAAGACTGGATGCCTGACTCAGGACGGTACCAGATGAGCCGGGCGTGCCTGGCTATGTACAGTGGAGAGCGCAAGAAAGCAACTCGCTCCTCCACCAAGCCAGACCTAGAGGAGGGGCCACCAGCTTGACCTCCGTGTGAAGAGAGACCAACGCACGAAACAACATAAGGTAAGGTAAGGTATATATATATATATTAAAAACTTAAACACCAGCTACATAGTACATACCATTTAACTTAAATCTGTTCCTCAGCTTCCTCTTCAACCATGCTAGCTTGCTTGTAGATGCCATCATTCATCTTCTCCACCATGCTTTTTGTAATATTTAAGTTATAACATTCACTTTTCGACATTAAACTTTCAGTGTGAAGTAGGCCTTTTAGCGTGTTGGTCGAAAATCGATTTCTGGTTTTCGTTTTCATTTGATTAATTGACGAAAATACTCGTCCAACCGTAGCGGGAGACAAAGCAATGCAAGCATTAAAGATGAAAGATTTGGGAAGAGAGGAGTCCCATCTCCTGTTTTGGTATCTCTTGCTTTGACCCAAAACTGCGTTGGGGATATTTTCGTCCGAGATTCAAGTCATCCAGTGTATTTCTTAAGGATCGCCACTCGCTGTCAGTGTTTTGCCAGTGCTTTTTTTCAACTAAGGAAGGGAATGCTGACATGAGTGGAGCTAAGGAAGGGATGCACTTGGCTTGAACGACTTTTGGGTCCAGTGCTTCGAGGTACTTAAATGTTTCATTAGAAAACGGAAATCTCTTGGTTATTTGCTCAGCTGCTTCAATATATAAGTCTAAGCACCGCAGGTGGAAGTGTTGAATTGCTTGAGTTGGGATTTCTTGCTGATGAGACAATGTCATTTCAACATTAGCTCCAAGGTATATTTCTGACAATTTCTTGAAATGACATAGGTCTCTCGTGCGAATATCTGTTAAGGCAGTTTTCGCAATATAATCGTCTTTCAGATAACATTCAAGAATTGTGGTGTAGGACCGCGACACAGATCTGTACATTGTGTGAATCTGTGTGCTCTCAGACTGCATTTGTTTATGTAGTGCATTGAAAACTGGCAAGATAAAGTCGAGAAACTCTAAGTAAAGTTTTGTTACGGGATCATTAAGTTTTTACAGTATATTCTCACAAGCAAGGATCCTTTCACTTACAACAGCGTCTGTAAAATACAGCTTCAAAGCGTTATACTGTTCAAGAAGCTTCGATACAACTAAATGTAGAGATAGCCAGCGTGTTTGCGATGGATGCAGCATTTTATGAGGTTTTACATTGGCAAAACTTTGAAAAAGTTGTAATTCTCCCGCTCGTTTTGGACTGCTGTGGAAATAGTTAAAAACATCGCGAGCCAAGTCTTTGATTGCTCTAGGTAGTTTTAAACATGAGTAAGATGTGCACAGTGCAAAGGAGTGGCATATACACTTCATAATAAACAGCCCAGAAACATCTCGCTTTAACATTGACGAAAGCGAATGATGCTCTCCAAGCATAGAGTTAGCACCGTCAGCACCAAATCTAATCATATTATCTTTGTAAGGAATCTTATTTTCGTTGAAAAAATTTACAACGCTGTTGTATAGCGCAACAGCAGTTGCACCTTGCAAGGGAATGAGACCAAGAAAGCAATCTTTAACTTCATTTTCAACGAGCGTACGGGCAACCATACATAGATATTTAATGCAACCTTTATCTGTTGACTCATCGACAATTAATGAAAACTTATTACCGTGTAGGGCTTTTACTAGCAATGAAAAGCCCTCCCGATTAGTTATATTGTTAATTATAGAAGTCACCTTAGTACGACTGCATTTCAAATTCTTTGAAACTTCAGAATTGGGACAAATTGCTTTGATAAGGTTTGGCATGTGCTCTACAGCTTCGATTGGTATATTATGTTCACTATGAATGAGGCTAAGCGAATTTTACCATTTTTCACCATTTCATCCATCTTGTTTGTACTCATGGATTGCATGTCCAATAACGTCGGTTGTTTTGCTGGCACCGAACATTTTTCTACGTGTTTTTTACCCTGAGTGTTTCCTCTGATCAGTCTTTCCTGCCTTTAATGAAAGATGAACATTATAAACTGTGCAGTAGGCGAATGACGAACCTTTTTAACTACATTTTAACAACCCTTTCATAAAATCTTCATTCTCCCAAGATTTCGAATATTTTTGGTCATACCTGCGCTTTTATTTGGAAGGTTCATGACGTTCATCATCTGTTTCATTATCACTCTTATCAGAGCTCATTTTTAACATAAAATCAGTCGTTATATTTCCACAAAAACACAAGTTTATTTCAAAATCTGGGCAGTAGGCACGTAACTAAAACTGCCATTAAACTGTTGCTGCATTTGAGAGCAACCGCTGGATTGCCAAGCATGCTATAACAGGGACGAGCAAATCTAATAAATTAAAAGCATTTGAAGATAATTATACAGAAATCAGGGTTGCCAGGTGTGGCTAAAATTAGCCATTTGGGCTAATTTCAGATGTGACTGGCTAAAAAAAATTATAAAGACTAGCCACTCGTTTTTTGGGCTATTTTTGGCTAATTTCAGTTTATTTACCATATAAATTTTTAGCTTATAAAAAATTAACTTTTTCTACAAAATTTTGAGTCTATTTGTCTACGCTTTTCAGAAAATAATGTATTCAATGTTTGCTATCAGTGTTGTCTTTTTAGTCTTTTTCAAACCAGATTTGGTTTAAAAAATTCAGGTCCTCGGGCCGCCTCTAGTCATCTCTAGTGGCATCTGGCAACTTAAAAGTTACCAGACAGTGGTGCCAGATTGGGCTACAAGTAGCGGATTACGTTACTTTTTAGGGCTGCACGCTACTAGTTTTAAGATTTGGGCTACCCGCTACTTTTTGGGCTACTTGAATAATTTTGGGGGCTACAATACGCAACTTTTTTATTCGAAATTTTCTGTTCAAAATTCAGAATGCGTGCCAGGTCGGTTGCACACCCAATATTTTCCATTATGAACACTATATTTATTTACACTATGATGCAATATACCTTTGAGAACGTAACTGAACGTTTTTCGACAAGCGCAATCTGGGTATGATGGTCAGTAGATTATGCGCATGTTACGTAACTGAACTGTCTGAACATGTTTAAGACATGTAGATTCTGCCGCCTGCCCATACCAAAAATCCAAAATCCAAATGCCATTTAGTTTATCATAGAAACTGGTTGAGTGTGCACGTGGATCCCAATTTTTCTTTGTTGGTCGAAATTTTGTATATGTTTCATAAGTTTAGGCATTATAAGGATGTCATCAATATTTATTAGAAGGTAAGTCTTCAATTATTTACTCATTTTATATTTCTTATTTTTATTTTATCATTTAAAAGTAAGTATACATTATCCAATCGATTTAAAGAAAAAAATTCACATTTTGCATATATATATATAGTTTATAGATTGATATAGAGGACTGGCTAATTTTGGCTAATTTGGTTCTCTCATGTGGCTAAAAATGCTTTCGAACACCTGGCAACCCTGATACAGATATATAAGTGTAAACACAAAGTTAATCATTATGCAAATTCAATATATTAGTTTGGTAAATTAATTTTTTGTCACTCATTTATTAACAATTAATGAAAGGAAGCGTTCCTCAAAATTCAATGAAAACGAATTTAAACATATGGCGGACATGTTTAAAACATGACATGACTCGAATCATTCGGTGGGACTTTGGTTACACAATGCGATGGTGCACGTTTGGTATCAAAGTTTTGGTGCTAGTGCCCTTGAACCTTCATACAATATTGGAATATAACTCAATTTTTTATATTATCAGCAAAATTTTAATTTTGTACTACATATTCATGGTTTTATTTAAAGTCGACCGAATGTACTTAAAGTATTCACAAGTACCAAATATAAGACTATAGTATCAAAAAATGGCAACATTAGAGTATATATGGAAAATTCTGTAGATTTTGAGACATTTTCTGATTTTCTGGTTTCATCCAAAATTCCTGTAGATATTCAGAAATTTCTGTAGGCCTGGCAACACTGCCTTATGGCTAATTTAAAAAGTCAGTGGTCTACTTTTTAAAGATACCTGCTAATTTCTGATAATAAACATGAAACCTTAAAACGCAAATTTATTTTTATTAGATGTAGTAAACAATAAAAATTAATAAACTCACGAAATCTATATATCTTTTATTTTCATAAATGCTTACATTATACGCTTGTTTTTGTTTCCTGTGTGCGATATTACGTCTAAGAACATTTTTTAACGTGTTATATTCTTCGCAGTTAGTTGGTTGCCAGTTCCTTCATAATCACTAACTGAGTGACACTTTTTACATTACATTACATTTGGAAAACATGAAGCCACTCGGACCTATCGAGGTAATCCAAATCATGAGCTACATTTTTTAATAATAATAAAATCTTGCAAGATGTCAAACTCAAGTCAGCTAATTAATATACAACTATTTACTACCACCATAGTAGCCTATATAACTGAAGCAAAGAATATATACTATATACAATCTACAAACTATCTCTCTCACTCGTGAAAGTGTCTAAATTTTTCTTAAAATTAACTAATGAGCTAATAAAAATAGTATTGTTTACCACATCATATGGCAAGTCATTCCAAAAATCTACTACTTTGTCTCTATAACTATAACTGAAGTATTTTCATAGATCAAGTCTACAAGTCTGTTTTCTAATTTTTTTTATGCCCACGAATTATCAGTACTACTTGGTAGACGTTTTTTTTCGTAATGAGAACTTGAGAAGACTTGTCTGATGTTGCTCCTGATACACCACCATAATAATAAGCGGATTAGTATTTGCTTCGCTCTCTATTGTAAATTTTTGAGTAATTCTTTATTGATGTAGTGGTTAACTGTATTAAGTGTAAGCAAGATAAAAGAAGGAATGAGCTGAAGAATGGACTCTGCTCTGGATGCCGAAATGTGTCATCCATTGTAAACAAAGGTAGAGGTAGGCCTGACAATGGCAGCCTTAGGGCAAACCCTACTCCAAGAAGTAGCCTCTACTAATAGAGTTAGAGATAATTCTAATGTAGATGTAAACAGCAGCGTTTCACGCGAGTATTGCCCTACTTGTAAAGTTGTTGTTGGGGACAATGTGGATCCCTTGTGATGTGAGGGATGTCCAGTTTGGTTGCACTGTAAATGTGTAAAAATAAATAAATAGAACAGTACAAGACCATTGCTGGGACATCTGCTTTTTGTTGTCTATATAAATGATCTAGAGAAGGGCCTATCATATAAAACCTCAAAATTTGCTGATGATACAAAATTAGGGTAATTATTCGTTTTAGTGCTTTTCCTCCTTTCTGAACCAAAACACATTTTTCTGGTGTTTTGTGGTGTGATTTGTTCAAATCTGAACTTCGTTTCTTTGGGAAATGAGCCGTTTTTGAGAAATTTTAAAATTGAAAATTTCTCAAAAACGGCTCATTTCCCAAAGAAACGAAATTCAGATTTGAGAAAATCACACCAAAAAACACCAGAAAAATGTGTTTTGGTTGACCTAACCTAACCTAACCTCTTAACCTAACCCACGTTTTTTCGCAATTTCTAACCTTCAATAGCAGCATTGGGGTGTTTATACAAATGACCGACGACCAACAGGAATAAATAGACGATTTCGCCAGGCCCACAAATTTGAACTCGTTGGTCTAGGCTGCCCTAGCCAATGTTCACAGACATCGAAGCAAAAACTCCTCCAATTAACTGCACTTTCGGAAGCCAACGCTAAATAGAGCTGTGCATCTAGCTTTGTCAAGAATAACCCAACGTACAATAAGTTTTGCCACAGTTTGAGGTGGGTAGGTATTAATTGATAGTAATCCAAATCACAACCTCTGCAATCCATAATGAAAACCAGACTGAAAAAGCATTCTTGAACAGGGTTGCCACTCTTGAATGAGTATGAATTATGAGAGATTCAAAATGTACGTCTCTGATTGGTCGGATAAGGTCACGTGAAACCAAAACCAGATTTCATTGGTTGTTTTGACCTATGTTTCCTAATTTTGCCACGAGATGTCTCCTCATAAAACTGGAGAGGGTGACATTCGTTAAAATTCTAATAGCATTAAGAGCTAAATACTCGGTCAATGGCCTATAATGGCTGCTTTTTACGTCTAAATTTTTTTTTTTTTTCATAAAAAATAATTATTACATTTCCTTGATTTTTATCAGTTTCCCTGAGGTTTCAAGGTGTCCTGAATACGAATGTATATGTTAAATTGTCATAGAATGTCTCCTATCGAAAACGAACAAAGCATTAAAACGAATATTAACCAAAATTAGGCCATAATGTTAAGTCAGTAGCAGGAGCAATGACAATACAAAAAGACTTAGAGTAACAGCCTGGGCAGATAAGTGGGAGATGAAATTTAATGTTGATAAGTGCAAGGAGAGAAAGACTTGGGAGTCACTGTGACTAATGAACTTAAACCCTCAAATCACTATGGTAATCAGAAATAAAGCAAATGCTAGACTCAATCTCATGCGCACACACACACACACACACACACATTGAATACAAATCACCCAATATTATAAAGCAACTATACATTTCATATGTGAGACCCCTCCTTGAATACTGTATTTAATTTAATAGTCCCTATTTGATACAAGATATTGAAAAACTGGAAAAAGTACAGAAATGAGTAACAAGGATGATCCCATCTCTAAGACAATTGACATATAAGGAAAGACTAGCGTATCTAAACATGTTCTTATTAAAGAGGAGGAGGTTAAGAGGTGATATGATAGAGGTGTATAAAATGATAAAAGGGTAGATAGATTTTGATTCTCTTTTCATTAAAGATCACAATAACCAGACTAGAGGTCATAGTATGAAATTATTTAAGCCAAGATGTAGACCAAATTTAAGTAAACATAGTTTTACAGATAGAGTAATTAAGTTTTGGAACAGTCTGACAGAAGAAGTGGTGATTTTAGATACACTTGATTCTTTCAAAAGAAGGTTGGATAGTTTGATGTCTGCAAGAGACATTTGGTGATAGTGTTTAAGCCCATTTTTATTGTGTGAATGGTACTAGTTTATTTCATATATATTATGTGCATTTAGGTGATAGAACCCACAGCTCAGCACAAGTGTTGTGGGATATAGGGAGGCAGCATCTTGGGTTAGGGGATACTCTCTGTCCATACACACCCTATTTAAAGAGATTCCTCTGCAGAGCGGTGCCCCCCATAATACTATGAGGTATTGAAAAACTCATGATCTTCACTTGCCCCACAAACACCTTTAAATGGGAGACCCAAAATGGGTGCACACACATTTCTACATTACTGTATAGTCTTTACAGCCACACCTACACTTTTCCTCCTAAGTATATATATTGTAATGTATATGGTTGTAATTGTGACTTGGTCCACAATTGTTATGGACTGTGACTTATTTTTGGTTGGCAAGGTACTGGTATTGATGGGTACTGTAATGAAATTGACTGGATTCTTTGGATCTGATATACGAGGGGAATCCAAAAAGTTTCCGGAAAAGTTTAATAAGTCAATCATTTCAAATCAGAATTTAATGAATTCTTGTTTTGACATGAATTTGGACCTTCATACATATTAGGCCATGCTAAGACTTACACAACCTTGGTGACAGTGCTTTAAGACGGAGTTAAAAAGAACCCTATTTTTCATGGCAACGGAAATCTCAAAATTCGAGTGGAGAGCTAACATTAAATTCCTAACAAAACTTAAATGGAAACCACCACAAATACTTGATGCCTTACGTTAAGTTTATGGAGATGAAGCACCTAAGAAATCAGTCGTTTATGACTGGATCAAAAGATTAAAATGGGTCAAGAGGTTCTTAATGATAACCAAAGGAGTGGAAGGCCATCAACATCAATTAATGAAGAAACTGTTGCTGCTGTTCGGTCACTAGTCGAAAAAGATCGTCAAATTTCCTGTGAAATAATAGCCAATGAGGTGGGTATCTCTCGTGGTTCTGCTCATTCCATTTTGGTAGATATCTTAGAACTTAGCAAACTTTCTGCTCAGTGGGTGCCTAAAGCGTTGCGCCAAGAACAGTTTGACCAAAGGGCTAGTCTTTCTGTTGATCTTTTGAATCGAATGGAAGTTCATGAAGATTGTTTTATGCATAGACTTGTAACAGGGGATGAAACCTGGATTTATCAGTATGATCCGGAAAGCAAAGTTCAGTCAAAACAATGGCTCCCAAGAGGATCAGATGGCCCAATCAAATTTAAAGCAGAAAGATCAGCTAAAAAGGTAATGGTTACAATTTTTTGGGATTGTGAAGGAATAATTTTAGTGGACTTTCTTGAAGGACAAAAAACAGTCACTGTCCAATATTATGAAAATGTTTTGAGGAAGCTGAAAGATAAGCTTGTTGAAAAAAGACCTGGTAAACTTCATCGTGGGGTGCTTTTCCATCATGACAATGCACCTGCTCACACTGCAAATGCCTCAAGAGCCGTGTTACAAGAATTTCGATGGGAAATCATACCTCACCCCCCCTACAGTCCGGATGTAGCCCCTTCCGACTTTTTTTTATTCCTAAAATTGAAGGATCACATAAAAGGAACGTGTTTTGACTCGATAGCAGATGCCAGAACAGCAGTTTTGAGGTGGTTTCAGTCGAAAAACTCTGAATTTTATAAAAATGGATTGGAACGCTGGAAACATCGCTTAGAAAAGTGTATAGAGATAGGTGGGAATTATGTCGAACGTTGTTGAGCATTCCTAAACGTATATCCTCTTTTGTTTTCTTTTATTAAAGTTATTTGACCATTCTGGAACTTTTATTAAAGGGTTTTTGTATTAAAGCTTTTTGAATTTTCCGGAAACTTTTTGGATTCCCTACGTATTTGCATGTCAGTTATAAATAGATATAGAGTGTAACATATTTGTGGATAGTAGCCTATTATGACTTTGATCCTCTGGATCCAGAGATTCTATCTTTAGTTTCAAATTGATAATTAATTAGTTTTGTAAAAATTGGTTATTGCCAATGTACAGGCAGTTTTTACATAGTGGAGCCACCTTGATGGGCTGAAGTGGCCCCTAGTGTGCCCACTATAAAAATTTATTATTAGGTTTACCCAATATTTTCGTTAAAACTAAGGAAAATATTATGACTTAACCTAACCAATCATTAAGGGCGTACAGTTGACCGGTAAATGTTACTATAACACCACCACCACCAATTTATTTGCAAAATACATTTTTTAGTAGTTTTTGGTGTGTGCTGTTCAGATCTGCTATTCATTTGTGTGGAAATGACCCAATTAAAAGTTACGAGACACTGAAGTTTACTAAATATAGGGAATTTTGGGCATAAGCATGGGTCATTTCCACAACAAATAAATAGCAAATAGGTAGGTAGTTTTGACAATTCTAAGACACTTTTCTTCTATGGCAAATTTGTCGCAAATGAATATTAAAAATGTTACAGCTATTTAAAGTTTACCCAATATTTTCGTTAAAACTAAGGAAAATATTATGACTTAACCTAACCAATCATTAAGGGCGTACAGTTGACCGGTAAATGTTACTATAACACCACCACCACCAATTTATTTGCAAAATACATTTTTTAGTAGTTTTTGGTGTGTGCTGTTCAGATCTGCTATTCATTTGTGTGGAAATGACCCAATTAAAAGTTACGAGACACTGAAGTTTACTAAATATAGGGAATTTTGGGCATAAGCATGGGTCATTTCCACAACAAATAAATAGCAAATCAGAACAAAACACACCAAAAACTACTGAAAAATGTATTTTGCAAAAAACCTTACCTAACATTACCTTACCTTACCTTCTCATTGCTTGTATTACATTAAAAAAATGCAGTTTACTATGTCAATTTCTACAATTACACCACTACCACCAATTGTTTTTTGATGTTCAACCCAATATTCACACACTTCACAGCAAAATGATTTCCAATCGACTATTGTCTTTGAGGAGAGATGTAAATTATGTATACAATAGGCTTTATATTTGCTTTATCTAGCCATGTATCCTTGAACTGGGATATGGAGAATCCGCATGTGTTTACACGCTTATTTCTTTTGTTAGTCTTTTTCAATGTACACCGGAATATATGCTGGTCCTCTCTGTATGTACACTGTTTATCACACAATGGACACTTCCTTGTTGATGGTAAAATGTTATGCGCAATGAAAATCTCTATAGTGGCTTTATTGTTATCATAAATGCATGCTATCAGTTCTTCAAAATCGTAATTACAGCCTTCACATGCCATATCTAAATTTATTTAAAGGAAAATGGCATTAATCACTAGACTAGATGAAAATCAAAACAAATGTCATTATTATAAATGCGCATTTGACGTGATGTCACATCAAATGGATATCGTTCATTAAAATTTCAGAAGCAAATATCTTCATAAATACAAATTTCCCCAAATAAAGACATACACCATTTTTCTTAGTAAATTATGATGTACCACTGGAAATATTTCATTTTACTTGGGGTGCAGCTGGTGTTATAGTAAACATTAACCCAGTTGACCTAACTGGCCATTTATTTGACAACCGGGGACTTTCAGTTGCCCTAACCTGACATTCAATTAACCAGGGGCAACTCGCAAGTAGGTAGATCCACCACACACTCACCATTTTCAAACTGATTTGAAATGAAAGCACTGTGCATGTGGCATGATCTAAGACAAAGCTGATTGGCTAAAATGGTGGTTAATTTATTCAATGATCTAAGAAGCTGATTGGCTAAAATGGTGGGTAATTTATTCAATGATCTAAGAAGAAGCTGATTGGTTAAAACAGTTCTGTTAATTTATTCAACTGTCATTCATTTGCGAGCAAAATGGTAAATAAAAAAGTTCAGAATTTGAAGAGCTCTCAAATGACTTATTTTTCATCAAAAAATTCTGTGGTTGGTCAAAACTACAAATTCTCCAAAGAAAAAATAAGTGGTTTTTTGGTTTGAATGAAGCAGGTTCTAGAGTAAAAAATTCTGTGGACAGATTTAAGTTTGACCATGACATGATATATCAATTTCACACTGGTTGATCTGATGACTTAGAAATAAAAAGTGATGAAATTGAAAAACTATACAGACTTGCCAAACCCAGGGATAATCCCAATTCTAGGCCAAGACCACTTTGTGTGAAACTAAAAGATGTTCACAGGAAATATGAAATCCTTAAATCTGCAAAGAATATAAAGAATGCTACTGGTATTAATGAATGGAAAAAGAATGTGTATATTGCACCAGATTATACCCTGAAGCAATGAGTTATCTAAAAAAGCTCATGATGAGCTAAAAGATAAGACTAGCTCAAGGAGAAAGGAACCTTTGAATTCAGAAAGTTCTTTAAAATTGTGACTGATAATAAAAGTGGAAATAAAGCCTACCCAGCTCGTGTTAATTTAATGAGCCCTAACCATAGGTCTCGAAAAAAATAAATAGTAAATCTTCCTCACCAATATTAGACAAATCTAGTAAACTTAATGTCAGAAGTCTTCAATGTTGGTACACTAATTCAAAATCACTAATTAATAAATTTAATGAGTTTGAAAGTAGAATTAAGATTGATAAACCTGATGTTACCATATACTAGCAGTTAATTCCTTTCAGCAAACACTGAAACCAACCCAAAGACAATCTATCAATGAACACATGATCAAATTCAAAGGGCGTAATGTAATGAGACAATATGTGAAATGCAAGCCTATAAAATGGGGCTTCAAGGTGTGGTGCAGATGCAATGCTGCATCTGGCTACCTCTTTCAAGCAGACCTCTACACAGGCAAGAAGCAACATCCAGAGCATGGTCTTGGAGAGAGTGTCGTTTTGCAACTTACTCAAGGTTTGCACAGACTAGGAGTTGAAATTTTTATTGACAACTTTTTCAACTCCCCTCAGTTGCAGCACATTTTGAAAACAAGAGGCATCAATTGTTGTGGTACCATTCGTCCAAACAGGAAACATATGCCAAAAAATTTGAAAGATGAAAAAACAATGAACCGGGGAGATACTGACAGGGTTTATGCTGATGGTGTAAGCTGCATAAAATGGAAAGATAACAAATCCGTCATGCTTCTCTCTAACTACCTTTCTCCAATGGCCATGTCGGAAGTCACAAGAAGAAAAAAAACTAGCGATAGTTTTCAAAGGATAAAGATACCTCAACCAGAAACCGTCAGAATTTACAATATGAACATGAATGGCGTTGACCTGATGGGACAAAAGAAAGTGACATACGAAATTGATAGGAAAAGCAAAGTGAAATTCTACTTGAGAATCCTTTTTGATCTTATGGATATCGCAGTGAACAATGCAGAGTTTATCAACCAAACAGTAATGAAGACCAAGTTTCCTAATGAAGAGAGAATCAAGCATTCCTTTGATTTTAGAAGAGCTGTCGCTACAGCTTTGATAGGTAATTACACAGGCAGACAAAGGAGAGTTCCAGTCCAACATCCTACTGGATTGCAAGCTTTTCTTCCCCCACCTCCAAGCCCTTCTCATCAGATGGTCAAAAAGGATGAGCGGAGAAGATGCATTGTTTGCCCTGGTCGTAAGCGAGACATCAAAACTAATAACTATTGTTCTAGGTGTCAAGTGTATCTGTGTTTTACGAATAACCGTAATTGCTTTGCAGAATACCATACATAAGCATGGGTAAAGCAATAGCTCCTCTGTGGTAATGATTTTTTTTTGCAATTTTTCCTAAAATATATCCGTTGATGGATGACCCGGCTGTGAGCAAGGTAAGAACTGTATGTAATTTTTCCTCCTTTTGGAGGAAACAGGTATACTTATTTGCTTCATATTGTGCTATCTCAATTATTTTATTACATAAAGTATAGATTTTTGTACTTTCCAATGAGACATAATACAATACATTTTAATAACAACACTGTAAACTACGTTGGGTCATATATGACCCAAAATCCATCATTGGTAACAACATTTGTATCTATCTATCACCTGAAGATTTTGTGGATTTTTAAAAATTTATTTATAATTATTTATAATTATTTGTTTTCAATCCACAGGTATGGCAACCTATCGTAAGAATACAAGATTATTTGAGATTGCAAGCAATGAAATTCAGCAACTCCTATTTGGGGATCACAGTGATGAAGAAGAAAATCTCCTTTTGGACCAAGAAGATCAAGATTTCCTTGAAGGTGATGCAGATTTTGTTGGTGAAGAAGTGTATATTGAGCCTCCAAATGAAGATACAGTGCTAATGGGAGATAATACGAATGATGTTCCATCTGCTAATTCTGAAGCTGTAGGAGAGCCTGCCTTTAGGTGGAAGAGAACATGTCCTCCTATTCCAAAACTGACATCAAGTCTCCCAGTAGTTACCTCATTTGACCAGTGTGAATCCCCTCCGACTGCACTAGAGGTATTCAAAGCTGTTACAGGATTAGATACTCTTATCAATGATATAATCATTCCTCAATCTCAGCTTTATATGGAACAAAAGGGCACTCCCTTTTCCACAAGCTATGAGGAAATGAGTACATTCCTTCGTCTAAGTTTTAGAATGGCCTACCACTCCTTGCCTCGACTTAGGGACTACTGGAGTAAAGAGGCCGATTTGCATGTTGCATGTGTTGCAAATCATATGGCTGGAAGAAGATATGAGGAAATTAGGTCAGCATTGCATTTTTCTGACAACACAAAAGCCCTTGACAAAAACCACCCTATGTATGATAGAGCGTACAAAGTTAGACCACTTTTTGATCATTTGATTAATGAAACTTGGTATATAAATTCAATACCAGATTATCAATTAAATTTAAGTGGTTCTAGGTTTATAAGACAGTGCAAGATTAAGAGGTGGACTTGTAATTTATGTTATGGATACTTACTAATTAGAAATATGTGCTAAATTGAATGAATGTATATTTGATGAATCATTATGGTGTTATAACTGTTAATAAGGAAATTATTATCTTTGGATTGATTTATAGAGTTCAAGCAGCTGTTAGGGAAAATGACATCTTATTATTTGATTTATTAAGTAAGGCTGCATCCCTAAAAACTTATCACCTTTTGATAGTAGGAGATTTTAATATTCCTAATATAGATTAGGAGACATTCCAAGGTCTTGGTGGGCCAAATTCCCTCTGTTAATCTTGTTAATAATCTTAAAGATAATTTTTTGATCCAAAATGTGAAAGAATTCACGAGGGTGAGAGGCACTAATCAACCTAGTTCATTGGATTTAATTATCACTAGAAATATATTTGGGGTAGATAGTATTAGTGTGGACACTCCATTAGGTAAAAGTGACCATGCCATCTTGAAATTTGAATATGTTGCTAATATTGACATTGAATCATCGGTGCTCTTCCAATACGTGCTCTACTGTAAAATTTACATTCCAATATGTGCTAACTAACGAAAATATCACGACCTAACCTAACCAATCATTAGGTCAATTGTATGCCCTTGACGATTGGTTAGGTTAGGTCATGATATTTTCATTAGTTAGCACATATTGGAATGTAAATTTTATGGTAGAGCACGTATTGGAAGAGTACCGAATCATCTATATAAGATAAACTGAGATATGACTATTATAAATGTAATGAAGATAATATAGACTCAGTTTGGCTTAAACTGGGAAGAACACCTCTCACCATTAGATATCGATGAAGCCTGGAAAGTTTTTACAAACATATACCATAATGTTGTTGAAACCAATGTACCCAAATCTAAGAATGATAAATATGACACTGGACCTAAACCCCCCTGGTATAATAAAGAAACTGCTAGAGCAGTGAAGGCTGATCACCTTTCAATCACCTTTGCATGTGCCTGTGCATGGTATAGATATAAAGCAATTAAATGGAGAAGAAAATACAAAGAATTTATACATCAAAGAGAGAAAACAGCTAGAGCCATTCGAAAAATTAAATGTGATTTTGAAAAAGACCTTGTCAAAAGTATGAAACCAAACAAAAGAGCCTTTTTCAAATACATGCCAATTGTGAAAGGAAAAGATTAAAACTCAAATTACCAAGGTTTTCAATCGAGAGGGTAAACTGACCAAAAATAATAAAGAAACTGCAAATGCAGGGCCATACGCAGGATTTCTGCAGGGGGGGGGGGTCGCTTAAGATAACAATGTAATTGTTTAATACTTGTGATCATATGGTGACACATATTTAGTGAGTTAATGTTATTCTAATCATTATTGTAAAATAAGATGCAAATCTGGAAAATTTCAGGAAGTCTTAAAAAATAGATTTAATAAAAAGGTATTTTATTTTGCATTTTACAACTATTGCAAACGTCGAGTAGATTTCATGAAATCATCTAGGATTTCATCAACACTGATGCTGAGGTCCTGATGAATGTTAAGAGCAGCGAGACCATTCAAACAATTCTCGGACATGCTGTTCTGGAGATACGTTTTTATTCTCCTAAGTGTAGAGAAAGATCATTTGGTGCTTGCGATTGTTACTGGGAGTACAGCTAGCATCCTCAAAAGTGTATGTACTCTCAGGAATATTTCAGCATTGCATGTCTGCAGTGCTTGCAACACATTGAACATGTCTTTGTCTTGAGCCATCAACCTCTTTCTCCACTTCTTAACATCATCTTCATCCAATGACCTGTTGACATTTGCTTCCATCAGTCTCCTCCTCCACATCAATACTTCAATACAGAAAATTTAGGCCAAACTCTTACAACAATGACTAAACCAGTGTTGCCAAGTGACTGAAACAGAAAATCACAATATTTTAGCATAAAAATTCTGGAAAATTCAGGTGTATATATATATATATATATATATATATATATATATATATATATATATACACACCACACACACACACACACAGGGTGGGCCGTAAGTTTCCATACATAGGAAAATTTAAATACGTGCGTCGGTATTTGGATCAGCAGTTTCCGGATGCTTGGATTGGTCGGCGTGGTCCTGTGGAGTGGCCTCCCAGATCCCCAGATCTCACCCCCCTTGATTTCTATCTTTGGGGGCACTTGAAGGCCATGGTGTATCAGGAAAAGATACGAGACATAAATCATCTAAAGGAACGTATCACCAACGCCATTACAAGCATAACGTCAACTGTGCTAATGCGTGTTCATCAACAGTGGGGAACACGTATTGAAATGTGTTTTCAAAACAATGGCAACCATGTAGAGCATATTATATAAATAAAAATGGTTGTCCATAAAAAATGTTTATTTTTCCAATGTATGGAAACTTACGGCCCACCCTGTATATATATATAATATATATATATATATATATATATATATATATATATATATATATGTGTGTGTGTGTGTGTGTGTGTGCAATGCAAATTCTATGTAATGTAAGGTCTAATGTAAATTTATTCTCAATGGGGGGAGTTTGAACCCCCAAAACTCCCCCTTTTTCCCATTTGTTTTTAAATGTAAAATTTTTTATGGTTTTAACTGGTCAGTACTGTTATTCAAACTTTAGACAAAGAATCAAGTGATTTCAGTTGGATTTTTGTCAGGGAAGTTTTTCATTTATATTCTGGACTGTCAAGGAATTTGAGGGGAAGAAATTTGTGGGAATCCTGTAATATATCACAAGTTGTTAAAATAATGGAAACTATTATTAAGAATAAAATTATGATTCACCTGTACAACTTTGACATTGTCACCAATTCTCAATATGGCTTTGTCCCTAAAAGAGCCTGTCTTGCCAATCTGATAGTCTCTTGAAGATTGGACAAAAATGTATGACAGCACACCCTTTGATGTGATATTTTTAGACTTCAGAAAAGCCTTTGACAGTGTCCCTCACAGAAGACTTCTACAGAAACTTAACAGTTATAGAATAGATGGCAATATACTTAACTGGATTGAAGCTTAATTTGACAGACAGAATACAATGTGTATCAGTAAATGGAGACATCAAAGTGGAAAATAGTAAAAAGTGGAGTCCCACAAGGATCAGTCCTTGGGACAGTTCTCTTCATAATTTATATTAATGACTTACCATTAAATCTCAAATCTGTATACAAGATCTTTGCTGATACAAAAATTTATGGACCAGCTGCAACAGAAGATCTTATCCAACTAGTTGAGTGGTCCAAATGAATTAAAACTCTACTTTAATGCAGATAAATGTAAAGTGATGCACTTTGGAATCAACAATATTAGGAATAATTATTATATAAACACTGCAAACTTAACAGAAACCAACATTGAAAAGGACTTGGGTGTCACCTACTCCTCAGACTTGAAAATCAGAACTCCTGTACACAACATAGTCAAGAAAGCTCCTCAGACCTTTGGACTGATTAGATCTTCCTTTGACTTCATAGACATTGACTCCTTTCAGATCCTCTACAAAACATTCATAAGACCACACTTAGAATATGCCATTCAGTCTTGGTCCCCCTACTTATGCAAAGATGTGATCAAACTTGAAAATGTTCAAAGAAGAGCTATTAAATTAGTACCAGAAATTGCAAATTTGCCATACTCTGAAAGACTTGAAATATTACACCTTACTACCCTAGAACAAAGAAGACAAAGAGTAGACATGATCCAAACCTTTAAGATTCTTAAAGGACATGACAACATTAATTTTGAAAATTTATTTACTAAAAACAACAGAAATCTTTCTAAAATATACAAGAAACAATGCAATAAAGATATAAGAAAGTATTTCTACACAGAGAATTGTGAACCAATGGAACAACTTGGTGGTTATTGAGTCCCTATTCTTTTCATACTTTTCTTCTAGATTCTTCACTCTCTACCAGATACCTATTTTGTTTCTCTAATTCCTTTACCTTGTCAAAACAGTCCACTACCTGTGGCCTACATTTCTTACAGAACCACAGCATATCAGGATACAGATCACCTGAAGATTGGTTAGGTTAAGTTGATATTTTTGTTAAAACTAACAAAAATTTCATGACAACCTAACCAACCATCAAGGTCATACAGTTGACCTAACAGGGTATATATATATATATATTATATATATATATATATATATACTATATATATCGTAAAGAACGACGCTTGTATAGGAAATATTCCGCGCAAGACGAGAGAGAGAGAACAAAACAAATGAAAAAATGAGGTAACCAATGAGGTGCCACTTTTAATAAAAGTTTGAAATTTTGAGGTGCAATATTCTCATGTGGTGATCCCTGCTACTTTATTGGCGAATATGAAGTTTTAACCCATTCTGAAAATATTTGACCCCGGATTGGGGGCATTGAAATTTTGACCCCAGCCTATGACGATGACAGACTGATTTTCCATATGTATTTGGCCATAAAATCTTTATTTATTAACTGATTCGATTGATTCAGAATTTAAAGTTCTTTAGTTATTAATGTTATTGTACTTATTAATATTAATTGTTATTAGTAGTTATTAACGTTATTAATGCATTTTAATTATTAATGTTTTTGTATTTCTTTTCAGATCTTTTATTGTACTTCTTTTCAGACAATGGATAATAATGCTTATTCGCTAAGGCAAAGTGAAGTAAATATCAGTGATGATTCCAGTGATCTTATTATTGGAAAACTTTTGACTGACATAAAAACTGGTAAAGGCAGTGTGTTACCATCCAATGGTGATGTGTTGAAGTATTTTATTTATTTAACTAGAGGAGAATACCAAAATGCTTCTCAGGATGAAGTGATTGCAATTGCTTTGAGGAAAGTGAAGGTTGTCTGGGATATGGCAAGCATTCCTACCAAAAATGTAATAAAGAATCCTCTGCCTAAAGCCAAACTCAAAGATTTGATAAAAGAGCATTCTTCACTAGCTCGTAACAGAGGTAAACCTAATTTTGAGCAAAAACAAAGACTTTCTAAGGAAGTTAGAGAAATTATTTGATGTCGCGGCCAGTGATGCCTTAGATAAGATAAAAAAAGACATGGTTAAAGACAAAAATCAAAAAATGATAGACATAACATTTCTCGAAGATCAAAGAACAGAGAGAAGATATTGTCTGGGAAATGTTGACAAAAGTTATGAGAAAAAAGTAGTGAAAAACATAACACGAAAGGTGTGAAAAAACTATATAGGGCTATGGGTTGATTGCCTGTGCCCTCATCCATTAGAAATTTCCAGCAGACTTCAGTGGAGGGTTACCGACAAAAGCCCTATGCTTTTTCGTTAGAGAGTTATGAATATGTAGGTCGTTAAAAGGACCTCTTTATATGTAATTGATTACGGTAATTTTTAGCATCGGGATTTTAGCTCCCTATATTAGAATGAAAATAAATTGCCTCACCTTATTTTTGCTGGGTCTTAGTTTGCTTCGATGTAGGGCGTTACAATCATTTTCGGTGTAGGGCCGCCACGATGGAGTTACGCGACGAATTTACTTGAGGTAATTAATATAGGCAGTCACAATATAAACACTTTTAGGGATAGGCCTATCCTGAAGTTTATCATAAGGAATTCACTCAGAACTTTAGGGAAGACAAAAGCACATCCTCCCTGTTTAAAGCGTTCGCTGTAACATAAACAGCCCTGAGACCACTCCTTTAATATATCTTCATATTTCAGTATAAATTGCTGATTTGACAAAGGTTGTTGACTCTTTCTCTCTTGTATTTTACATAGGTTAGCAAATGGAAAATTTTGTTCATGTGAAATAAATGAAGGTTTCTCGTGGTTATGCAGACCCGATGCCTACATACGGTTTCTATGTATGTATGGCAATCATTTCATTCCCATTAGGCTATGTCGCCAATCCCGAGCTAATTTTGTATAGATATTTAATTCAATTAATTAATAATTTATATTTAATTATGAAATAAAGGTATCACATACGATACCATGTTGTAAGCGCGTATAGTTTTTCCATAAAAGGGAAGCTACAAAAAATTTGAAAGAGAAGAAAAAGAAAGGACACTGCAGAAATTCCAAGCACTTGAAACGCCATCGAAAGCCAATTCTTCTTCATCGACATCCAGCAGTGACAAAGATAACGATGATGAATTCACCATTCCTAAAAACACACCCAAAAGACAGAAAATTTTTCATTCCAAAAACGTATCCTCCATGGCAGATCGCCTTAACATCTCTTTGGGACAGAGGACAGCAATGATGGCAGCAGTAGCCTCTGCTTGTGGAATGGATTTAAGCAAGCTGGCTTTATCTAAAAGTTCTGCCAAGCATGCAGCAGAGATGGTTCGAGATCAAGCATCAAGACAAATAAAAGGGGATTTTATTGCCCCACCTTTCTCAGTCATCCACTGGGACAGTAAGTTGATAACAGATAAAGCAGGAGGCAAATTGGAAAGACTTGCCATGCTGGTATTGGGTGCCCCAAATGCCTAAGAGGGCAAGCTGTTGGCTGTTCCTAAAATCCCAAATACTAGTGGCGAGTCGCAGGCTACTGAAACTTTTGATATGATCAAAAAGTGGAACTTAGAGAGCCATGTTATTGGGTTTGTTTTTGACACTATAAGCCCCGACTCAGGGTGCCATACTGGAGCCTGTAAGAGACTTGAAGAATATCTATGTAGGAAAGTATTGTGGCTTGCTTGTCGGCATCACCTATATGAGCAGATACTCAACAGTGTGTTTGTAGAAATATTTGGAGGAAGCACTTCACCAGATTATGAAATTTTCAAAGAGTTCCAGGAGGAAAAGTGGCAAGGTATTGACACAAGCATAAAAGATTTCAGAACACTGAAAATCAAGGACAGAAAGCTAAGGTCTAAATGGCAAGAAGTCTTAGATGCATTAACCGATTTGTGGACTGAGAATGCATTCAAACGTGGTGATTATCAGGAATGCACTGAGTTGACAATCCAAATTTTAGGTGAAGTACCCCAAAAGGAGTACGTTGGCTCCATCCAGGAGCAGCTCATCGTGCATGATGGATGTCTGCAATCTTATGTACCTACAAAATGTATGCTTTTGGATACCAGGCTGGCTATGATGAGAATATGATGAAAATGCTTGAGCAGATATGTCCTTTTAATGCATTGTTCTATGCTAAAGCATGGCTACATTCAGACAACACTGCAGATTCTTCTTTTAATGATTTAAGCTTATATCATGATCTGAAAACCTATGAAAAACATAACAGTGAAGTGGCAGGTGCAGGTCTTAAAGCCTTTGATAGGCAAATGTGGTACTTTGTGGAAGAAGTGATACCATTCTCCTTATTTTTGCACAAGGCCAACAATGCAGAGAAGGCTAAGATTGCCAATGCCTTAACCCTTTACGGACAACTCCGCAGCATATGCGGTCACTCTTGTTACCAGAACGTATAGGTTTTATTGTTATTGAAAACTAAATATTTTGGTAACTAGTCACTGAAATGATACACATTTTGGGTTCCTTTCCTGACAACTAAATGACATCTATATATAAACACGTAGAAACATTTATAGAAACAAGGCATTGTAGTACAATTTATATTATTATTTCTGGTGGACCTTAACTCTTTGACTACCATCGGGATAATAGGTCCCAATCGGACTTACTTCTGGTAGTCAAAGGGTTAAGGTACCATCCATCGTTAAAGGGTTAAAAAAGTCTGAGAAAAAGATTTATGACATGAAAACTGGCCATCCAGTCTTCCCTATACTCAGGGAAGGAACCAAGCTTTTTGACCTTGCTGGTCCAAAATCATGGCAGTTTCTGAGGCTCTTTAAATCAAATGGGGATTGATTGAGAAGACCAGTAGAAGAATGGGAGAAACACGAGGACTATATTCGCTCAGCTTCTTACGTGCGAGACATGAAGGTAACAAATGATACGGCTGAAGGGGGGGGTGAAACTTATTGAAGATTATGCTAAGAGCCTCACCATTAATGAACAGCAATGCCATTTCTTCCTTCAACTTGTTGAAAATGAAAGACGCCTTCTTCCAGACATCTACAAGAAGAGCAGTTTGCAAAACTACTTGAAAAAATAAAAGGTGTGTGTTCTATATACTGTTTTATGCATTAAAATATTTTTCAGTATTTAATCTGGGTTAATAATATGAATTATTATTAACAATTTCTCCTTTTTCAGGGTCTTTGATGGCAACTGATTTGGCAATAAACTGGCAAGAAGGGTTCAAAGGAATATTTTTTATATTACTTTTGTATGCTTAAGAAAAAAAAATGGGGTTTTGATCATGTCATTGATAATTTTGACTTTTCATTCCATTTCTGTGAAAAGTTTATTTCAACTTTGACATGTTCAAAATTGTTCCTACCCATTGGAATAAGCCTATTTCTTATTATTATGCTTTTCAGATGGGCCCATTGTTGCAAAGCTGATCTGGGATGATGCTTCAGGTAGATGTGTCATTTTTTATTGTGTAGTTTTTTTTTGTTTTTTTTGTCATTTTTTTGTTTAAAACGAAGGTAGTTGTTTTTTTTGTTTTTTATTGTTTTAAACTTATTCCATATTTTTTTTCCTTTAATCTAATAAGTATATTAGTATTACCTATAATTTACTATACTACCATGCTTATACGGTTATACCTAGTATATATACTATATAGTCATCTTTTAGAAAAATTGAATCACGCAAAAAGTATATATAGAAAGGAAAAACAAACCCTCATTTTTTATATGTATATATATTTTTAACTAGAACATAAAACATTCTTCCTCGTTTCAAACAATATACATAATTGTGATTGGCAAGAGTACCAGTATATATATTCCAGATAGAAAAGGAAAATATTCACCTTTTTTTGAACCTTTTTGTTAACCTACATTTCCATGGAAGAATCATCACTAGATTGGGTAGAGCATATATGCTAGTTTCAATATCACAGGTACTGGTATAATATCCATAATACTGGTATAAAACAATAGATATAATTGTGATTGGCAAGAATACCAGTGTATATATATATATATATATATATATATATATATATATATATATATATCCCCGCAAGGGGGTTCTAAGCTCGTGCTCTTGAGTGCTCTTTGTGCTCGTTTGTACGTGCTTGTTCCTGGAGGTTTCACGTGCGCCCTCCCGGCCCTAGCACCCAAGGATGATGGGGCTCGACCCTGCAGTCCTTGTCATCCTTGGTCTTTTTCCACTTCGACTGTCCCCTCCACCCTTTCTTTTTCCTCTGTCTTTCCTCTCACTTTTTCTTTGTTTTTCCGCTGAGATATGCCCTTTTAAATAGAGGCGAATCGGTTCTTCCCGAACTTAAAAATAAAAATATATATATATATAGGGTGAACCAAATGTAGGTGGACAGTAAATGATAACGTTTATTTTGAGAATACATATTTAATTTTTTTGTATACTATAATACAAAATAAAATTTAAATAAATTTAGTTATAATATTTAATATAATATAACACAAACACCATAGTTATAATGAACACCATAGTTATAATATAATATAACACAAACCGTATTCAACCTACTGTCCACCTACTTTTGGTTCACCGTGTATATATATTCCAAATAGAAAAAAAAAAAAATAAATATTCATCTCTTTCTTTAACCTTTGTGTTAACCTAATGCTGTTTAACTTTCATTATCTGATTCTATTTCCATTGAAGAATCATTATCACTAGATTGATTAAAGCAAATAGTTTCAATATCACAGGTACTGGTATTTATTGCAGATTTGGATGTTGACGAAGCCAATGTAGCACCATGTTTTACTTCACTTTCTTGGAATTTTGCATTTTGGGATATAAATACTAGCTTTGCTGCTCTGTCTGTGCTTAATTGGTTTCTTTTGGCTGTATGGATATTACTGTATGTGCTAAATGATCTCGGAGGTAATGAAAGGGCGAAATAGAGGTGTATGAGTTTGTGTAGGTATATATGTGAGTATGCATGCGTATGTATCTGGAATTCTGGATGTATGCATGTGTATGGGGTATACAATAGATATAAATGTGTATATAAGTATTTATGTATATATTGGTATATATGTATATGGGTGTATGTGTATGTATATATATATATGGATGGTCTCGTGGGGGGGGGGAATATGTCATCGCGGGTCTAAAGGATAGTTAAGTGGGAGATTCAAAATCCGAGGCATGGATGGGAGAGTCCTGGGAAGGTTGGACAATGGGCAGTCAGCTCCCAGCCAGTGTTCTCGCAAGTTTAATGGATCTCAAGATACAAGACTTTCAGTGCAAGAAAGAGGCCAGTTTTTTCTGTAAATAGGCTGAAAAGGACATTCTATACTGGTACCATATGGCCTATTTTATTATTTATTTATTTATTTTTATAATATATATCATTGCAAAAGTATACCTTATAATTAAATTGGCAATATCTATATTAAAAAAAAAAAAAAAAAAAAAAAAAAATTTTTTTTACATCACTAGCTTCAGGGTGGCGCACACCCACAATGTCTCCTGTATTGCACCAAATTTGTCTAATTTTTATAGATTACCTGAGTTTTCGACCAAACACATAGTAAAAGCTACTGTTTTGGTATGAAAAAAAAAGGTATTTCCAATTCTGCATCAATTGACCCCAGAATCATTCGAATTGGTTAATAAATAAAGATTTTATGGCCAAATACATATGAAAAATCGGTCTGATGATGTCACAGGCTGGGGTCAAAATTTCAATGTCCCCGATCTGGGGTCAAATATTTTCAGAATGGGTTAAAACTTCATATTCATCAATAAAGTAGCAGGGATCACCACATGAGAATATTGCACCTCAAAATTTCAAACATTTATTAAAAGTGGCACACTCTAATATATATACCTTTCAACCTTTCAAAGGTTCTGCATGAAGGTCAAGCTTGTTGCCCTTCCTCTCAAGTTGCCCTGGTGAAGTAGTGAGTTGGTTTCTTGTACTCTCCACCTCACATAGCCAGGTACACCTGGTTCATCAGGGATTGTTCTGAGCTATGTTACCTATACAGCCTTGGTCAGAATTATTAGGCACCTTTAAAATTCTAAGTAAATATATATGTTAGTGCAATAAAGTATATAAAAACAATGATATACCTGTTACTTTTAATTATTTACATTAATTTTAATACCTGGGATGTCTGCCTTTGGCCTTAATTACCGCCTTTATTCTGTTTGCCATATTGCTCACTCAGTTGTTGCATACTGAGCTTGGCAGTTTATTCCATTCCTGCTGTATAATGTTCTTCAGTTCACTTTTAGAGGTGCATCTGTGCTTCCTGATACTCTTCCCGAGATGGGCCCACAGGTGTTCGATGGGATTTAGGTCTGGTGATTGAGGGGGCCAATCCATGACTGATATTATTCTGCTCGAACCAATTTTTGCTGTGATGAGAAGTGTGGCACGGAGCGTTGTCTTGTTGGAAGATGACACCTTCAGGGACATTAGTGTTGAAGATTTTGGTTACTGAATGCTCATATACTTGATCCAGCACGGTGGTGTACTTGATAGAGTTCATCCTGCCGTCATAGATTTTCAACATTCCGGTCCCTGCCAGAGCCATGCAACCCCACACCATGATGCTACCACGCATTCAGCATGGTATGCTTCACCTGCTCTTCGGCGAACATAAACGGCGCCAGGGGTCCCAAAAATCTGACAAAAAAAGTAGGATAAATGAATTGTTTTACCATAACGGTTGTAACGCATTTAAATGCATTTCTATACAATGTAACAATATAAATAAGTAACTACTCTGAATGTGTGTCTTACCTCAAAGTTACTTTCATCGGACCAGATCACTTTAGCCCAGTCCTCAAGGGTCCAATTTTGGTGTTGTTTGGCCCACATTAGACGCTTCTTTCGGTTGACCTCAGACAGAAACGGCTTTTTCCTGGCCTTCCATCCTTTGAGGCCTTTTTCTGCAAGCCTTCTTCCAGCGGAACCACTGGAGATGGACTTCCCAGTTGTTGACTGAAAGGCTGCAGCGACGTCCGAGGATGATTTCTTACGATCTGTCAGGCTAATTCTTTTCAGCAGCCGGTCTTCTCGGGTCGTTGTTGACCTTTTCCTACCTTGCCCTGCCCTATTCTTGTAAGACTTCGTTTCCTTGTACATTTTTAATGTTGTCCGTACTGCACATCTTGAGCATTTCATTTGTTTTGCAATCTTAACCTGGGATAGTCCTTGCGAATGTAATAAGACTATTTGGGCCTGTTCACCTTCTGAAAGTAGCTTACCCCTCGCCATTATTGTAGCAACTACTTTTGTAAACAAATAGAACGTGTGATATTAGGTCGTTTCTTCTTCTTAACTTGCTTACATTTGTATTATCTTCGTTTTACATCTCACAAATTTCCTGAAAAACAAATAAATGTATGTTATGTTCGTTATTTATTCTTGATATCTTATCAAAAGCATTAAAGTTTCAATTAATCACTAAAACAACACATTTGAAATTATTAAACAAATTAATATGTAGTTTAAAACAAAAAAAGAAGGGATGCCTAATAATTCTGACCAAGGCTGTATATATACTATATGATAGTGTGTGTGCTTTATTCCTCTGACTATGGCTGTGTGCACAGAAAAGCCAGCACCATATTCAAAAGGCTGCTTGAAGGATTGGGGGACTGGCAGATATCTCTGGTGAGTTTTATTTATTGTGAAAAGTATGTATGTGTGTGTGTGTGTGTAGTAGCCTACAGATCACCACTTTGTGGTGACCTATCAAGTAGGCTTACTATAATTAATGAATAATTAGGGGTCACCAGGTTGGAGGCCAAACTGCATGTCTCATGAATCAGTAAGAAAACACCTCAGAAATCTTGGCAAAGAACTTAAAGAGGGTGTTTGGGTGCCTTGCAATCTCCAATGTGTCAACATTGCTTCTTCTCTCCTCATGTGCCACACATGTGAACCATTTTTGGAATGGATTGTGACTGGTTATGAAAAATGGATTCTTTATGCCAATATCAAACACAAAAAACAATGGCTGAATCATGGCCAAAAACCAGTTCCCACTCGAAAGCCTGGACTCCATCCACAGAAAGTGATGCTCTGCATTTGGTAGAGCCATTAAAGGAGTGATTCATTTGGGCTCCTAAATTCACATCAGACAGTGACTTCCAACCCGTACAGTCAACAACTGGATTGATTAAATCAATCTCTTCATCAGAAGCATCCATCACTGGTCAACCAAAAGGGTATTCTTCTCCTCCACAATAATGCACATCCTCATGTGGCATGTTTGACTCGACAAAAGATCAGGGACTTTAGGAAGGGAAGTTCTCCCACATTCACCATATTCTCCAGATATGATGCCCACAGATTACCATCTGTTTGTTACAACATAATCTGACTGGAAAAGAATATGCAAATGAAGAGGCAGAGAAGACATCAATTTATTCCTTGCATCAAAACCATCTGAGTTGTTTAAACAGGGAATTGATAATCTGGTCATGAGATGGGAAGCCATCATAGATAAGAGTGGAAATTATTTCATTGATTAAATTTAACTGCATTTGTATAAAATGCCTTTTTGTCCTCCCATAAGAACAACATAAATTTCTTGACAACCTAATATATAAACAGAAGTTTGTTATACAGTATAGCTACAGGTTGTTAATTTTTACACAAGTTTTACTTTATGAATTTCAGCATAATTCATTACATAATTTTATTACTAATGTATGATTCTAATGAAGCCAGAAGCTGAAAGGCTAAATTGTTAAAATAAAATGGGCGGGGGGAGGCCACCCCAAAATTAAATTTGTGTAGGCTATATCATGTTAAAAATGCAATATTTTATCAAGGAATAGTATTCTTTCTGTTCGTCTTCATTTTTGTTTTTAAATGAGAAGTGTAAAACAAAATTAAAATTTTCAGATTTGCAGTTACGAGTTAACAGGTTTAGATTTTGAAAAATATGGTATAATTTTAAGTGAAAGCCTGACTGTAACACATTATTTAGAGATTTATAAGTTTTGAAATTTCAAAAATAGCTAGTTTTATTTGTTGTAATGCACTGATTTATACTCATTAATGAGATTTTAATATGCATATGTATAGACCTTATTCCCATGATATGAGCTATTAACTGTAATCCTTTTGGTTCTTTGATGCTTAGCCCTGTGCAGTAATCTAATCTTTTATTTCAGGTAATTTATGGAAGATTTGGCTTACTTTACAGCAAGAATTGTTTTAAAAATGCTCAAGAGTTGTGCTCTACAGTTATTTCTTAGATGCTTTAATTTTTTTTCTCATTATCCTAGTGAATCTTGCAGTAGGCTACTACTACTGTGCTACCAGATTTTAAGGAATAAAATTGTTCTTTAGTTCATATTTATAGGCTTATCGAACCTACATTTTTTGCATCAGAAATTTTTCATGTACTTTTTCTTTTCCAGGTCATTAGAAATCAGTTTTCAAAATAACAGATTTCAAAGTTACCAAATACAATTTTTGTTAAAAAATTTATGAAGACTAAGTGTATTTAATGTTAATGGTCAGTTATGGCAAACAGATACAAAAAACCACATCATATTGTGGTTGTTGCTGATGAAAGGGAAAATTACCTTAATGAAGAATCTATTCCAGGTGTCTCATATCTCATTAAAACTGGATTGAATTTCCAAAATGTTTATTGCTCAATTAGAGAGAGCCCATATTTTGGTAAAAGAACAGTTTTCATCATTTACGGTGGAGCATTTTCCTTGATGAAATGGACTTTAAATTCTTCATGTATTGAAAGTAAGTGTTCTCACCCATATACTGTATTGCAAGCAATCTCGCAGAAAAGGAACTTGGTTGACAGTGCAAAACTTCTGAGGGAAAACTTTTATAAGCAGACAGATGTTGATGATTTAATTTTCTGTGAGATAACACCAATTTTATTAAATAATACAAACTTTGCTTTGAAGCTCAGAGGCAAATGTCAGCATCCTTCTGATAGTTTGCAGTCCCACAATATCAACTTAGAAATTGATTGTTACAATAATTGGGTAAGAGATTCAGCTAATGAACACCATCCAAGTATAAGAAATTTTCACTTGAATTTTAACAGTAGAGAGATGCAGAATAATATAAAAGAATCAAGTGGGACAGGGTTAACACTTCCTACATCCATTGGGAAGAAAAGATTGAAACTACTTCAAAATATCACTCATTATTTCTTGAAGAGTTTTAACCCTAAAATTGCTAAAAATCTTAAAGGAGTATCACCTGCTACAACAGTTCATCATAACCCTGACCAAGAGTTATTTGATGGAATCATTATTGTTGCAAATATTGCATACAGGCAATTTTTGGAGTACCTAAAATCACCTAAGGTAAACATACATATGTATTATCAAAATTGTAATGGTAGCATATTAATACTAAGTTATTGTTGATTTTTAGTTTTAGTTTGTATCTGTTTTTTGTCCCTAACCAAATAAATTTGGAGGGGGACATACTGGATTGCACTTGTCCATCCACCTTGGTGTTCAGGCTATAACTTTTGAACCACTCAACATTGATTGATGAAACTTCACACACACACATGCTTATCACAAAATGAAGTGACTAGAGCAAGAATCAGGTTCCTGCATCAAAGGTCAAATGGAGCTTTTTCATGTGGGCTATAACTTGAATTACTCAATATAAATTAATGAAACCTGATACACACATGGATGATCACAAGTTGATGTGTTTTGAGCAAGATTTGGGTGTCTGCATGAGTTAATTGTTTACTCATTCAAAATTTAAGTATTAAAGTAGACCATTCATATTTAAAATTCACCAGGAATCCTATTATGATGGCTGTTAATATATAGCTACACTACATTCTAAGATTTTTAATCTATTTTAAGGTCAAATATAGATCTATCCCATAACTTTTGAATCACTCATCATAAATTGATGGAATTTAATACACACATTACATCACAAGAAGTGTCGCAAGCAAGAATCAGGTTCATGCATGAAAGATGAAAGTCTGACATAAATGACATTGATGTCATTCCAATATAGTCCTTGTTAGGTTTATAATTAGGCTTTTAAATTAATTTCACCAATAGGGTAAAGTGTGGTTAACGTATCCAGTTACTAACATTTAAATGTCCATTTAAGAAAAATTCTGTGGACTCAATTACTTTATGAAATACATGAACAATAATTTAGAAGTTTTAGAGCTACTATAAATGTGAAAGAATAAATTTTGCACTTGGTATATGTCTAAGTTTTGTTTATTGCTGTATTGGTGTAGGTTCAGTGTATTAGGCTATAGCCTATCCTTATGCATGTGACTGCTGTGTGAGTTTTACAGTTCTTTAATTTACACATTCAATTTTACATCATAATTAAAATATTTGTTTCTTGAAGATAGACACTTTTTGAACTTAAGTACTGAAGTATTGTTTTCATAAAATATCAATATTTGATTAACAATACAAGAAGTGGCTAGTTACATGAAACTGGATACCAGTACATTAGCCCTGTTCAAAAATCAACTTTTTCTTATTTTCATAGGTTTCTGTACTTTTTCCCATGCTTTTTGACCTGAAAAGGCCGAAAATCACAACCATTTTGACCTAGGTTGTTGGGAAGCATTGCCGCATAGAGCTTTAAGTTTTCTGCCTTGAAATCGGCCAAAAGCACCAGTTCCGGGGTCCCTTGAATCATGTTTTGCACTATAACCTTTTATCTAAACAAGATAGAGCAACAAAATAGGCACCAAATTAAAGTGTTTTTAATCCTCTTTCTAACTTATACAATTATGATAGTCTTGGAACAAGAAATGGCACATTGGTACATACAAAGATTTCAGAAATATCACAAAATTCGTTTTCTCACACTCAAGGCAGACAAGGCCCCTTATTCATGACACAAATTTGAGATTAACATTTTGTCACAAGTCTAATCGATCAAGAAGTGAAAGCATTACATGATGATTAATTTCATAATGACATTTACACAGTCAGTTGTTGAGAGTTTGAGAATAAAAACCCACTCTAATAGACAGAGTTTATTTCCACGACAGTTTCGACGCCCACTGGCATCCTCCTCGGGTGGATACAGAAACACAAATGAAACAAAACAAGAGGGAAAAACAGTTCAGGGATCGACCGTTAAGAAATTCGCACCTAGGTTGGATTCCATTCTCTCGAGACAGGAGGGGCATTTTCATTAAGTACATTCGCACAAATTTTAAAACTATCTTCCTGTTCTAAACATACAGATTCTATTATTTTTACATAATTATTACATTTATAATTAAATTTATTACATTTAATATTGCATAATTATTAATTACAGAAATTATAAATTTATTATTACATTGGTTATTACATTGTTGTTTATTATACAGAAATTATAAACCGAAAAACGAATGAAAAAAGGCGATTAGGAAATAATCCAGAGACCATTGAGAAATTCGCACCTAGGTTAGATATCGTTCTCCCGAAACCAGAAGGGCATTTTATTACAGGGTCAGCTTATAACTACATTTCCACAAATTAAAAATATCTTCTTGTTCTATACATACAGATCCTAATGTTTGACATAATTACTGCATATATTTATTTCCACATTAATTACTTCCATTATTACATTTACTAAAAGCGAGTAAGGAAACATTCCAATCCAGAGACATTTAAGAAATTCACACTTAGGTTCGAACACGTTCCCACGACTCCGTAAGGGATTTATTGACCAAGAATCTCATTAAAGGGTCTAACTTATAAGTACCTTCGCACAAATTAAAATTATCTACTTTTTCTATACACACAGATTCTATTATTTTTCTTTTGACATAATTATTACATTTATAAAGTACCTTACTTGATTCCCAATCTATAGCATGATTATTTTGGCTAGCGTGATAAAAAATGGCATTATTAGTATTACAACTTCTGAAGGCATATTTGTGTTCTTTGATACGGGTTTCAATATTTCTTCCAGTTTCTCCCACGTATACTAAATCACAACTTTTACAGGGAATGCTGTAGACACAGGCTTGTTCCTCTTTTGCAACGTTATTCCTAACCAATTTACTTTTCACGGTAGACGAATATTTGAACGCCAAAGCAAACTTAAATTCTTTCGTCAACGGTTTTACTCTTTCTAAGCCGGCAATGTAAGGCAAACTCACATATTGTTTTTGGTTAACTGAAGGTTCCCGAGGGGCATAAAAAGATTTTCTGGCTTTAAAATACGCCTTTCTGATAAACCACTCAGGATATTTTAAATCCTTAAAAATGTTCCAAATCTTTGAATTTTCCGGATCCAGCAAATGTGGGCTACAAATCCTGAGTGCTCTTAGAAACATGGAAGAAATAATTGAGCTTTTAACCCCTTCATCATGATATGAAAAATAATGAATGTACGAATTACAATGAGTACCTTTTCTAGATGTTTTGGTCATTAATGAAAGCGGAAAGCCCAATTTCACTGTCTATAGAAAACCTACTCATTGTAATTCGTACATTCATTATTTTTCATATCATGATGAAGGGGTTAAAAGCTCAATTATTTCTTCCATGTTTCTAAGAGCACTCAGGATTTGTAGCCCACATTTGCTGGATCCGAAAAATTCAAAGATTTGGAACATTTTTAAGGATTTAAAATATCCTGAGTGGTTTATCAGAAAGGCGTATTTTAAAGCCAGAAAATCTTTTTATGCCCCTCGGGAACCTTCAGTTAACCAAAAACAATATGTGAGTTTGCCTTACATTGCCGGCTTAGAAAGAGTAAAACCGTTGACGAAAGAATTTAAGTTTGCTTTGGCGTTCAAATATTCGTCTACCGTGAAAAGTAAATTGGTTAGGAATAACGTTGCAAAAGAGGAACAAGCCTGTGTCTACAGCATTCCCTGTAAAAGTTGTGATTTAGTATACGTGGGAGAAACTGGAAGAAATATTGAAACCCGTATCAAAGAACACAAATATGCCTTCAGAAGTTGTAATACTAATAATGCCATTTTTTATCACGCTAGCCAAAATAATCATGCTATAGATTGGGAATCAAGTAAGGTACTTTATAAATGTAATAATTATGTCAAAAGAAAAATAATAGAATCTGTGTGTATAGAAAAAGTAGATAATTTTAATTTGTGCGAAGGTACTTATAAGTTAGACCCTTTAATGAGATTCTTGGTCAATAAATCCCTTACGGAGTCGTGGGAACGTGTTCGAACCTAAGTGTGAATTTCTTAAATGTCTCTGGATTGGAATGTTTCCTTACTCGCTTTTAGTAAATGTAATAATGGAAGTAATTAATGTGGAAATAAATATATGCAGTAATTATGTCAAACATTAGGATCTGTATGTATAGAACAAGAAGATATTTTTAATTTGTGGAAATGTAGTTATAAGCTGACCCCTGTAATAAAATGCCCTTCTGGTTTCGGGAGAACGATATCTAACCTAGGTGCGAATTTCTCAATGGTCTCTGGATTATTTCCTAATTGCCTTTTTTCATTCGTTTTTCGGTTTATAATTTCTGTATAATAAACAACAATGTAATAACCAATGTAATAATAAATTTATAATTTCTGTAATTAATAATTATGCAATATTAAATGTAATAAATTTAATTATAAATGTAATAATTATGTAAAAATAATAGAATCTGTATGTTTAGAACAGGAAGATAGTTTTAAAATTTGTGCGAATGTACTTAATGAAAATGCCCCTCCTGTCTCGAGAGAATGGAATCCAACCTAGGTGCGAATTTCTTAACGGTCGATCCCTGAACTGTTTTTCCCTCTTGTTTTGTTTCATTTGTGTTTCTGTATCCACCCGAGGAGGATGCCAGTGGGTGTCGAAACTGTCGTGGAAATAAACTCTGTCTATTAGAGTGGGTTTTTATTCTCATATTTTGACCTTCACGTAAAAAAGTGAAGTTTTTTGCATTTGTTGAGAGTTTGTTTCTTGAAGCTGTCAAAGCGGCGTCTGTTGAACTCCACAGCTTGAAGGAGATAGTCCCTTTGCTTGGCATCTGTTATGACATTTGCAAAGTCGCTCATCATCTTGACACCACGTTCAGCAATGTCATTCACCGCTTTCAGATTCTTAACATAGTCCAACGCTTTTCTTTAGTCCTCATTCTGTGGCCAAGACGTGACAGGTTCCAGAAGCCACTCGGATCCAATGTTCAGTGTGTCCAGCAGGAAATGTGATTCTGGGCCAATGAGATCAACCAGGGTGGTCTTAGCTGTGACTCTCTGGAATAGAGGCTTTCCTGTTCTGAAGCTGTCTGGCTTCTCAGTAGCATGTAACTGGTCAGCAATGTCGTGCTTCAATGTGTCACTCAATCTACTGCTGAACAGGGCAAATGGCACGACTTCCTGCGTCAGGTACCATTTGTGGTTTTCCATCTTATTAAGTACTGCATCAGCAAGCTCTGGGTCAGTTTTCTTGTACTTCAACATGTCCTGGATTAGACTTAGATCATTCACAGGAGCATCTGCAGCAGACATTGACATCATCCATACAGGAGTGTAGAACAGCGCAAGGAAGGTGTTGAGTCTTTCCAGCTTTGATACAGTGTCTTCGTCGTACTCAAGTTGATCTGCAAACATCAGCATTTTCATGGAGTACAGGTTTCTGGCCATCCATCTGGCCTGATGAATGGCGCCTGGTCGACTCCAGTGAATACCTCGAGGAGGCGTTCCTCCAAGAACAATGACTGTCAGTTCAGCCATTTCCCTGTAGTCGGCTCTTGGAAGCCTTTCTGATATTAGAATGTCTTGGAGTATTTCTTCACTGTTCTTCTTCTTTTCCTTCAGCCATTTGCTGTTGATAGCCAGCATCTTTGGGTTTTCCTTGGACAAGTCCGTCCAAACATCCTTCAGATGCTCAAACCAGGGATTATCTGGCCCCTTCACCTTCCCAAACTGCTCCTACTAGGATTTCCAGGATGTGATGTCGACAGGCCAGATAAAACACCTTTTTGTTCAGCATTTTCTCTAGCAGTTTGGCAGCTCCTCTGTGAACACTGTTACTGGATGTAGTGTCAAAAACAAGGGCAGTAACATTATCCGTAAGTTCCCATGTCTCCAGTAAATCCATTGAAGCCTCAGTCTGAGCTGTGCCAGAAGAATTGTCAATGACAGGTACTCCCAATAACTTTCCTTCAGTGTATGAAGGTGGACCAGACACTAGCACAGCTAAAGTCTCTGAGGTACTTCCAGGTTCACTGCCCAAGACATCTTTGAGCAACTTTCCATCCCAGTGTAAGGCAGCGTACTGTGGGGGGTTTTCACAAAACTTGGACATGTGACTCTGGCTGATATTATACCTGGACAGCATTCTGTTGCGACGTATTGTTGAGGTTGAGATGACGAAGTTATCCAGATCAGCCCCTCCAGCTTTCAAGGTGGCAGAAACCATGGCAGTAACTTGATTGTCTGATAAACCAAGATGATCAGCTGTATTGCAGATGACATCACATTCCATGACCTTCCTTGGAAACGTCAAAGTCACACTAGTCACAGTGTCTTGATGGTGAGAACATCCAGGATGAGGCTGATGGTAATCCATGTCCTCTGTGTTAGCGTCGTTGTCAGT
Source organism: Bathynomus jamesi (assembly GCA_023014485.1). Taxonomy (NCBI): domain Eukaryota; kingdom Metazoa; phylum Arthropoda; class Malacostraca; order Isopoda; family Cirolanidae; genus Bathynomus; species Bathynomus jamesi. Next base: position 1,626,324 of record JAJOZX010000252.1, on the reverse strand, counting down.
TGAGTCACCCCAGGTAATGTCATCCACATGAACAACTGCCTCTTGTTCTGCTGCAGCTGTAAAATAGTACAACATGTTAAGACAGTAATTGTTAAGTACATGCTAAATATCGCAATGGAGTAAAACTTAAAACTTTTTGTAACGTTCAAAGTAATTAGTTTTACCTTGTTCTTGTCTATGCTGCAGTCTTTCATTCCTCGCTGCTTGCTGCAGGGATCTTGTCTCAAAAATCTTGTCATGACCAGACATATGACCTTTCCTCTCAGTCTTTTGGTCTTCGTAGAACCTGATATCCTCATCTTTCTTCTCTGGATAACAGTCTGTTGTTCTGTATTTCCTGGATTGCATCTGGAGCTCCTATATCGAACAGGCTGTCTAATTCCAGCACAAATGCTCCTCTTTTTCCTCCAGGGTTACTTGCTCTTCCTTTGCTTTTCACCAGAGCATGATGTTTCTCATGTAGTTTCATGAAGAGCTTCATTGCGTTGTACTTGGTCATTGTCTTGATCCTAGCTATCTGCCAGAATGGGATGATAGATTCAACTGTTTCATATGCAAGGTCTTGAACCATGGGCCTCCCTGCATTTTCTGGTAAATTCTGAAGATTAAGGAAATACTGGAACGCCTGTCTGTTGGTGGGAAGCTGGGAACCACTGATAAAAGCTGAAGGGTATCCAACCAGGAAAGTTTCAGTGAGAGATCTGGTAGATGGCCCAGTTGACACCTGCCTGTGGACAGTACGTGGAGGTTCTGAGATATCAACTGTGCGCCCACAGAGCTCCCTCAGCTCCTTGCTTAATGCCATTGTGAAGTTGTAACTTGTAGATGGTTTTCTAGATTCTGATTGAGTTTCTGTTGTTTCCTGAAAAATGATAGATTATTATTATTATTATTATTATTATTATTATTATTATTATTAATTATTATTTATTTATTATTATTATTATTATTATTATTATTTATTAATTTTATGCTCTTTCATTTGATACCTAATTTGTTGCTCTATCTTGTTTAGATCAAAAGTTAAAGTGCAAAACATAATTCAAGGGACCCCGGAATTGGCGCTTTGGCCGATTTCAAGGCAGAAAATTTAAAGCTCCATGCGGCAATGCTTCCCAACATCCTAGGTCAAAATAGTTGTGATTTTCGGCTTTTTCAGGTCAAAAAGCATGGGAAAATGTACAGAAACCTATGAAAATAAGAAAAAGTTGATTTTTGAACAGGCCTACCAGTACATACTTGGCCTTTTCATATTTTAAAGGAGAAAAGGGCTGTCAATAAGTCAAGCACAAATAAAGTTGTTCCAAATAAAATTCAGATACCTTTTATTTTTATTAGCTGTTAATGTTAAAATTAAATTTTCACTTTTGTTTTAAAAAATAAAATTTAAATTTTTTTTAGTGTAACCAGCTTAAAAGTTCTGAAAAGTAGTTTTACTCGTTCATTTATTTTTCTTCTTAAGGTTTTAACCGAAAAATTTTTCTTTACAGGTAAAGATTTTGGCCAGTGAAGATCTAAACTTCAGTAATATAGCAGCAGTTGTTGCTCATTATTCATATTTAGCCAAAGGGAAAACCTTGTGGATATTTGTTTCAGGAATCTTTTCTGTAGTGGAACCTTACATCAATCCAGAATGTGATGGCTTTTGTGTTCTGCCACTTCTTAAAATTCATTCTTTAGAGGAATACAGGTCAGAACAACAAATGTACACCAATGTTAAGGATATTCTCTTACTTGCATCAGATATAGAAAGAGCATTAAAGAGCATCATTGGTGAAAATTGTTGTGTCATGTTTTCTCCTTTGATACCTGGTCAGTTAATGAATCTCAGCAATTTGAACCATTTTGAACAGCACATTCTGCATGATAAATATGAAGGGCTTGTTTGTACTGAAGAGTATGATTTACAATGTATAATGCAGTTGTATAATTATTTATGCATCCAGTGGCTCGGATTATCTGCCATAACTCTACAAAACCAAGGTATTTCTGATATCTTTGTAAAGTATTCATCCATAATGCAGGGAAGTCATATTGACTGTTATACATCACTTAACCAAAGCCCAAGCCCCTTAATTGAAAATTGGAAAAAATTTATGAAAATTTTCATCAACAAAGTATTAAGGAAAAATACAGAAGAAACTGGTTTCTACAAGGACTTAGACAATCCTACAACTATGAAGCATGCTTATGTTCGGGGAAAAAATCTGCATACAAAGTTTGATCATATTGTTTTTATTGGATCGAAGGTTTTGTGTCAGCATATTGAGGCACAACTCACTATAGGAACTTCTTTCATTGAAGAAGACCTGTGTCATTTGGATTTAAGAAATGTGAATAGAGTGAGTAAATGTCTTGTAAAGTATCCAGAAAATAGCCTTTTTATACTTTTATTTGATGTAAATCTCATTGCAGAGGAGATTGTTGATAACTCAGCTTTCAAATATAAGAACACCACATCTTACCTTGTGCTGAGAAATCATAAAGAGTTCTCACAAAGATTTAAAGATTTAGCAGACTCTGAACTGGTGAATAAAATCATTGAAGATACTCAGACCATTCTAAATATTTTGAGGAAAAAGGTTCCGAAACACTCTGCAGTTATAGTCTCTCCTATTCACCCAGCAAAAGGAATGTGGGTAAACCGAGCTAAAGCCAGGAAGAATCCAGGTTTCTTGCAGTTTATCCTGAAAAAGGAATCGGATGCCTTACTCCTCTATGGTATGTATGACCATTGGATCAAAGTTTTAGGACTCTTGAAGACTAACTGGAAGAAGTTTTTGTTTGATGTTATGAAACAGGAAAATCTTAGCTCCAAAATTCCTCTTCTCTACATTAATCAGCAAAAATTCATTGTCAACATATTTACAAGGCCACATGCTCTCTTCACAAATAAGGAAAATTTGCAAGAAAACTGGATTCAGTGCTTGAAGAAAATGTACTTGGCTTTCTTCAGAAACTTTTCTCTCCCTCTGGTAGAGTTAAATAATTCTAATGAGGCCCCTTCTGTATCAGGAGTTGATAAGAGGAGTAAGTTACTAAAGTTAATTGTTTACGCATTCAAAATTTAAGTATTAAAGTAGACCATTCATTATTTAAAATTCACCAGAAATCCTATTATGATGGCTGTTAATATATAGCTACACTACATTCTAAGATTTGTAATCTATTTTAACTTTAAAGTTTCTTCAGTAGAATAATTAATTGTCACTATCAGAATTTTTCCTTATTAATTATAGAAAATTGAACATTTTCCTTTCATTTACTTCACAAAGAAGTCCTAAAAATGAAATGAAATGTCTATATCTTTGCAGAATTAATGTACTATAAAAATATTGAAAATGAGAGGTTATAAAAGATTATCAAAAACTAGAAGGAAAGTTTTGTATAGCTGTTTAACTCTGTAATGTTGGGTATATGTTTCCCCAAAACCAAAAAATACAAGTTTTATTGTTATTCAGAACTAAATGTTTCAATAACTAGTCATTTAAATGACATGCACTTTGAGTTCCTTTTCCAACAACTAAATTACACCTGTATAAACATGCAGAGGCATTTGTAGAAATGTTGCTTTGTGATACAGTTTCTATTATTTCTGGTGGGTTTGTAGGACCCACCAATCATGAAAGGGTTAATATTGCATTCACAGTTTTTTGCTGAAAAATGATGGTCCTTTCATTTGACCTTAATGCCCTTCTCCAGCTCCTTGACACACAAAAATATACCTCCTCCCAAACCATCCTTTTCTCTATTCCCATATTTTTTATAATTTTTCCATAGTCTTTAACTTACTTTTGGATAGCCCAACATTTCTATATGGAACACTTTATGGTTCACCATATATACAGTAGTTAAAAATAACTTTGAAGCATTTGCTTTATTTTATAAAATATATATACAGGGTGGGCCAAAAGTCAGGAAACATAGGAACTAGCTTGCTTTTCAATGCAAATATTGTATATATGCATTTTTTCTTTTACTTAACCATCAATTTGTACCTAGGGAAGGTGGTACATATCTTGGCAAGTGCAAATATATATGTATATTTGCATTGAAAAAGCATAGTTCCAATGTTTCCTGACTTTTGCCCCACCCTGTGTATATATATATATATATTGTGTGTGTGACAATCAATTAAAATTTTGGCCATCACTATTTTAGGTGAATTTTAATTGGAATGAAAAAAATGTGCAAATTTTAAAAATTAATAAATTTGAAGCATCATTCCTAAAGAAAATACAGTAATCCCTTGCTTTATGGGAGGGTTACATTCCATAAAACAGATTTCCATATATCAAATCCTATTTTCCCATAGACTCCCATTATATATATATTTGGAGATACACTCCTATGCAACAAAAGCTTAACTCTACAATGTAACACAATAATGCAACAAACTTTATTAAAATACTCTGTATATTATTACTGTATGTTATATTTGTATAGTACTTAATAATAAAGTGATGATAAAGTAAGAATAAGGGTGTCTGACTATTGATGGAGATATGCGAGGTGGTGGGAGGGAAGGAAGGTTGTGGTGAGCACAAGCCACTAGTATGAGCCACTGCCTGTATAAAATTAGAATAGATTAGATATTTTAGTGACGGAGTTAGTGGGTTTTTTAGACTCAAATTTCAATTATAATTAATCTTACTTCCATTATACTGAATTTTATTCCCTTGTTAATCATTTCCATTAAAGCAAAATTCTGTAAAGTGAGGGATAACTGTAAAAGTTATTTAATAAGATTAAATTATGGTATTCACTTGAAAGTAATTGTATAGGTTGGGATAAGATGATGGGATATTAAGAGTTTAGATTCAACAAAACTTATAAGCTATTAATTTTGTCAATTTTCTATTTTCATTTTAGATTATGAGACTTCTATAAATGACTTAAGGCAAACAATTGATCAAGCAAAACGTGAAAGGAAAATGTGCCAAAACTCAAATCATAAACAAATTGATAACTTTAGAGAGGAACGAACTATGGAAAATCTTGTGATTACCATTAACAAAGAATCTGTAAATCCAGACATGAGCAAAATGGTCAAGTTTACGGATGGTTCTCATGAAGAAATTAAATGCAATCTTCAAGATGTATCTAACTTAAGTGAATGTTTTCACTCCTCAGCAACAACAGCGAATCATTCTGACAGTGTCCCTTTAAGTTGCAGGGATGTTTTAATTAAAAATGTAAATATCAGACAGGAAATTCAAGATATAGTTTCAACTATTAAAACTGAGCCATTATACTACAGTGAGAAACATGGTTGGAATGAAAGTATTAACACTCAGGGTCACTGTAAAGGTGTAAATGGAAACCACTCAAGTAATGTACTTGTGCCATATCCACACATGGCTCACAGTAGTATAAAGCAGGAGTGTCCAAAGATGAATGAAACTGAGACAATATTACTGATAAAGGAGGGCCATTTTAATCTTGATGTTTTAACGAGTGACTCAACAGTTAGATTTTCACATCCCATTTCTTCTGCAACAGAAACCACCTTAGTCAGTTGCATATCCAAATCTGTCATCCAAAACTTGTTCTTTGATGTAATAAGCAACTGGATAAAAGTTGAGCGGTCTTTTCTTCCTAAGTCTTTGAGTGTGTTCAAGAATGGCATTAAGAATCTGTTAGTGAAATTTCCTGATTTTGATATCAACAAATTCCTTGATCATTCTGCTATAAGAAAACTACCTAAGTTTCTCAATAGGAAGCATGTTTTTATGACAGAAATGAGAAACCTAACTATCATTTGCCCTCCACAAGAAATTTACCTAAACAGATCAAGAAAAATTTCTCAAATTGGGGTTGTGATGAAACTACCAAACACCAAATCTCAAAAAGAAAACAGACATTTGACAAAAATGTCAAAATATCAAAGGAGAAATCTTTTAGATGTTAGAAGCAAACTGTCTGTATCCAATAATAAATGCCAAACAGCTTCACATCTTGTTAAGGTGAATAGGAAACGGAAATTACAGGAAGAACAAACTGATTCTGTTGTGAAACAGAAATCTGAATTTAATAACTATTCAGAAGTAGATAATGAGCATCAGTGCCTCATCTTGTGCCAAGATGTAGACTCAAACAATTCAAGGAACATCCTTGAGAGTAGCAGTAAAGATGATTATAGCTCACTGAACTTCCACAGAAAACAAACTAACACTTCATTGAGTGAAATTATCTTAGATGTAAGAAAAAGCGATAACAGCAAGAATACTTCAGCATTTGTGGAAACATGTTTTAATGGTAATTTTCTTTTTATTACTATTATTATTATTATTGTGTGTGGAGGTGGGGATTTATTCATGCATTATTTAAGGACCCATTTCCCATTCTCCATGGGCTGAGCACAAGGACTGAGGACACTCATCTACACACACACAAGAATAAATAGTAATCACCAAAGGGAATAAGGTGCCACTCTGTAATCCCATCCTTAGAGATTCACTAAATTACCATTCATGAAAAACTTGGCGTGCCTCTCTCTAGTGGTACCTCAGATGATACCAGTGTCTCCATTTATGCACCACAAACTCCTTGACTACATTTAATAAAGTTATTTGTTAATTTCATCATTCCATAATTCAGTGCATTCTTCCTCTAATAATCACACTTTAAATGCAATCGCTGTTATACACCCTTTTCACAGTTTATTCATTCTCTGTATGGCCATACTAATGTAGCATAATCTCCTTTTCCTCATCTCCAGTGACTTAATTGAACATTCTCATTTCTCTCACAGTCAATCCTTTTATAGCAATTATACTTAGTAAATTATTCATCTCGGTTGCTCTCACTTTAAACCAGTGTAATAGTTCTCATCCTTGGGGTTGCTGGGATATGTAGTACTGAAAATATATGAGGGGTTGCGAGTATGAGGGGCGAACTTGCTAAACCAGTTTTGAGAGAGACATTTAAACTTTGTGACTATTGTGTACAAGGGGCACATAGCACAAATACACCCATTGAAAATAACTACATTTTGAGCTTATGAGAAGGGTATTGGCTATACCAAGTTGTCTGTGGATGGGGGAGGATTGAACTATTCATTTGTGGAACAATTGCAAAATTGCCAGTGTGATGAGTTCGCATCTCGTACTCGCAATGCCTCGTATATTTCATAATTTTTCTCTGATTCAGCAGTTATTATTAGGTTTTGGGTGGTGGGGGTCATGGATATTGCAATGATTGTAAAAATGGGTCCTAGGTTGAGAACTACTGCTTTAAACTGAAGTGTGATCCAAACATCAGTATTAGTACCCATACACCTTCATGTAAACCTCTTGCTTCATTTACAGAGGGTTGACAAAGGTAAAGAGATGCCTTCAATTTTTTTTATAGTTTATATATTAATAAAAGTCAGTAAATAATACTGTAACAGATGTATTGAATCAGTATATTTAGGATTGAGTTGCTTTTCCCTTTACATTATGTAAGACGCACATGTTCTGGCATACCATTGATAAACTTTGCTGTTTGTTCTTCACACTCATCATGGTGTCTGTTTACTTTTGTCAACCCTTGACTTCTTCTCACCAAGCTTTTATCCCTCCTGTAATGTTCCTTGCCCTGCTTCATTCTACCTTCAATTTCCAGGGTATTCTCCAAGTATTTAAACTTTTTCACAATACCTACCTAAAGTTTTCCATTCATCACAATCTTACACGTGACTCCATTCTCAATGACAAGAACTTTATTTTTAATGACATTCACTTTCACCCTCAATAATCTTTCACTCAAGTCAACAAAATTTGTCACTGCTCTCCTTAATTTATTCCCTGATTCACCCAAAAGCACCACATCATCAGATGCAACAGCTATAACTCATTCTCTTCCAAATTCAGATTTACTCTCCTTTCTAGCATTCTTGCTTTCACCTTGTGCATTAACCTCATCCAAATACACATTAAACAACCATGGCAACATCGCACAGCCCTCTCATACTGTAGCATTAACCCAAGAGTAGTGGTGCTTTTTTAGACCCATATGAGTTTAAATAAGTTGGTAATTTTTTTACCCTGCACCACCATTTTTGGGCTAATAGTGAACAGTCACTTAACTTGCCTTTAACTCCTGCACAAACACTACTACTGACGTAGCCTAATTTGTCACTGCATTTGACTATCTAATTCACTAACACCATACATTCTAAAGCAGTTGCCACTGCCCACATTTTATTATAAGCTTTCTCTAAATCTACAGTATAAATGCCATTTTCTTATACTGCACCTCAGTTCCTCACTTGATCAACATGTCTTCTGACTTCTCTAAAGCAGCCTTGTTCATCTCCAGCCAATGGATTTGTGATTTCATTTTTTACTCTCTCTATAAATACGCTTCCATCAATTAATTGGTACTTCCCCCGAGCTATAATAATAATAATCATCATTCAGGAGAACAAGAACCAGGCATAGTGCTCATGCCAACTAATCTGGCCCCATTGCTTGAACTCCTGTACTATTATTACCAGCATCATCGGGAGTCGAGCCCCCAACCTTAGTGTCTTCACTTTGCTCATAGAGAAACAGTTACCCACTTAGCATAGATGCTGGCCTTTCCTAGCTATATTAACTTTTTTTTTACATTCGCTTCTTTCATCTTTATTTTCATACTGTACAATTACAGTTTTATTTACATACTTTTTCCTTATATTTATTTTTGTTTTAATGTTGTAACTTGAAATTATGCTTCAATTAAATACCATAAAGTGGTGTGATCAGGGCATGAAATTGGCTTCAGAAACTTTAAAATAAAATTTGTGAAACTTGGCAATTTTTATATTTACTAACAAAGTATTGAATTCACTTCAAAATTGTGCTTTTTTTTTCTTTAATTCACTAATAGTTATTAAAGAAAAATTCAAAATATTGTCTAGTCATCCTTATTTTATGGAGTTCCCATTGTACAGTAGGCTAGTCTTAATAGACAATCATTTACTTTTTGATCTTAATAATTTTAGCTTTTTTAATTTAATGGTTTTTAGTGTTTGCTCTTATTTTCTCTTTGCAGATGTTTCCACTACTAATAAAATTCCCTCTGTTCCTGTAAGTTGTTAACCTCTTCCTTTATTTTTATTTTTTTCTTGTTTCATTTTTTATTAGAATAGAAGCTTTATATAAATGGACATATGTTTAGTTGACCTCTGTAACAGAAAGGGAATGTTTTCATTCTGTATTTAAAATAAGAGTGCAAAATATTATGTTTAATGTTGAGTTTTAAGATATATTTTAGCAAATTAAAACCATTTTAGATTGAAATTTTTAAAATCATTGATCATATTTAATTTCAGTAGTTAAGGAATGCAAAAACTTTTGACATTTTCTTTACTTGCTGCTTATAATTACGATTGTTAGTTTAACTTATAGACATAGTTCCTGGTACTGAAGAAGGTATTCTGAATCTCATTACAACTGTACCGAAATAGAGACTTTGTTCATGATGTAACAGTGGTGTACTATTAAAATTGGTGGAATTATGTTGCTCATTCCAAAGAGACGAAGATAATCTGCTTTTGGTACTTGAATTTTAAACATGTTTCATCCTTTTTCAGTGGGGTAGACCTTCTGATTCCATAACTGTAACTTTGGAAAAGAATAAATCAGAAGAAAATATTGGCCAGTTGAATAGCATCACTGTAACAACAGAGGTTCATAATCCAAATTTAGTGACTCCCATTATCGTGCAGTTAGAAGAGGAGAAGCCAGAAAAAGAAAATATTAAAGTGAGAGTGTCCTGTATTTCTACTTCAGTGCCCCGTAAATTTATCAAAGATCTGTCTATCGCTTGTGGATGTATCGAAGAACCCAAGGAAGATGGTGGTAAGTCAAACACTCAAGTTGGCATTGAACTAAAAAAAAAAAGATAGTATGTGGTATTTTTTGTTCATGGTTTTGAAAGATTGTACCAAACATGCTGGTATAAAAATTGCCCAAAATATTAAGATACTCTGCACAGACTAATAAGAAATGGCAGATATATTAATGTGAAAAGGAAAAAAGGCTTTCTGGAGTTAATGAAGCAGAGAAACCAAAGATACTTTATCGTAAACATCCATTTTTTCCTAAATGTAAATATCTGTATGAATTTCTATTTTCTAACGTTGTTGTTAATGTTTAATTAACAATTTTGCTTTGTTTTTCAGTTGGATATATTTTGGTGTTTTTAGAAAAAATCACTGCTGGTATTTTTATTAAATCATTTGATGGAAAGAGGATTTATGACTCTAAATTGACTGTGAAACTTCTTGAAGGTAATTTTTAAAAGTTTAAAAAAATATATATATATATATACACCATATATATATATGGGCTACGTCGTAGTCAATGTCGTAACACCGCTTCCCGTTGATCAGCGAAGTTAAGTGACATTGGGTCTGGGTAGTAGTTGAATGGGAGACCATCCTCTGTGTCCAGATTATGTAGCGACCTATGATTCAGATCTCACGTAAAGCTGTAGGTACCCTCCATCATATGACCTTAGATGTTGCGAAGGAGGTTAAACAAACTCATTATATATATTTTTATATATATATATACGTATATAATATTATATATACCATCTGCCAAAAAAAAGGGTTCACTCTAAAAATAGCCATGAAATCAACATTTATTAACCAATCATACTGAAACTCATAAAGAGCAAAACTATGTAAACAGTATATATGTACACAAATTTTCAGATTATATTCAAAATTATTGATTTAATGAGGATTGTTTATGTTCAACAAATTTTGTTGGTGAACATCACTCCAGTTTTGAACTCTGGGAGTCCACAAAGGCGGTAAAACTTTTGTAATAAAATTTTTATTCTCATTTTAGTTATAAAATACATCATAAGATTTATAAAATATAGGAAATGCATCCATTAAAAAAACATGAGAATAAAAAAAGGATTTTGAATTTCGAAGCAGAACTTAAATCCTAAGTTTACAAAATAAATCAAATTAACATTTTACTCTTTTGGAATTCCTATTAAAAAAATTGTTCAATATGCTTCCCTTCTGTTTCAACAATTTTCTTCAATCTTGGATGAAATTCATCAATGGTTTGATCGATCTGCTCCTGTGTATCTCTTCCCACTTCTCCACAAGAAGCTGACGCGAGTGATCAACATTTCTCACCCTGCTCCTGTAAACTCTCTGCCAAATTTTCCCACATTCCATAGTCAACATGGTTCAAGTCGGGACTGTTAGGTGGCTAATTTTGGGGTTCAAGTAATTCTGGGACATTATTTTTTAGGTATTCCACAGTTGCTATTGCTGTATGGGACGTTGTTCCATCTTGCTGAAAAAGATAATAACCACCATTGGCCAGATTTTGCATTTTGGGAAGCATGTTTCGCAGCAGAGTATTTTAATAGTACTTAGCAATGACTTTTACAACAGGCTCAATAAAATGAATGGATGTTTTTCCTAACTTTGATATACCAACTGATACCATGACACTAACTGAGAAGTTACTTCTGGTTGCAAAAAGTCTGCTATCAGGTATTTCATTCTTACAGTGGATGTGTGAATAAACTGTCATTTTGACTGTTCCGAGGTGGCTCCACAGTGAATCTCTCTTCATCAGTGAAAAAAACCTTTGAAAGTTTATCACATGTTACTCGCTGTAAGATTTGTTTTGATCTTTGAACTCATTTCTGCTCATCAGTTTGAGTAATATTTTGCCTGTGCACTATTTTGAAAGGTTTTAGTTGAAGATCTTGTTTAATTATGCGTCTCACACTAGTTTCTGATAATTGTAACTTTTTGATATGCGAACTGGTGTCATATGGGTTCCTGGCTGGTTTTCTGGCTTGATATACGTTCTTTGACGTCGTCAGTATTGTCTCGTATGCGAACAGTTTTTGGTCACCCACTTCCCTCTCTTCTTTTGATATCCCCCGTCTCGTCAATTTTCTTAGAAGCTTTCCCAAACAACCAAGAATCTATCCTTTGTTGAAGAATTCGGAGAGTAGTTTCATTCGTCCATATCCCTTTTCTAGTCTATAATGCTTAATTATAATCTTCATCTTCCTATGAAAATGGCATATTCACTATATTTTATAACCCTGTCAAAAAAAATTGTATATTAGAATTTACAAAAGTGAAAATGGAAATAAAGGATTCTTGATTAGTTTGTCGGGTATCAGTTGTAGTTTTATTAGAGAAATATTTAATAAATCGTTATTTTTGATAGCTTCGAACTGAAATTTGGTTTACAGGTAGATATTTTATGTATCTTTTACATGTATAAGTTTCATACTGATTGTTTGAAAAATGCTGATTCCATGGATGTTTTTAGAGTGAACCCTTTTTTTGGCAGATGGTGTATATATGATGCAAACCCACAAGGAAAAAGAAAAATCAATTTTCTTTTTCATTGTGGGTTTGCATCATTATTTATTTCATGTGTTTAGTTGTGAAATACCATATATATATATATATATATATATATATATGCCTCAAAATACAAAAAATAAGCAGAGACCCAACGGAGCAAGTGAAAACCAAAATTAATAAATAAAAATTACGATCGATTGTTCAACCAAACATGTTAAAAGGAAAGCTATTCCCCAAATATACCGAAATATATATATATATATATAATATATATATATATATATATATATATATATATATATATATATATATATATTAGGGTGGTCCAAATCCATAGGGGGAAATTTCAAAATTGTCTTAGATAGTCTCCACAAGTGTGGTTTTTGTCCATTTAGTTTCCACATGGTCTGTGCAAAATTGCAGCGTGATTGGTGAATATTTAGAGGTTGCCCCACTCTGAATATATATATTATATAATGTACTTTTTCTTCCGTAGGTCCGATGGCTCAAACTCGATCAATTCCAAAAGTTTGGCTTCTAGGGATGGCAACTGGAACTTTATCCACGTCAAGGCTCCCTACATGCCTTGACGCCTCCTCTTGGGGCAATACCACCACATCAATCAAAAGCAAACCACCTCCGACAGTCTGAACCAGGCATGCCAGAGGGTGATTGAAGTCTGGACCCGAGCGCGGATCCCAACTCAACGGATCGACTCCTGTGTCCGTAAGCTTTCAAAGCTTTTAGACCGCTACAAAACACTCAAGAAGCACAGGACCAGGCAACGTGCCAGCGATAGAATGAATGAAGACATCTTCAAAGCGGACATCCAGGAACTGTTTGACATCGCAACCAGTGATGCCATGAGCACAATCGTCAACGTTGAGGACCGAAATTTCCTGTCCATGCAGCGCAAGGACGTCAATTCTTGCAGCATGGCTGGCATTGATAAGGAAACGACTACACAAGAGGACAGAAAGCGATCCAGAATGGAGAAGGAAGCCAAGAGGAAGGCAAGGCATGAAGCAACACAGAAAGATTTGGAAGAAGCAGGAGTGTCATCAATTGATCTTTCCTCTTCTTCTTCTTCCCTTTTTTCGCAAGACGACGACGACTATAGACCATCGGTTCCGATTCCTTCTTCGTCTGAAGCTCCGGCACCAAAGCGTCCCAAGAACAAGGTTACGAACATTTTCCAATCTCCAGAAGTCATTGGAGCAATGGATCGCACCAATCTTTCTGACCGGAATGCTGTTTTCGTAACTGGAGCTGTATTACAGGCCGCGGGGCATGATCTGTCTGGGATGACGTGCTCTCGGAGCTCTATTCATCGCTACAGAGAAAGTGGGCGAGAACAGGCAGCTCGAGAAGACCTAGAATCATTCTCTCTAGAAGACCCTGTCCTTCTCCATTGGGACGGAAAGCTTCTCCCCGGCATTGAAGGGAAGAAGACGAATGTGCATCGGATAGCAATCCTTATAACATTCAATGGACAGGAGAAGCTGCTTGGTGTCCCAAAGATGAAACAAGGAACTGGAGAAGCACAGGCCCAGGCATGCCTTCAAACTATGAAATTATGGAACGTGGAACAGCATGTGAGAGGTCTCGTCTTCGATACCACTGCGTCAAACACGGGTTTACATCGCGGAGCCTGTGTCAGGATTGAAGAAGCATTGGGTCACGAGCTAGTTTGGATCGGTTGTCGACATCATATACTTGAAGTCGTACTTGCTGATGTCTTTGCCTCAATATTTGGCTCAACAGGAAGTCCTGAAACAGGCCTTTTTAAGCGATTTCAAAAGGAATGGCCATCTCTCTCCCACGAAGCATTTGTCTCAGCATCGGACAGCTTGTTCGAGAACCCCCTCAACTCCAAGAGATGAGAAAAGAGATGCTCACTTACTTACCTAACGCTCTTCAGGCAAGCCAACCTCGTGACGACTACAAGGAGTTCCTTGAACTATCTTTGCTCTTCCTGGGGGGAAAGGCTGGTGGTCAACTCTTTATCCGAGCTCCGGGTCCCATGCACCACGCGAGATGGATGGCGAAGGCGATTTATGCGCTCAAAATCTACCTCTTTCACTATCAATTCAAGCTCACAGCACGCGAAGAACGAAACGTGACTCAGCTGGCTTTATTTGTAAGTCTGATTTACGTCAAGTACTGGCATGAAGCGCCAATGGGGACACAAGCTCCTCTCAATGATCTCAAAATGCTGCATCTTCTGGAAAAATATCCACACGGAGGAGCTGCACAAGCGGCGAAGACAGCTCTAAGACGCCACCTGTGGTACTTGTCGGAGCATCTGATTGGACTGGCCTTCTTCGATAATAGGATCGATCCTGATACCAAAAGGAGAATGGTTCAACACCTCCAACATCCCCAAAAGAATGGCTGCCCCCGACGAATCGACATGGCGGAAGCTGGTGTTGAAAATGATGTGGCATCCTTCGTCACGAAAAGGACATTGACCCTCTTTGATGCCTTGAAAGTTGGAGGTAAGGAGGAAGCGCGCCAGTTACTTCAAAAAGATCCACGGGAATGGCCAAATGACAAGAACTACAGGGAACTTAGAGATCGCGCCTTAAAGATGAAAGTCGTCAATGATGCTGCCGAGCGAGGTATTGCTCTCGCACAACGCTACAATGACACTTTGACACGAAACGAGGACCAGAAGCAGTACCTCCTACAACTCGTAGCCGCCCACCGAAAACAGATACCAATACCATCCAAGGCGACTCTGATGCAGAAGAAATAATGAAGATACACCCATTATCATGTCCTATTGTCTTACTGTTTTCTTTCATATTCTTTGAGAACCAAAAAAAAATTTAGTTATTCAGTTGTCTATATATTTTCCCAAATTTTCAAAAAGGGGGCAAGTGGGGCGACCCCTAAATATTAACCGAATAACGTGAAACTTTGCACAAATACTGTCCACACCAAGAGGCATAAAACCAACCTTGTGGAGAGAACTTAGTCGATGCTTTAACCTTTTGGACCACCCTAAATTATATATATACAGGGCATCCCCAAAAAATGTATACACACTTTAACAGCTGATAGCTCAATTGATGTTTCTTTCTTTCCAAGTTAAACCCATTAGAATTAATAATGGCAGTCAGACTTAGCTTTGAACAAAGGAAATTCATTCTAAAATGCTACTGGAAGTGTGAAAACGCAGTTGAAGTGCAAAGACAGTTTAGGAGGGAGTTTCAAACAGATCCACCAACGCGACTTACCATCACTCGAATTAGAGATAAGTTTGAAGCCGATGGAACTGTTCAGAATGTCCACAAGAAGCGTTCCGGAAGACAACGGACATCGACCGACAAGCCCCACAAAGCAAGAAAGAGTACTGGAAACATATCACCAAAGTCCAAGAAAATCTGTGCGGCAAGCGAGTCGTGAGGTAGGAATTTCAGAATCGTCTGTCCAACGCATTTTGAAGCGCTGTCAATGGAAAAGTTACATTCCAAGATTAGTCCATGCTATTAATGAAGATGATCTGGACCGAAGAGTGGAGTATTGCGAGTGGTACTTGGCACGATGTGGATGTGGATTGGACGAAGGGGTTTCGTAGAATACCCTCCGCGTTCACCAGACCTCACACACTAGATTTTTTTTTATGGGGATACTTAAAAGACAAAGTCGACGCTATAAAACCTGCAACAGTCGCTGAATTGAGAGCAGCCATTGAACGAGAATGCACACAAATACCAAACAAAATGTTTCGTGATGTTTGCGATTCCATGCTTCGCGTTATCAGCAGTGCCTGGACCAGAACGGACGTCAGTTTGAAAACAGGCATTGACAAAACAATTAAATAATGTCTGTAGATTCTATTACATTTTGAAAATTAAATGTATTTTAATAAACACTGCCTTTATAAGTATTTAAAGTGTGTATACATTTTTTTTGGACGCCCTATATATATATATATATATATATATATATATATATATATATATATATATATATATAATGTTAAACACAGACCATGCATGGAACAAGGAACTCTTCTGGGAAAATTAAATCCACTATAGTCCGAATAAGTAATGGTAAATGACAAATACCATAGTTTTTCTTTTTCATGATGCTAGCCCGATGTGGGCAACGGGTCTCTTGCAAAGAGGTCCCATAAATATAGCTTCCCTCACCAGCTATCTGCAAAGCAGACAGGATCCAGCTTTGGGACATGGATCTAGGGTTTAAAGCAAGCCTAGTCCCACTACATTCAGAACCTCTATATAAGTAAAAGACTCGTTGCATTCACGTTGGATTGAATAAATCAAAGTAAGAAGGGGTAACTATTGTATTTTTAGCCAAAAAAACAAAACTTAAACCTCAACCGGGACATTGAGCGTCCACTTTTCAAGGCACGTAACACGTCCGTTTAATATACACAAACTCAGAATGGTCCCCTGAGAAACTTATATGTTAAACACAGACTGTGCATGGAACAAGGAACTCTTCTGGGAAAATTAAATCCACTATAGTCCGAATAAGTAATGGTAAATGACAAATACCATAGTTTTTCTTTTTCATGATGCTAGCCCGATGTGGGCAACGGGTCTCTCGCAAAGAGGTCCCATAAATGCCCACGTCGGGCTAGCATCATGAAAAAGAAAAACTCTGGTATTTGTCATTTACCATTACTTATTCGGACTATAGTGGATTTAATTTTCCCAGAAGAGTTCCTTTTTCCATGCACGGTCTGTGTTTAACATATAAGTTTCTTAGGGGACCATTCTGAGTTTGTGTATATTAAACGGACGTGTTACGTGCCTTGAAAAGTCGACGCTCAATGTCCTGGTTGAGGTTTAAGTTTTGTTTTTTTGGCTAAAAATACAATAGTTACCCCTTTTTTCTTTGATTTATTCAATCCGACGTGAATGCAACGAGTCTTTTACTTATATAGAGGTTCTGAATGTAGTGGGACTAGGCTTGCTTTAAACCCTAGATCCATGAACCAAAGCTGGATCCTGTCTGCTTTGCAGATAGCTGGTGAGGGGAGCTATATTTATGGGACCTCTTTGCGAGAGACCCGTTGCCCACGTCGGGCTAGCATCATGAAAAAGAAAAACTATGGTATTTGTCATTTACCATTACTTATTCGGACTATAGTGGATTTAATTTTCCCAGAAGAGTTCCTTGTTCCATGCACGGTCTGTGTTTAACATATAAGTTTCTCAGGGGACCATTCTGAGTTTGTGTGTGTGTATATATATATATATATATATATAAATATAACGTAAAGAACGACGCCTGTATTGGAGATATTCCGAGCAAGACGAGAGAGAGAACGAAACAAATGAAAAAATGAGGTAACCACCCGGGAATCGAACCTGGGATCTTCCGATTGCCGGTCAGATGCGATACCATTACACCATGGGCCTCACTCTTCCAAATGCCGTAATTCTTTTACATACTCGCAGAAACCAATGCCCCAAGGGGGCACCTCCCGCATGCCGTAACATTATATACATTCAACTGCAAAGAACACGCAGTATAAATAACGTGAAGAACGACGCTTGTATAGGAGATATTCCGCGCAAGATGAGAGAGAGAGAACGAAACAAATGAAAAAATGAGGCATGCGGGAGGTGCCCCCTTGGGGCATTGGTTTCTGCGAGTATGTAGAAGAATTACGGCATTTGGAAGAGTGAGGCCCATGGTGTAATGGTATCTCATCTGACCGGCAATCGGAAGATCCCAGGTTCGATTCCCGGGTGGTTACCTCATTTTTTAATGTTTCATTCTCTCTCTCTCGTCTTGCGCGGAATATCTCCTATACAAGCGTCGTTCTTTACGTTATTTATACTGCGTGTTCTTTGCAGTTGAATATATATATATATATATATATATATATATATATATATATATATATATATATATATATCAGGTCATCCCATAAGTAATGTCGTTTTTTAGATTGGAATTTGAAGGACAAAAAACTCAACTGAAACTTTTTAATATATTATATAGGGTGTCCCAAAAAAACTATACTCTTTATAGCATCATATATTTTATAATTAAAAAAAAAAAAAACAATATATTGTTATAGCAATTGCCAATGAAAGGTAAATTAGTAATCTAAGTGATCAAAATGTTATAGCGAGTTGTTTGCATATAAAATTTAATTAACTACGCCAAGTGCTCAAAATGTTCTCGGGCGGCATGAATGCACTTTTGAATGCGTTGACTAACTGATTCACAGACATGGACTAATGTGGATGCTGTGATGGTCCCGCACTTTTCCCTAATTGCATCCTTAAGGTGTTTGAGTGTTGCAGGTCTTGTACCATAAACTGCATCCTTCAGGTAGCCCCACAAGTAAAAATCAAGTGGAGTCAAGTCCGGTGAACGTAGAGAATGCTCAATGCTTCCTCTTCGTCCTATCCAATGGTTAGGCAACGTTTCATCGAGGTACCTTCTGACATCACAATGATAATGAGGGGGGGCTCCATCTTGTTGAAAGTAAAAGTCGTCATTTCCAAACAACTTCCGAACTGCAGGTATAATTTCTGTCCGCAGCATGTTGAGGTATGCGGCACTGGTAACTGTCCCATTAAAGAAAAATGGTTCAACCAAACCCCTGGATGATAAACCACACCATGCTGTTAATCCTGGTAAATTAACATGTTTATCCACATAAACGTGTGGATTATCAAGTGACCAGTACCTGCAGTTGTGTCGATTTACTGTGCCATTCAGCTTGAAGGTAGCTTCATCAGACCACACGATTTTCTTGGCAAACTGTACGTTTTCGACTTCCATTGACTGAAACCATTCACAAAATTTGAGTGTGATCAGGGTCATCTTCATTCATGGCGTGTAACAGACTTGGAATGTAGCTTTTCCATTTTGCCAACTTTAAAATCTGGTGAACACCTGATTTGCTGATTCCGGTCTCACGGGCGCATTGCCTAACTGATTTCTGTGGTGATCGATTAAATTTTTGCAACACTAAAACAGAGTTTTCATCACTCGCACTTGATTTGCGTTGTCCAGATCTTCGCTTGTGCATATCTTCAGCAGATCCCTCTGCCTCAAACTTGTCATGGATGCTTGTAATGGCGAGATGTGTCGGTAGCTTTGTACCAAATTCCCGGATCCATTGCCACTGGACTTCGGATACATTCTCAAATTTCCAATACCATTTCAGAACACTTTTTCGGTGATCCAGTGTCAAATGTTTATGCAACATGGGTTCTTTTGCTGAACTGAATAAAGTTGAATGCTGTAGAGTTTGTATCGTGGAATGAGTGCGTAGGCTAAGTCCGAAGCAAGCTAGTGAGTGACTAGACTACGTTTGGTCCATAGGCTTCGCCATTACAAGGCCTTTGATAAAACGAGGCCAGGCTTAGTCGACACATTCAAAAGTGCATTCATGCTGCCAGAGAACATTTTGAGCACTTGGCGTAGTTAATTAAATTTTATATGCAAACAACTCGCTGTAACATTTTGATCACTTAGATTACTAATTTACCTTTCATTGGCAATTGCTATAACAATATATTGTTTGGTTTTTTTTTTAAATTATAAAATATATGATGCTATAAAGAGTATAGTTTTTATTTGGGACACCCTGTATTTTCCATCAGAATCACTGACACTCTGCCAACATCCTACAAGCTTTTCAATAACATGTTTATAAAATTCAGGTGGTTTTGAGGCAAAAAACGTACAAAGACTGGTGTGCAGGTCATCTAAAGAAGTATACTGTTTCTCATCAAGATAGTTTTGCAGACTCCTGAAGAGATGATAATCTGAAGGCGCGCAAGGTATGGAGGATGTGGAAGTTTTTCCCACCCAAGCTCCTCAATTTTTGCAAAAGTGATCTGAGCAGTATGAGGACGTGCGTTGTCGTGGTGGAACACGATTCCTTTCCAATTAACCAAAGGTGGTCTCTCTTTTAGTGCAGTGTTCAGTCGATCCAGTTGTTGACAGTAGACTTGAGCGGTGATTGTTTGGTTGTGTGGTAAGGTTTCAAAGTGTATTACACCACCTTTATCCCACCAAACACTCAGCAACACCTTCCGAGGTTGAGAATTTGGTTTTGGCTGTGGTGGTGCTGGTTCTCCGGCACAAACCCACTGTCGACAGCGCTTAACATTCTGGTAAAGTATCCACTTTTCATCACTAGTCACTAAATGGTGCAAAAATGGATCTTGGAGTTCACGGGAATGAAGAGTTGTGCTAATGTTTACCCGCACCCTCAGATTGTCAACTGACAATTCATGTGGCACCCATTTTCCTAACTTAGGCACTTTTCTGAGTTGTTGCAAATGATGGTGGATGGGGATGAATTGAGTTTTTGGTCATTTCTTTGACAGTTGTTGAACAGTCTTCTTCAAGTGCGGCTAACAGCAGGTCATCATCAAACTCAGCAGGGCATCCAGAGCGTGCTGCATCTGTCAAACAGCAGTCACCATTCCTAAACTTTTGAAACCATCTTTGACATTTCCTCACATGCAGAATATCATTGCTATAAACTTCCTGAATGTTTTGTGTTGCTTCAGTAGCACTATTCCCTTTTTTGAACTCGTAAAGCATTATATGCCTGATATGCTCCTCTGATACCACCATGTTTGAGGGGTTCACATAAAGCAAAACACGTCTTCACTGGTCAAGGTCTGTAAAGTATGTAGCGAAACACAATAGATCTCTTAGATATAACCTTCAGAAAATTTATGCTTAAACCGAGTAGGACTAGTTTAAACTTAATCTATCGTAAAAAATTACATTACTTATGGGATGACCTGATATATATATAATGTGCGCTTCGGTGGTGTAGTGGTTAGCATCACTGATTATGAATCCATTGGCCCCAGAATCGAGACCCAGTGATGGCAGGTGGCACGCAGCAAAACCCACCTGTTTAATGTTTATCCTTACACACACACACAAAACAAAAAATTGGTTGGTAGATAAATAGGTACCCTGGGTAGCCTTGTGGTTAAGATGCTTTGCTGCTGGTGGGGCATCATTCGGATTCCACATTAAACTGTAGGTCTAAGGTGGAATGACAAGCTTGACCTTTGTCAGAATGAACAATTCGGGTGAAGCAAAACCAAGATTAACCAAGGTATAGTCATAAATGCCCAAGTTGGTCGAATGTTTGTGTAAATTTTTGCGTGACCATTTTTTACCGAATAGGTCGAATAGGTTATATATTTTCAAAATTTTAATCACATTCGCTTGTGTTACAGTAAGATGGGAGGGGTCTGTGAAAAAGATTAGAGAATTTTTATTTTTTTTACTATATGCAATGATTATTTTTTAAGAACTTCACCCACGCACGTTACGATTTTAATTTAAAAACTTAGTCAAATAAGTTGTCCTTTATGTTTCCTCAGATTTTACACCACCTCTTATTTGTTTTAGGTTCGGTTAACCTCAAAAAAGTAGGTTGTACAAGAAAATCTGATTTGTTTACAAAGTTTGACCTAATTGATAAAAAACGTTGCTTACTGTTGGTGCTACTTATTGATTTAATTATATATATATATATATATATATGAGAGAGAGAGAGAGGAGGGATGAGTTTCACAATTAAGCATGTGAAATAAATAAATGATGTACATACAAGGGGTTGCTTTTCATTTTTCACTTGTGGATGTGCATATTTTATATATATATGCAGCAGTGGCGGCTCGTGGTCAGGTATAGTAGGGAGGCCCAAAATTGTCTATAATATATACACTTTATAAATAAAATAGATAACAAAGTGTTAGATGCCCTACTTTTTACATGTCACGATCGTATAGAATTAATACTATCAAAAAATCCTCTTTCATAGTTTTTAGTGATAAAAACAGAGGAGGCCCGGCCTCCCATGCCTCCTCTGTTTTTATCACTAAAAACTATGAAAGAGGATTTTTTTGATAGTATTAATTCTATACGATTGGGACATGCAAAAAGTAGGGCATCTAACACTTTATCTATTTTATTTATAAAGCACATATTATAGACAATTTTGGGCCTCACTACTATACCTGACCACGAGCCACCACTGAAATACAGTATATGGGATGAATATCACAATTAGACACGTGAAATGAATGAATGATGCAAACCCACAAAGAAAAAGAAAAATGATTCCAAGGCTTTTTGTGTATTCAGAAATACACCTCATCAGGGAATGAAGGGTGGAGGCAAGATGACCAAAAATATATACAATGGGACAGAAAAACAAAATGATTAACACAAGATTAACAAGAGTTGATTAGAGGCAAAAGGTATTTCAACAAGATTCTGCTTTCAAAAAATTCCATATATAAGTTAGCGAATACCAGTGAAAGGGGATTTCCCATCACCAATCTCTTTTCACTGGTATTGGCTAACTTATATATGGAATTTTTTGAAAGAAGAATTTTGCCTACGATTGTTAATTTTAACCTTGTTTGGTACAGGTATATGGATGATATTTTATGCCTTTGGCCTAATAATTTGGATTGTTCACTTGTTTCTTGGTAGGCTCAATAGTTTAGTTCCATCTATTAAGTTCATGGTTGAAAAAGAAAATGATGGAAGCTTATCTTTTCTGGATCTAAAAATTTGGAGATGCTTTAATCAGTTCAAATTTGAAGTTTATCGTAAGCCTACTAATAATAACTCTTTTGTGCATTTTTATTCCGACCATCATCCCACAATTAAATCTTCTATTTTCTCTGCTATGTTTCTTAGAGCATTGAGAGTTGTCAGTCCTGAATTTTTAGATTCCGACTTATGCAATATCATGAATATTGGTACTAAATTATGTTATCCTATTTCATTTTTAGATAACTGCCTTAGGAAAGCCAAGAATAGGTATTATAATAGTATAACTGTAAAGGAATTTGAGCATAAAAATATCCTTAGCCTACCTTACCATGTAAATTTTCAATATCTTCTGCCTTTACTAAAAGCAATTGGTATCACTGTAGTCTTTAAGTATAATAATACTGTAAAATCACACTTAATAAAGAATAGCCCAGATAATCTGGTTGGTTGTGTGTATTTGATCAGATGTACACAATGTGACTTAGGATATATAGGCCAAATGGGTAAAACGTTAGATATTAGGGTAAAACAACATAAATATGCATGTGTAACAGCAAATAATTCTAATTAATTGTTTAACCATATGTATAGATGTAATCATAGTATTAAGTGGGATAGTTCTAAAGCTCTCATTAAAAACACAGATATAATCAAAAGGAATATTCTAGAATGTGCATTTATCCATTTTAAAAATAATTTCAATAACAGTACAGGAATGTATAAAAATTGACAATATCTTGTTAAAATACCTTTTGCCTCTAATCAACTCTTGTTTTTCTGTCCCGTTGTATATATTTTTGGTCATCTTGCCTCCACCCTTCATTCCCTGTCGAGGTGTACTTCTGAATACATGAAAGGCCTTGGAATTTTTTTTTCCTTGTGGGTTTGCATCATATATATATAAATAAATAAATAAATAAATATATATATAATACAGGGTGTTTATAAAGTCTGTCTATTTCAGTGAAAACTTAGCAAAAAGGGTAAAATTCAATAACAATAATAATAGAAGGCATACATTTAATGAATACTTAAGCATATGATTCTACATGAGCACCATCAGTATCTCTACAGCATTCAAATTTGTCAGCAGCATTGCAGAACACATTTTGGAGCATGACAGGGGTTATTTTTGTAACTGCTGTTATGATATGAGCATGTAAATGTCCCAGCTTCATTCAGATGGCATTTTAAACACTGTTGTCTTTCAATAAGATTGGGCACCTTGTCATTACGCAAACATTGTTCGGGAGTACATAAATGAATGATTTCCAAATTGGTGGATTGGACGTGGAGGCGACAGGTCCTGGGTGACTCGATCTCCTGACCTAACGCCCTTGGATTTCTTTTCACAGGGTTTTATCAAATCAAACGTCTATCAAATGAGGGTTACAGATCTGCAAGATTTATGTGCTCATATTGTAACAGCAGGTACAAAAATAACCCCTGTCATGCTCCAAAATGTGTTCAGCAATGCTGCTGACAGATTCGAACTCTGTTGAGATACTGATGGTGCTCATGTAGAATCATATGCTTAAGTATTCATTAAATGTATGCCTTCTATTATATTGTTACTGAATTTTACCCTTTTTGCTACATTTTCACTGAAATAGACAGGGACTTTATGAACACCCTGTGTGTGTGTGTGTGTGTATATATATATTGTTGTTTGCAGTTAAAATGTATATGTGTGTGTGTGTGTACGAACCAAAATTTACCCTACCAAGATTCAAATTTGGGACATCATGGTTAGAAGTTGAGTGCTACCACAGAGTTACGAGACAAGTTTACAACATATGAGTATTTTATCATCTGAGGAAACACTTAACGCTTTCGTGCCCAGAGGTCTTTTACATAGTAGCGTTGACGCGTTCGGACCACTGACAACATTTAATTCAGATCTGGCTGGTATAGCACTGTGGTACCAGAGATAGGCGCGAAAGTGTTAAGTGTTTCCTCAGCCAATGAAATACTCTCCATGTGGTACTAACTTATCTTGTCATAGCTTAGTGGCAGCGCCCACAACTTCTAATCATGAGTCCCAGGTTTGAATCCTGATGAGGTAAATTTTGCATTATGTAAAGTCAGGCGTGATCATTGCATGATTATTTATTTTATTTATTTCAGGTTCGATTATGCGTAAGGATTGTTTGTTGGAAACTGACGAACTAATGAAGTGCCTTCTTCATATATTTGAAATTCATCAGAGTTCTTTGATTAACGCTATTCAAACCAAATTTCTCGAAGGTAGGCCAATTAAGTCAACAGTAATAACATTTCAGAATTAAAAACGAATGCTGAATATTGCACATTTTAATTTCTTTCATCATTTGTAATTTTATTGTACATTTTAGACATTGACATTTGGACTCATAAGGTTAAAAAATGCCGAAGATTCTTATGTAATAAGTTAACATGTCAGAATTATCATTCCGAAGAGGACCGTCGGAGAGATTTGAGAGATACTGATATGTAAGTTTACTGTTTTTAGACATTAATTCATTCAGTATACATTTTAAAAAGAAATTCAAGTAACTATCTCTGCCTTACATCCAATTGACTTGACATTCTATCGACAAATTATTATTACTATTAGGCTAGATTAAGCTGTTAGTTTTTTTAGTGGTATTGATGTTTTAGTCTTGTCAGCGAAATATTTTCTAGGAATAGTAAGTGCTATAGTTTACCTTTACCCTTTTAATATTCATAAGTTAGTAATAAGTTAAATTATTATTATTTTCTTTTAATTTAATATATAGATAAGACCCATAATTGTAGGCAGATAATTACTACTATATTTCATTTCTAAATTGCCTTCTGTTAAGACTTTTTTTTTTATTTCATGCAGTCCTTATATTGATTGTGTGTGTGAAAAAGTACAGCAAGGGAAACTTTGCCCTTGGGGGGACAGATGTTTGGCATCTCACAATGAAATTGAGAGAAAATTCCATCCCATGAGATTTAAGAAGGTGGTTTGCTCACTTTGTCCAAAGAGAGGTGTTAAAAAGTATCCTGAAACTGACATTTGTTGCTCAGTTCATCCTGGTAGGTTACAGTTTAATGAATCTGTCTTTTGCAATAATTAGAGTATGTGCAAATTGCAAATTTGGTTTGTTTCATGCTATGATACTAATTTTCAGACCAAATGTGTAATACATTAGTAATTTTATTTTGTATTTATTTTGAGTGAGTGAATGAAAATTGTTTATCGATAGAAACGAATATTACAATTATTACAGTAATTTTTAACGTAAGAAATACAATCGTCAATTGGACTATTGTATTACAGTAATTTTTAACGTAAGAAATACAATCGTCAATTGGACTATTGATATGTATTTTTATTCATTTTGCCCCTTCAACTTTTAGCTTTACTGGGCTTCATATTTATTTATAGGAATGAAATTCTGACATTGGGATTAAAACCTACAATGCCAAATGTAACCTACATTTTGTGTTCACCTTTGAGTGATTTCAGTGTTGAGGGTTTAAACAATTTATTAGTATGCAATTGAAATTTTATTGATATTCCTCAGAAACACTTAAATTCTTCAGTATTTATATATTTAAAAATGTGCGTAAAATATTGATGTAAATAAAGAACGACTTAACACGTCAGTATGTTTTTTCTTTGGCCAGGTTCTCCCGACTCATTTTACCACTTCAGTTGGAAAGATGTGTACATAATCGGGCTCGAGAATAGTCTTAATTACCTGGTAGGATCCATTCGAATGATGTACCAAATTGTCAATCAGAAAGGAATAACGGTCTTGTTCATAACTCCGTCAATCGATTTCTTGAATTTTGCTCTGGAGGTAATTTTACCCATTGCTGAAATTAACAAAGTGAACGTTTTTGCGCTGAAAGAAGATTCAAGTTACATCGCTTCCGAGTTGAGTAAGTCTTGTAATGCTTATATTCTCGTTAAATACTTGTACAGTACATGACCCACCCCCCACGACGAGATCCAATCTGGACAACATCCTCTCCCCCGAGGATCCAGTGGATGCGGCTCTGGCGCAGCTACACGGTGAGGGGAACTCGGCTGCGCCCGTAAGTCTCATGGACCTGCCCTTGCCTCCTGGTGCCATTTTTTTCTACCCCTCCACGAGAACACTCTGGTTCATCTCCTCCCACCCCCACTGTACCTGCTTCCCTAAAATCCCCGGCCCACACCCTGTTAGCCACTCTGAGCACGTCTTCCCTCCCACCTGTCGGGTCCTTCTGGCACCCCCTATCGCCACCTGGGGTCCGCCGTGAGACCCCAGACAGGCGGGGAGGTACCAATTTGGGAAATCTCTCCCCCCCCCCCCCATGGCCCGAACACAAAAGCCCATCAAAAAACTTCTCACCATTGGAGCCCACGACGATCTCCAAGCTGCCGGGATCCACGCCTCCGGTCTCGCTCGGCCGACTCGACCCCGCGGTCTCCGCGGAGATCGACTGGCCGACCGATCCCTTCTTTGGTGAATGGCAGATAGCCAGCCATACTCCTGACCCATTCTTCGCCTTCGCGAACCTCAGATTTACCTTCATACTCCAACCTCTTCGCACCTACACCTTTACCCATCCCCCATCATCAAATAATGGATCCCCCAAAACCTACAATAGTACACTGGAACTGCGGAGGAATATTCGCGAATTACGAAGGCCTTAATTCCTTGATTGGCACTTCCCGTCCGGTGTGTGTGTGTCGCCAGGAACTCATCCTGGGGACCAGACCCATGCCCTGCCCGACTGGATATTCTTTCATCACCACCCCGTCTCCTCCCTGCACTCGAAAGGGGGGCTGCCATTTTCATCCACCACGCAGTCCCCTTCTACAATCACCCTATCCGATCCCCGTTTATAGGGAGTTTGTGGGCCCTGAATCCATTTCTGAAATTATAAGGTCAATCCGACCAACGGTTCAAGAGATATGACCTCGGGAAATTTGAGGTCACTTGCGAGGTCACTAACATTTGGCGACCCATAACTTGGTAATAATGGTCACAATTATATAAAAGTATATATATTTAGAATCAGAAAACGACAAGGAATCCAAATATGCAAGTGTTAGAACTCTAGGTTGAAAAATAAAAAAGTTATACTGTAACCAAAATTTGAGGTCACGATTTGACCTCTGGGGTATCAAATGAGAATTTTTTTTTAAATGTAAAAAATGAAGGCATAGGCATTGGCTATTAGAATCAGCAAAAAAAAGTTTTTGTTAGTATTTTTCATGTAACTAACATATAAGTGAACACCATATTCATAAGTTGTGCGTCAATTCTACCTATTTTTTCACACTTAAGCTCATAATTTGACCTATAGAAATTAAAATTAAATTTTTTTATAGATATAAAAACAAAGGCAAAAAATGTAAAATTGTATTTCACTGCTAATCTACACTGGCAATAATAGTTATAATAGTGAAAGGGGAAGACCTACTTAGAGGATTCATGTGCTAGCCTAATACAATTTTTGCATGCTCGATGCTCTCATCAATTTCTTTTTGTGGAAAAATGTATTGAATTCTGCTGCCTCCTCTTAGGGTAGGACAACTCATTACAGTTAATATATGATGTCCTGGCACTGCACATGAATCCTTGTTTGATGGATAATAATATGCACTTGATCCTGATGACCCAGAGGGATGTAGAAAGTTCACAGTGAAATCATCAAACTCTTCACAATATTCCTCCACAATTCCATACCAAACTTGCATGTCATAAATGCAGCCAACATACTCTCCTGGTTTGACACATTTTAGGTTACCAAGCATTGCAGGTTCATTAGTAAAATGACTTTTCCTTATTCTTTTCTTTTCTCCAATGCCACTTGAAATGGGATACACCATCAGTTCTTCCTTGTTTAGGGGAACAAATCTATGATATTTCTGAGTTCCAGGAATAGCCCTACTATCCTTGAATCGATGTTCCAACCGTTCTTCTGCATCTTTCAAATCAGCTGTAGTTACAAAGAAAAAATTTATCTTCTTGCTCAAGTTTTCTTCACAAAACTGAAACATGTGTTCTGGTGTAAGAATTTGCCTCTCTGTAGTTCTCTGCAAACTGGCACGAGCAGTAGCTCTTTTCACTGTTCCTCCAATCCCATCACATGCATTTTTGCCATGGGATGTAGCAAAGAAGTGCCATTCACAAGACAGACCAAAATCCTCTTCATGGTAACAGAGATTTGTGAAGTTGTATCTGTTCTTATATTGGCCAGCACATCCATCTGAGAAATAGTGCACCTTCTTCAATTGTGGGCATCTGAATTTAACATATGTCATAAGCTTCAATATGAATGAGTAAACCATTATAGTGTTGTGTTTTAGTGATGCAGATAAGAACAGACACTAAAATGGCTAAGTTCCTGGTCTGCAGATGATCTATAATAGATGACAAAAGGGTGAACTGTACACTGTGAAACCCTTGGGCAGCATCCTGGACAATGAAAGAATAATTCTCAGAGAAATCACCTACTATAACTACCTCACTCTGAGGTGGTAGTGTTTCTTTCAACTGCTTGAAGTACTGTGATTGTTGCTGAGCAACAAAGTGATGACGAACCATGCGGGATATTTTCATGCTTAGGGATAAGTATTCATGAAGTGGCTCCACCTTATCAACCATTGTACAACGGTCAACAGTCACCCATTGCTTGTAAGATATTTCATTTGGAGCTGATTTCACACTGTCAAGTAACTCAAGAAAATCCAGGACACCCTCTTCTCTTGGGCAATCATTGCAAAGTTGCATCATGCAAGTCTCTCTTTCTGTACTGCAGACACTGTAATCCATAAGATCCTTGTATGAAAGACCTCTTTCTCCCAATGCAGCCAGCTGCAATTTTGGATTTTGATGGTATGTGCAGACACAGACAGAATGAGTCCCACCACTACCGGCAAGCACACAATATGATGGCCGTAATTTTGCAAATGTGGAAAATCCTATTTTGGGATTCTTTTCATCATTTTTATATAGTTCAAACATCTCTCTTAAATTCCCGAGGACCAATCGTTTTTGCACCTTCATTGCACCTTCAGCACTGATAACTTTCACGCAATCCTTTTGGCCAGGACACATACGACTAACCTCTTCTGACTCATAGAATCTTCTAACTATATCTTTGTGTTCTTCAGATATCACTTTTCCGTTGCTCATTAGTGGAATCTTCGGAAGGATTCCATGTTCTGATTTAAGTGAACGGCTTCTTTTCACCATGTATGTTGTAGTTTGAAAGAAACTAGCTGTTTTTTCAATTGTGTATGGTGAGAGTGTCAATATTTGTAGTTTGTGATGGTGACATTTGCTCTCCAGGAATGACTGTTTCAATTCATTCATTAATTTGTCTAGATGTTTTTCAGATTTAGTTTCAGGTTTTGAAGTATCACTTACCTCCTCGGTAATTTGAACACCATAACTGAGTTCTAGCCTCTCCTTCAGGTGTTTCTGAGCAGATGATAGCTTACCACGAGCCTTGCGCTTTTTCTGACTTAATGACAGCCCTTCTGAAAAGAACAGAAAAAAAGGTTTCACACACCTGAATATTAGTAATTAAATATTAATTATAGTACCTTAAATGCTATATAATTGGCTATATAGTAGATCAAACAGACCTTGTAGTAAAGTATAAGTTATTATATTAATTTATTACTTACTTTTTTTAACTGGTGTTTGGTCCAGAAATGCTAGAACTGGTTCAACTGAAGTTGAAGGATTTTCCTTTATCAAGCAATCACTGTCATTGTCCAGATCTTGAATTGAAGAGATGTTACTCAAGCCACTGATAGTAGATGATTCATTTGAATCCTGCTCAGACTCGTTGTTTTCAGTGGTACTAAGTATAGTGGGGTTTTTCATTATCAGTGTCCAGCAGTTCACACACAACAATGAGTCTTTTTTCACTCTTCCAGCACATTTTTCAACAAGTACATCAGTCACTTTTCTAAGATTGATTGTTATGCGTTTCTTGTGTTTTTGAATAGGGTCCTGGCAGTATTTCAAGTGCCGAACCATTGTATTTTGATCTGTAAAGATATAGGATTTACAATTAGGTAATATACAGGGTGTCCCGTAAGTCTGGACCCATAGGGATTTATAATATATTTTTTTATTATGTTGCAGGTAAACCATGTCACTGACTAGAGAGGAGAAAGTTCAAGTTATTTTGCTGGTCGGGACCCAGTCACCGGGAAGTGGCCGAAGAATTCAACAATATGCATCCAGACCGCGCACCAATCACACACAGATGTGTTGGCAAGTTGATAGCCAAATTTAAGGAAACTGGATCCGTAGCTGACAAGCCTCGCAGAGGACCTTCAAGGACTGTTACGGAAGACGAAACCAGTACCAATGTGTTGGCTAGCTTCGCTGTCAGTCCCAAGAAGTCACTTCGACGCATGTCCAGCGAAACTGGGACTATTTTGTAATTTTATTAATTTTGCCCTATGGGTCCAGACTTACGGGACACCCTGTATATTTTTTAGAAAATATATAGCTATACACACTTAATATTTTAGGCCTTGATAGTCTCTGAGGCTCATTAAAACACCATACCCACCAGCCACCCACAGTGCTGGCTGGAACTGTACTAACCTGTAGACAAGGAATTTTGCAACTATCTGTGTTGATTCTGCACTTAGACAAGTAGCAACATGTTTCAACAGGTTTGTTTAGGCTACATGTGAGCTTAGTCTTCCCCTTTCACTATTATAACTATTATTGCCAGTGTAGATTAGCAGTGAAATACAATTTTTATTAAATTCTTGGAGCTTGAGGTCAAATTGATAGCTAAGATATAAAAATTCCTTGAAATGACAAGCAATTTATAAATATGGTGTTCACTTATAAGTTAGTTACATGAAAAGTACCAACATAAACAAACTTTTTATGATTGTTTCTATTAGTCAAGAACTCTGACTTTGTTTTTTATATCTATAAAAAATGTAATTTTAATTTCTATAGGTCAAATTATGAGCTTAAGTGTGAAAAAATAGGTAGAATTGACGCACAACTTATGAATATGGTGTTCACTTATATGTTAGTTACATGAAAAATACTAACATAAACAAACTTTTTTTTGCTGATTCTAATAGCCAATGCCTATGCCTTCATTTTTTACATTTAAAAAAAAAATTCTCATTTGATACCCCAGAGGTCAAATCGTGACCTCAAATTTTGGTTACAGTATAACTTTTTTATTTTTCAACCTAGAGTTCTAAAACCTGCATATTTGGATTCCTTGTCGTTTTCTGATTCTAAATATATATACTTTTATATAATTATGACAATTATTACCCAAGTTATGGCTCGCCAAATGTTAGTAACCTCGCGAGTGACCTCAAATTGCCCGAGGTCATATCTCTTGAACCGTTGGTCGGAATGACCTTATAATTTCAGAAATGGATTCAGGGCTCACAAACTCCCTATAAACCAAATTTCAGCAAAATATGAGAGATGAGGGTGTTAATTTCAATTTTTTTTGGTTGATCTGACAGAGAATGACCCATATACCTCCCTCCACACACTCAAGTCTCCCGCGATGACCTGGTGGAGGTGGTACAACTACTCCCCAGGCCCTTTTTATTACTGGGCGATTTCAGTAGTCGCCACCCCATGTGGGTAGACACACACACTCCACCAATATGGCTCTCTTACATTCTACTATGCCACCACCTGCACTCCATCCTGTATAGTCCTGTCCTTCGTTTCGACCGATGCCCTCCTAGACTTCTCATGGCAAGTCCTCCAAGAGGATTATGGAAGTGACCATTTCCCAGTTCAACTCACGCTCAATTGGCCCGACCAGACCGTTCGGGTACTGGAGAAATGGATTACTGCAAAAGCTAATTGGTCCCGCTTCCACGACGATACATATGCAACCCGAACGACTGCCAACTTCCCATCCTCCGATGAGTGTATCGCATACTTCGAATCAAACGTGGTAGCGGCTGCGTGCTCTAGCATCCCGCGATCCTCCACCTACCCCCGCACCCGACGGGTACCTTGGTGGACCCCAGAGTGCACGGAGGCCATATGCGCCAAGAAGACAGCTACTCGATGGTTCTACCGTACGCGACTTCCCATCCATCGCACGGAGATGCAGCGAGCCAGGGCCATCGCCCGCCGCACAATGAAGACAGCGCACCGAGCTTCTTGGCGTGCCTTTGTATCCGGCGTCACCACCACCACACCTTTGGCTACCATCTGGAAGAAGGTACGGGGCGTCGAGAGGCGACATGTCCCCTCCCGACCCCCGGTACTTCGGACTAACGACGGACTCCTATACGAGCTAAAATCAGTGGCAAACCATCTAGCTTCTACTTTCGCCGCCGTTTCTTCCTCTGCAGTTAGCTCCCTCGTACCCGCCCCTAAAAATAGCTCCTCTTCACCGTCCATAGAGAGCTCCTACAACCGACTGCTCACCATGCGTGAACTACAGGCGGCACTGGCCTCTCAACGATCTCTGTCCCGGCCCGGACGGTATCCCGGGCCTACAGCATGATCCAGCACATCCACCCTACCTTACAAAATTTCCTACTAGACCTATACATTGTATACAACCGCATATGGATAGAGGGCGCCTTTCCCTCCCAGTGGAGGGAGGCCTACGTAATCCCTATCCCCAAACCCGGCAAAGATTCCCTCGATCCCACAAACTACAGACCAATCGCCCTAATCTGTTGTGCCTGCAAAATTTTCGAAAAAAATGGTCGCGACGCGACTATCGTTCTTCCTCGAAAATAGTAATTCCTTCCCTGCTACCCAGTCCGGCTTCAGACAATTTCGATCCACCACTGATCCCCTCCTGCTTCTCAGCCGTGACATACAGAATGCATTCGACAGTGGACAGTTCGTCCTATCAATATTTTTTGACAGCCAGAAGGCCTACGACACCACTCATTGGACAATAATCCTTAGTCAGCTCCAAAGTCTAGGGTTCGTCGGAGCCATGCCGACCTTCTTCAGGGGCTTCCTATCCTCCCGAACCTTTAAAGTTCGGGTGGGCTCAGTCCTCTCAGACACTTTCGTGCAGATGGACGGGGTCCCACAGGGAACCATCCTCAGTGTTCTATGCTTTTCTATCGTCATGAATACAGTCTCAAAATGCCTTCCACCCAACATCCGTTCTTCCATCTACGCGGATGACCTTGCGATCTACTTTGCAGGGCGGGAGCCGTCCGTAGTTCAACGGCAAATTCAGCTATCCATCTACCGGGTGGAAAGGTGGGTGACGTCGGTGGGTTTCCACCTCTCCACCCCGAAGTCCAAGTGTATGCTCTTCAGCAGAAGAAGACCCGCAACCCTTCCTGTTCCTTCTGTCACGCTATACGGCAATCCTCTCGAGGTGGTACCCTCCACGCGATTTTTGGGCGTGATTCTAGACCGACGGCTCAACTGGGTTCCTCATATCAAACAACTGAAGCAGTCCCTCCAGTGTCCCCTCGCTCTACTAGATCACCTCTCGCACACCACATGGGGCGCAGATCGACGCTCTCTCCTTCGTCTTTACACTTCCATGGTCCAGTCGAAGCTGGACTATGGCAGTGTAGTATATGGTTCAGCCTCCAACCACCTGCCTCCGTATCTTGGACCCGGTCCTTAATAGGGGCCTCCGCCTCGCCACTGGTGCTTTCCGCTCTTCCCCAACCTCCGTCCTTGAAGTGGATTGCAATTACCTCCCTCTCGTCCTCCGACGGGGTCTGCTCCTCATGAGGACATACCTCCGTGCACAGAGACTACCCTCTTCGCTTCTATGCGAAGCGATTTCTGAACTCCTACCCCAGGGACGGAGCTGGCACTTCACTAAAGAGGTCCGCTCTTTCCTTGACCTTTCTGACATGCCCGTCCCCTCAATTATCCCCATTTCATACATCTACCCCTCCCTGGCTCCTAACCCCTATCAAGTTTTGCAGGGACCTGTGTGCCCTACCGAAGAATACTACGAGTGCTACGGTATACAGGTCACTCTTCCGTGAACATGCAACCCAACATCCGGACACAGTCCCCATTTATACAGATGGTTCCCGTTCGGAGACTGGTGCGGCCGCCTCAGCGGTGATACTGGCCCAGCCACTTTCTCGAGGCGTCAGCCTGCCCCGCGAGACCTCCGTTTTCTCGGCAGAACTCTTCGCGATTAAAGAGGCCCTCAACATAGTGTGCACTCACTCTGCCAGCTCTTTTCGTCATTTATTCAGATTCCCAAAGCGCACTTCTCTCCCTAGAGAGATTTAACCCCCCCTCATCCGCTCGTCTGTACCATCCAGCAAATCTTCCATTTTTTAATAGCCTTCCGACACAAGACAATCGCCTTCTGCTGGGTCCCGGCACATGTCGGCATCCAGGGTAACGAGGAGGCGGACTGCACGGCAAAGTCGACCTGCTTACTGCCGGCCTTCTCCCGGCCTTCTCCCTTTCACCGACTTCTTCCCGACTCTCCGCTCCCACTTCTGTTCCATCTGGCAACGGGAATGGGACCAGGCCACACAAAACAAACTTCATAAGATCAAACCGCAAGTAGGATACTGGGCCTCCTCCTTCCACCGGTCCCGACATAAAGAAGTGATTATGGCCCGTCTCCGCATAGGACACACACGCATTACTCATGGTCACCTTATGGCTAAATCGCCAGCCCCGCTCTGCCCTACCTGCCATACTCCCATCACTGTCGTGCATCTCTTGGTCGAATGCCCAAACTTGTCCGCTCTTCGTTGTAGATGTTTCCCTCACTTGGCCGAAATTCCCATACCCGAGCGTCTACAATTCATGCTCGCTGAGGGCCCCCATTTTTCGGGGGAAGCGATTTCCTGTTTCCTCACTTATTCCCACCTGCTTCAACGGGTCTGAGACCAGCCCCCTCATACCCACTACCCAGTAACTGAACATTACATCCCCCCCCCTGGTCTATCATCCCCAACTTAGTAACACCACTCACCCACTGCCTCGCTGAGATATGTACCACACTAGGTACAAATCAGCGGTAAAATAAAGAAAGGGAAAAAAAAGGGTGTGTATAAAGTAACGCGAGTTACTTTTTACACACCTTTTTTTAAATTTGTAAAAACATCTTCAACACCTCTTATAAACCTTACTATCGAGTTGCTATAAAGTACATGTAATAAATATTACGTATCCAAGTTTACTTGTTAATATAATTTAAGTCGGATTTGTTTCTTCACTCGCGTTACTTCATATACACCCAGTATTTAAACTGAGAGGCAGTTAACCTCTTCAGTCGTTTCACGTACAGTATCCTGGTGCATCGTAGCATCCAGCGTAAATACATCACCTATTTTGCGCGAAGAAGTGAAGGTGTTAATTGTTACTGCATATACCTCATCGAATAATAACTCTATTCCCACCTTTTTTTTAGCGTCAGTTCAAGTTCTCGCTGGGACACCAAACACTTTATGGTCTGTTTTATGCGGAAGTCATCCCGACTCTTGTAAACATCTCAGAGCGCTAATTATTGACGATGTTTCTTCTATTCTGAATTCCTCGTCGCTTTATTTGAAGATGATGGGGCTCATTGAAACCATTAAAGCCAGAAGAAACCATTCCCGTAAGCTATTAAGTTTGTTGTACAACTTCACTCGAGAATAAACTCCTTTTACTGCTGTGTATCAACCAAAATACTTCCTGCCATTGAAATTTCACTTGAACAAAAACAAAAAAAAATGGGATGGTAGAAGTAAAGTTCAGCTATTAACATTTTAGATATCAATAAATTGTTCGTTTTTTTTATTTTTTTTTTTTATCTATATTCAAGTCTAATGAGATTAAGAAAGGCCGGAAGTAGGAAGATGGAAGGGACGCGAGAAAAATCTAAAAGAACAACTATTATATCAGTAATCATAATTCCCCCTCCCCTGCCTTCGGTCCCCTTCTTGACCTGCCTCAGTCGCGCCTAATGAAAACCTTAGTATAGACCAAAAGTTTGTGCTCGAGTAAAACTTTGTGGATTTACTCCCTTAATTCAACTTCTCGCAGTTGAGCTATTCATTTATAACATTAAAGTCTAATGCCTTTTAGCCAACTTTTTTTTTTCACACAAAATATGTATTGAAATAATAAATGTATAGAATGTATAATATGTAATATATAGTAAATATATAAATGGCATGTGGCATGCGTGCCGCAGGTTGGAACCCATGGTCTAATGGTTTGATTTCGTATGAATTTTTTTATATAACATTTTTTTCTCTTAGTGACTTTGACTGTCTAATTTATGTATGTCCCCTTTATTATTTTATTGATTTTTCTTTCGGTTTATATAGATTCACTTAATATGGTTGCAGTAGGAGAAAACATAGATAAAAAGCTCTTAACTTTCTCAAAGACACTGCAAACTAATTTTACGCTTATTAACAACAAAAAAGGTTAGTAATTTGATGTCTTAATAGTAATAATGTAAGTGTACATATTTTTTAGTAAAACAAGATATTTCTTTCTTCACTTTCTGTATTCATATAAATTCATTTATACTTGACGCTCATCTTACCTAGGAATAATTCGGGAAAGATGATCTGTGATGCGTAGTTATAAATTACTTCCTGCGAGGAACATTAACAAAAAGTGTACCAAAGTTTCGATGTAATCTCTACAACCTCTTCAGGGTAACTGAAGTGTGTGGAACGTTTGCATCCATACGTTGGTAAATCTTTTGTACGAATTTCTACGCCATCACTATCATCAGTTCTGTACGAAATTTATTCACCCATGTCGAGTATTTGCTCCGCCTTAGGACTTCCAGTTTAACGTAGAATCCTAACCATGATCAGTCGCGGAAGAACCCAAAGGAAACCCTTTAATCGGTGCAATTTGAAACACAAAGTCCGAACGAGGGCTCAGATTTATAACCTTCAAACAAATAGATTTGGCTTTTTAACCACTAGTGTAACCACTGGTGTAATATGTTAATCTTGCCGTCGAATTTCATAATTTGAAACAGAAAGAGGAATGCAATCTCGGGTGCAGTTTCAAACTCTCTCTAAGAAACGTAATGTCGAAGATTCGAAAAGTTTCCCAAATTCTGAAGCCAAGAAAATGAAACTCGACTCGTCACCTTTTTCAATTGAAATTGAAACCAAGTCTTCTGTTTTGAAGGACAAAAGTAATTTTACCACATTGTCAAAGGAAATTAAAGCTACAAGTAGTACCATTAAACACGGATCTGCGTGCGGGCGAGTACCCACGGTCGATGAAAAAGCTATTGATGACCTGTTGGCACGAGCGAGGGCTGAAATCCCATCCGCAGATTATGGTGAACAAAGGTAATGTATGCGTAGTGTTTACTTAATGGTAGTTATAATGAAACCACTTTATTGTGATGATCGCATTTTTTGAGAGTTTGTTTTTAGTGGAACTACTTACGGGTGTTTCTTTTTTTAAGCTCAAAAATTAGCCCCGAGACGCGCAAGAGTCCCTCCTCATTAGAGAAAAAGCTACTAGAAAAACACAATCGCTCCATCAGGCACATCTTGGATAACCCACACACCGACCCTGACTTCGAAAAGAAATTTTATATATTTACTTCGAAATATCAGGAACATTACGGTTTCAAACGCGCGACACACCATTTCAAAACCCTTTGGAAGCGATTTTGGAAGTGGCACGTGACTGAAAAGAAACAAAAAGAATGGACTGAAATTCAAAAGAAGGTCGTTGAGTCTCTTAAATGTGGTATCATAGGTGACGTCTTTGAAAATACACCGAGTAAAATCCCCATAGAAGACGATATGTTTTCGCCAGTTTCCTGCAGTTCCCCTAAAAATGACATTTCTTTCAGTAACAAAGGTAGCGTCAGTGATGGAGTAAGTTGTACAGGAAATAGTACGTACTTTGGCTTCGTTGGAACCTCGCCTCACCGTTCGCGGATTCAGGATAGTTCATTTACTTCTTTCCCGGTAACCAATTACAAGAAATTGTTTGAAGACGATGACGCAAACAAAAGCATTTGCAACCCTTTAGATTTATCAAAAATATCGGAAGAAGAATATTTTTCAGATGCAACATTATCATCTAACTTGAATAAATCTATCTGCTTCAGTCCCATTTCTCCTAGTTCCATAATAATAAAACCCCCAACACGAAATGGGAGGAGTCAGTGCCATAAAGTCAAACCGAAAACTGAAGTTCATAAGCCGAAACTTGATGCTACGGAAATGAAGGTGGAAAAGGCTGTTCTTTCTTTAGGAGAAAGTATATCCGACTTTTCGCATCTGATGGAAGGATTCCACCACGTCGTGTCGTCATTTGACAACTCCCTTTCCATCGTAGAAAATATGACAGAAACTTTAAAAAACGAAGATAATTTGCTTCTGTTTCTAATAATTAAAGATAGTTTAGAATATCTGACGGAGAAACTCGAAGGAACATCTTTAAGAAGTAAATATGAGGCGGCAGTAAAGGAATGCAAAGAAATTCTGAGTTTAGCATCACGGTAAAGAATACTCATGAAGGTATTGTTTTTTGATTTTCATAATTACATCTGTCTATATTTATCTATCTCTGTCCATACTCAAAGTTACTTAAAAGCATATGCCATATTGTAATTTTAGTTAAACTTTGACAAAAACATTTTAAAACGCGTATCATGTCTGTACTTTACAAAACAATTATTTCTTCATTTATAATAGTGATATTTGAATTAGAACAACTTTTGCAGAGATTCAGAATTCAATTTTACAAATTTAACAACATTTCGTTCATTCCTCCTGTCCAGTGTTGGTATTTCATTACTCATAATAATTGAATTTTAAAAAAAAATTGATGTTGATTAAGCGATTAATTGCAAGTAACGCTACTTTCGCCCTACACACGGGTAAATATGAAGTTATGAGCTTCTGTATATAATAGTTTGTACAATTCTAGTTAGTAACCATCTGGGAAATAATAATGATTATGATTGAACGCGTCTTGATTAAGTGACTTCGTTCTCGAACCAATTCCGTGGAGTCATGGATGTAAAGATGTATTAAAAGGCAGTGTTCAAACTGAATCAAGTACTATATACTTGCGGTTTTGTTTCCTACTATTTTAAGGTCATTTCAACAAAATTCTTTTTATAAACTATTTTTACTAAATGTTCATTGTAATTTTCAAGGTTTTGTTTAAATAATGGTGTAGTATTTTACGGTTTTTCTTTATATTTTGAAAACATAAATAAAGCGGATATTAAATTTGTAAATAAGTAACTTTTATTTTCCATCCATGAATTTTAGTTTGTAATTTTTTACGGTGGTCTCGTGTTGTGATCTGTTCATGCGTCTTTGGTGAGGTTTAGATTTATTTTACCACTTAGGAACGTCTTTCACTTTAATCCATTTACTGTTTGGTCGTGTGGATTTCATTCATCATCAATTCTTCTGTTAACTTTCATTTTTGCAGTTTTCTTAATTGGGATGATGGTTTTCTTGAGTATGCGGTTTTTAAATGTCAAATTATGCTAGTTCGATTTCATAATTATGTGGCGGTCTTCCCTCACCATTTAAAAAAAGATTTGAAATTCCCAAGGATACTTTAGTTTTTATTTTACGAAGAAGAAAAAACTATCGTATTAAGTGCTGCTTATCTCGAGTGGAAGAGAAATGTTTCATATTTGTTTTGAACTTAACAGATGTTAATTTAATCCTATTTCTCACGAAACTGATTTACTGCCCTTGAAATAAAGTTGAGTCACTGCTCTTCATATACATAGTGCGTGGAGATATCTACGCCATTCTCAGCATATTCTGTTTAGGCATGGTAATTATATACAAGATGTCTATAAATGTAATGTATAATTTTGTCGATACTGCTTTGGAAAAAGGGTATACGAAAAGTTTCATCAGCTATATTTGTTTTACAACCTCGGGATGATAGTAACCTCATTGTTTTTGTAGGGACTTCGAACCCCGATGATGCTATTAGTAATAACAATAATAATACGGGAGATAAAGCGGTGGGCCACAGTTGGTCTGAGCGCTGTGCCAGTTTCTTGCCCTCCCTCCTGACCAATTATCAGTTTTTGTAATAAGTTTATTTCGAAATTTAAGGAATCGACAGATCTGACTGGGTATAAATAATTTGTTAATTCAAACGTTCAGTGGTATTTAATTTTTTAATGCTGCATGCGGCAATTGGCAAAGGTTTAAACGATTTTGCTGTGACGAAAGACTGGATAGGGAAACTGAATAGGAGGTCTGTGTATTTCTTTTCAGTTATGATGCTGAGGAAATAAAAATGAACTTGTATCCAGTTAAAATAATTTATACTAAATTCTTAAATAATGTACAGTGTACGAGGCGGTTAATTGAGTTTGTCAAGGCGGCAAAATTTTTCAATTTTTTATTTTTTACATTGAACATATTTTTTAATGTAATATATTTCAATATTATAAATTACATTCACTATTTGAATTAGTCTGTATTTTTTAGGACAATTCGCCCATAAAAAAAAGACTAAACGTTATGATTGTTGACAATGTACAAGCACGACCAGCTGACCATTTAAATGGCTTAACTTAGCACCTCTTCCATTATTGCTAAGTACCTTTTCTAAGATTTCAAGGCGAGCGATTCATTTCATGCGGATATCAAAATTTCGGCTTTAGAGCATTACACGTTCATAACTGCTGTCTCTCAACCCCTGGGTCACCAAGCCATTTTGATTGGGTAATTAAATTGTAACTTATTATTTATCTCTGTTATCCCTGATCATTTTACCATTGATTATTTATTTTATTATCTATTACAAGTGAACTGTTTGAAGGCATTGGTCGCCGAGCTAGCCCTGCGACCAGAATTTGGGTCGCAGCCTAAAAAGGTTAAGAACCTATCTTAACCCAAATCTCTTAACAAAAGCAGGAAAAAGTTGTAAGAACTCTAGTTTTTATAATCTATTCGTAATAGTGAAATGGTTCAGATTTATAGTATAAAATACTCTTGGTGAAGTAATAGAATTATAACAGGATTAAAGTAAAATCTATTTAAAATGGTCAGACGAACTTCGTATTGAGTTGCGATGCACTTCGGCTGAGTAGTAAAAGGTATTCTCAAAAAATATAAGTTAATTCTAGAAACACTTTTGGATCAACCTGTAATTCCTTAAAAAAACTTTGTACATGCACTTTATCTTCTCTGCTTTAGCAGCCTGCCATTTAATTCGCTACTTTCAGAACTACCCTCTAACTGCCACCTTCCAAGCAAGTATTTGCCTACCGAAAAACTGAAGTGAGTTAGCATTTGCTCTGTGGTCCTTTTGATAGATTGAATCGTTATTCAAATGACCAATAAGGCATTATCATCGCTTTCCTTTGGGTTAAGTTTGGTTATTTAGGTTAGCTCAAGAGAGAGTCGATCAAACTGACCTGTCAACGATGTGGGTGTAGCTCCGATTGAATTTTTCAGAACTGACGGTTCTCACCACCGCCAAACTTTGTTTGGAAGGAAAAACGTTCACTCTGAGATCAGAAAACTATCGGTATTGTGCTCTTTCTCCATTGAAATATTCTTTTAACCTCATCTATCGAAAAGCAAATATGTATACTAGGTCGGGTCGAAATTTTTTATTTCTTACGTACATAGTGTGAGGTGGTTCAATCGTCAATCAATCATAGTAACACCCTGGTAAAATATTTTTGAATTCTGAGGACCCCTATCCCCTCTACCGGTTTGTTTTTTCAGAAAATTCGTAAAATTCGAGATAATTTGCGATTTACTTCGAAATTTTGTTATTATTACAAAAGTTCGCTTATAAAACTGTTATATTTATTTTTTAATGAAAAAAAATTTAATACATAAATTTTTAGCTATTATTGGTAGAAATTTAGAAATTAAGAGACAAATTCAATAAAAAAATTTACCTAAAACTAATGTTTTTTTTTATTCCTTCCATAGACCTTTCCACTCGAAAGTAGGCAGTTCTTTTCTAGACTCTAAAGCAGTGATGCACAAACCCTGGCCCGCCGGCCAAATGTGTCCCCCACGGGTCTTTTCAATTCAATGAAAAAGTTAGAATATAAAAGTGACCCAATTTATGACTTAGATGGAAAGTAAGTAGGCTAATACATTTAGTTATTTTCTTCGCTTGGCCCTCACATCAAAAAAGTTTGTGCACTACTGCTCTAAAGTATTTAAAATAAATTTATGCCAATTAATATAACCAATTCTTTCCAGCTAGATTTAGTTACTAAGTTCACACCCCGTTCAACGATTTGGCTGTGACATGGAAAATCTAGTATTTCTAGAGGTTTAGTTCTAATCTGAAGCAATTGCTCATTGGTAAAATTGCTTAGCAAAGGTGGAGGAGTGATTATCTGCTCATTCCAATTAATCAAATCAATATAATCATTTGCTAGAAAATTTATAGATCCTGGTAACTCAAAATTTCTGGCTCCTCAAAACCCAGTTCTGGAAAGAATTATCTTTTGAATTGCTAGCTCTCTAATATGTAATCATTCGTCAGAAACCATTGACAGGAGTATATTTCAGGATTAGCGAAGTGAGCGTTGTTTTTCATGACCGGCTCAATAATTTTCTTGAATTTTACATCTAAATTTCGAAGAAGAATTGTCATAAACCAAAAATTTCGCGCACCCTCAGTGGCTTTTGGGTGTGATTTTAATTTAAGGTTTTAACTATATTTTATTTATTACTGATCTTTTAAAATTAAATAACGTATTTTAATACAAACTTTTAACATTCTAGGTACCTAAATAGGAATCTGGAAAGAAAAAAGACAAAAAAATGTAATATTAGGTCTTATATCTGGTGCTATGAGTTAGCACCGGATTTAAGACACCCCCCCCCCCCCCCCCCCCCCGATCTCAAAAATAGTGGTGAATGGTCTATTCTGATGTAATTCGTGCTGGGGAACCCGATTTTGGCCATCCGAAAGCAAAAAAATTAATATTTAGGGTCGATTTTTACGAGTTTCGATTTTTGGCCTATTTCCCATACAAATTCATAGGGAAAAAAGTGAGTATCGGTAGGAGGCGGTAGCGAAGGTCCCACAGCCTTGATTTTTGGTGTGAATACTACTATTACAAAATGATCAACCTCACAATATGTACCTAAGCAAAACCTTGACCCCTTTTCGACCCGGCCTAAATTGTATACCAGTCGACCAAGTATTTTCAAGTGATGTAATCTGTTCATTCTAGTACATTCGGTTAGGAAGTTTTTTTTAAATGTAAAGAGGGGCCAAGGGATAACGCCCGCCAAAATGCCCCCTTCCTATGTAAGAAGGAGAGAACCAAAATCAACGTCTCCGAGGCTAATAATGCCTTTTTTTTATTTTGAAAAAACTCCAGTGCAGAACAGAGGGAGAAGTTTGTGTTGGAGAGCATGCTGGACTGCTCACAGGGTAGACGAGACACGGAAAAAATCAGCTAAAGGGGACAGTGACGGGAGAAACGGGAGTTCCAGTACTCCGTCTCCTGCCTAACGTCAGCTCTGGTGCTGCAAATTTGACTGACCGTCAAAGTAAAGTCTTTATGTATTGATACAATGTTATAAAGTCAAAATTACGGTGCGTGTCTGCCAACCTATTTCATTCTTCATGAGAGAGAATCTGTAGTTTTTTGAAACTGGTCACTCATCCCCTCACTTCAACCATTTCTTCTCTCATTCTTGGCTTTCCAATTTAACTTAATCCTAGGTTAGGTTAAGCCAGAGTGCAAACACACACCGCGAATT
The DNA here is from genome assembly GCA_023014485.1 of Bathynomus jamesi. Lineage (NCBI taxonomy): Eukaryota > Metazoa > Arthropoda > Malacostraca > Isopoda > Cirolanidae > Bathynomus > Bathynomus jamesi. Next base: position 1,581,778 of record JAJOZX010000252.1, on the reverse strand, counting down.
ACCGAATTAACTATCACTCCTGGGAATAGTGGTGCGAGGTTAGCAATGTGCACCCATCATAATTTTGTTTTCATAACGCTAAATGATGTTGGTCTATGCTAGGACTACACGAGATAAGGACGCGGAACGATAAAGTGTTCGGTACAGTAGAAGGGCCGTTTTCTATATTAGGCTAGGTAAGGACGCGGAACGGAAAACATCAATTACAATAAACCAGTCAGAGATGTTATTTACGAATCACACTGCAGGTTTTTCTGGGGGTTTTCCCGGGTGCAACATCAATATTACAGTAAACTATTTTATTTAAACATATTTACAATAAACCAATTAATTAAGACATCAGTTACAATAATCCAGTTAGAGATATTTGTCACTGCAGCTTTTTCTGTTTTTTTGCAGGAGCAACATCAATTACAATAAACCATTTTATTTAAGCATTATTTACAAGAAACCAACTAATTAAAACATCAATTCCAATAAACCAGTTAGAGATATTAGTCACTTTGCAGCTTTTTCTGTTTCTTTGCATCATTGCACATTTGCCGGTAGCAAGCCGGGGCCACACTTTGCAACACAGCAAGCTGTTGCCAGCATAGATGGAGAATAACGTCGTTGTGTAGGCCTTTTGAACAGCAAAGCGAGCTGCTCGGTGTTGAAGCTGATCTTATTTTTCTCGAACCTTTCATCCTGTAGTAGTACTATAATATTATCAATAATTTCTTCATCTGTGAAGTCATTTGCATGTTTTTTCATCCAGATACTTTAATATGCCCTTGACAAGGGAGCAAGATGTTAGTTTTGATGGAGTAGGAGATATGTTGATATTTTTTATTTTGCTTAGTTTGATTTGTTCTCCATGATGCCACAGCTCATATTCCAAGGATGTTTTCAGCTTCAGACAGTACTTTAGAAATGGTTGTCCGGTGGTTGAGATGGAGATGTATAACAGCTGATCTTCTTTCTTTATTTTGAGTATGCTTGCTGGTAGCATCGTTTCGTCCAGTTTTGTCTCTAGTTCTTCCAGAGAGGTGAATTGGTCTCTTTCTTTATCTGCCTCCATTTCGGCTTGATGAAAGGCCTTCTGCTGTCGAACCTCACCTGATGCTGAACTGGTCGGACGAGACGGTGGTGGCTCCTTTGTAAGATGTGCTGGCAGATTTGGCCAGATGCTTGGGACAGCATCAAGTCTGAGTTTCTTCCTCTGTCGCAACTTTGCTTCATTGGCTGTTTTCCGATGTTTGTCATGATGTTCAATTTTGAAGTCTGATGCCTGAAAGTGCTTCTCGCAGAGGTACAGGTATTTTTGTTGTGGCTCCCAGTTGTCACGGGGGATTTTTTTTATCCATATCTTTCTTTTGTCTTCATCTGTTGGGAATTTAAACATTGATGGAGCCGGCACATTTTGATTTTGTTTTTATCTCAGAACGATAGCCTGTTTTACATCCAGGTGCACAGCAGGTTTGCGGCATCTTGCAATTTCTGGCCTGAAATAAAAAAAAAAAGTTGATTGTAAGTATGTAGGCTCTGTAGCTTGTAAAACACAATATTCACAATGAACATTTATTAGTTCAGTAAAACAACAATGTGTGTAAAGAAACTAAGTAAAGGAGTAAATAGTAACTAATATTAATTAAAAGTTAATTAATTAAAACAGTAAAAGTAAATAAAGGAGTAAATAGAAATGAATACGTAAACGACAAATAAAATTAATATAAAACACACCAAACGAATATATAAGGAAAATCACAAATTCTGCACATAAACATAAGTAGGATTTGCAGAAATGAGCTCCTCACGTTGAAGAACCAAATCAGCTACTGTCACTAGTCCTGACGTGACCTTGAATATATATATACGGAAGCGGCAGCGATACGCGATCAGGTAGGGGACGTGTTTGGTACTAGGTGTTAGAAAATCTAGAAGAGGAAGAGCCATTGTTGTCCCAAGGCGATATAATGACTAAGCTGATTGATGCAGCATTGCTTGTATATATTAAGTTAAGGTGTATATATATCCATCTCATAATTGTAAGGTTAGTGAAAAATTCACTTAATTAGAGCTAGCATTTTTGGGCTCTTGTGGCATCATTTTTTGGGGGCGCTGCGCGTCCTTCCTACTCGTTTGTTGAATGCGGCACTTACAGGGCGTGGTCTTATAGAGAGCTCTCTTGCATTTCAGTTTGGTTGTTTAGATACAATATTGTTGCATCGTGCAGGTTGTGTTGTTGTTGCAAGGCTTAGAAGGAAGACCATAAATAGTGCCCCTTTTGTTTTTTATCTTAATTTTATGCAACTGAGGCCTAAGGTAGGCCCACATCGAGTCAGCAACCCTGAGGTAGGACCTCAAAGTCCGTCAGTTTTTAGTCTAGCTTAACTTGGGCTGTAGGTTAAACTGGCCCTACAGAGTTTGGCCGTTCATGGCTCAGCTGGGATTCTGAACCCAATAAAAAAAAAAATAACATGGTCCTTCGAAACCGGATTCTAGCCCAAGACTGAGTCAGTGACTATTTTCCGACAAAGTTCTGATTGTGCAAATTGTAGCCCAAGTTAGGTCTAGACGGGTTGAGCATAATTGAGTTAAGGTCCCAGGGTAGAAAGTTTGGTCGCCCAATTGCAAAACTTGGCCACTCGTCTGTCGTTGTTTTGGGCCTACATTTTTACCGGTTTGGTTAATTTTGGTTTATTATCGAGTTAAGGTCCCAGGCTAGAAAGTTTGGTCGCCCAATTGCGAAACTTGGCCACTAGTCTGTCGTTGTTTTGGGCCTACATTTTTACCGGTTTGGTTAATTTTGGTTTATTATTCGTAGGCGAAGGTTGCAGACTTCAGTGCGCCAGTTACTTGGGTGGAAAATTTGGTATTCCATACTGGTGGTTGGTCAGTAACACAACCAAGCAATTCAGTTTATTTGAAAAAAGCAAAATTTGAGTTTGATCAGTTTGGTTAAGTATTTTTGTCAATTCAGCTTATTTGGCATTGAGCCCAATTGTTGTTTGCATTGAAGATGAGTGCAGTTGAATTGAACAAGTTTAGAAAAAGGAGAAGCGCCTACAAAGGTCTAATTACAAAGGTCATTGCCATTATAGATTCTGCCATAGAGCAAGAGGATTTAAACTTAGTGACTCCGCAGCTTTCCATATTAGAAACTAAAAAGGTTGCTCTAAGCGAAGTAAATGTTAAAATTGAGGCTCTTATAGAAGAAGAGGATGAAATAGAAAATAACATAATTTACTTTGAAGAGATTATTGATGATATAATTAAAGTACTGGTCAGTACAGTTAGAGACCAGGTCTAATAATGAGACACAACCCTCAACAAATGGTGTTTGTGAAGTTAAGGTTAACAGATCTGCAGTTCAATTACCGAGGCTTGTACTCAAAACATTTTCTGGGAGAATTCAGGAATGGCAAGGATGGGCAGACAGTTTTCAATCGGTAGTTCATTCTAGTCAAGTGTTAAGTGCGGTGGAGAAGTTTAATTATTTGCAGTCCCTCTTGGAAGGGGAGGCATCAAAGACAATAGCAGGATTAGCATTAACAGAGGCTAATTATAATGTGGCTTGGGATATATTAAAGAAACGGTTTGGTAAGCCAGAGATCTTAATTAACAGCCACCTCTGCGAACTTTTAGCTATACCTCCTGTTAATAATTCCAATAGTGTCAAGGAGTTACGGCAGTTATATGATGAATTTGAAGTTAGAACTAGATCCCTGGACAACTTGGGTGTAGGAATGGAAAGGTATGGTATAATGTTGGTCACTATACTGGAGTCTAAATTGCCTAGCTCAATTTTACTTGAATTAAGTAGGGGACACTCCACAGAACATGTGTACATCCCCCTTCAGCAGATGTTAAGTCTTTCAGGCACAGAATTAGCAAGACGAGAGGGAATTGATTTGCACAATGGGATGTTAAACAAGGGGACAAAGGCAGGCACAGCACCAAAGTTTCTACAAAAAGGAATAGCCCAGGTACAGTGTCAGCTCTACAGGCATCCTCTGAGAATAAATTAAAGGGAATCAAGGAATGCATATTTTGCGAAGGCAACCACAAGTCATAAATGTGAGGTGGCTGAGGCTTTACCTTTTGAGGAGAGAAAGGACAGGGTAACTAAGTCCATAGCATGTTTTAAATGTTTTTTGAAGGGTCACAGAGCAAGGTAATTTAGTAAGTTTAAAATTTTGTGCAAAAAATGCCATGGTCAGCATCAGCCATTATTGTGTGAAAACACTCCTAGTAGGCCTACCCCAGAAGTAGAGACATCAGTGGCACATGCCACTGCTATGAAAGGGAGTAAAAGTAAAGGGGGATTATTGCGAACAGCTGCAGCATTATTAATTGGAAATGATGGAGAAGCTTATTGAAAAATTTATTATTTAGATTGATATATATTATTTTTATTTAGGTGTAGTATTAAGGTTAAGTTTACTTTAAATAGACTCGGTAATTATAGAAATAATAATGGCCTATTTAGACACTGTCAACACAGCTACAGACTTTTTCACTGTAGGTTGCAGTGGTTTTCAGATTAAATTTGGTCAGCAGCCAGATTACTAACTATGGTGAAGCTAAATTCATCAAAATTAATTTAGACTTACCAAAAATGAAGTTGCCAGTTGAACGTTACCCTTTCAGTTTCTAACTGATTCATAAGTTTCATTTAGTTTCCAGGTTTTTAAATTTCGTTGTTGTTTTAGGTTATCGTTTAACACACTGCTAGGTTATTTATTTGTAGGGGCTATTTCCCAGACCTAGGTTTTGCAGGTTAAGTTAGGCTAGGGCTGGATTGCCCTTAAGTTTTTGGTTTTAAAGGTTTAAGGTTTAGAAGGTTTTATTTAAGTTAGGTTAGGGCTATATTGCCTTTAGGTTTTAATAGGGGCTATAACAGCCATTTAATTATTGAGTTAGGGCCGTTGTAGCCCGGTTCGAGTTTCGTCTAGGTACCTAGTTTTTCTCTTACCTTAGTTATTTTCTTTAACTTACTTGCACCTAGTTCTGATCGGCCTCTATTTAGTTAAACATGGGTTTTGATTAATTGCAGTGGTTATTAATTAAGGATACGATTTAATTAAAGGTTGTTAGATTTGAAGGTTGACTCAGTTTCCCGGTTTGGGTAACCACGAGCATTTTAATTTTTTTGAGAAAAAAGGGGCCCGCTTCATGCGGTCAAAAATTTTCAAGACTGGCCAAAGCTCCGTTTGTCTTTGTCCCAGAAACTTTTTTTTTTCCTTCTTTTTGTTAATTAGGGAAACCCAACTTCACTAGTTGGTTAGAAACGAGGGTTTTTATTTTTATTTATTTTGTTTATATTTTCTTTGGAAATATATGCGGTTATTTCTAACCACTTTTTTCAACATTCCCCCCAAGGGGAAAAATTTACCCAGAATTGTATTCTTGGGAAATTTTATTTTATTTTTTTTTTTTTTGAATGAAAATGACATGCTCTTCAGAAAAGTTCCTTTTAGGTGAAATATGAAGATGAAAGCGTCTTTTCTGTAGAACGTTGGTCCTAAGTTATAGCTATTTACAATTATTTACAATTTTCTATTTGTGGTCTTCACAAAGATCCACTCTGTATTTTCCTTTGCAGTTCTTCCCGAAATCTAACTGCAGCTTGTCTTTGTGGTCGGGGTTGAGTAGCGGCAGTAGTAGTGTCAGGAGAATCTACAGTTCCTGATTCCGTGGAAGAATTTTCCAGTTCTTCCAGGTCAATATTTGGCTTATCAGTTATTTCCAGTGGGTATAACCGATATATGTGTCTTCTGGAGAGATGACCATTGGGTGTTTTTACAGTTACGTGCCTGATTATGCCATCTTCATCTGGGTGTAATGTTTCAATTACAGCAATCTTCCAGAAGTATTTGGGATTCATAGAATTTTCATCTAAGAGACATAGTTCTCCTACTTTAGGTTCTTTACTTACTGGTTGTTTGTGTTGTTGGTATTCTTTTTCCCTCAAACTACTCAAATATTCGTATCGCCATCTTTTTTTGATTTCTTGAGATTGTTTAGCTCCCTTATGAAAGTAATCCAGTATTTTCTTTCTTTCTTTGTCCTCTGTTGTTGTCATATAATCAGCATCCACCTGATCGTCTTCATTAACTGCTTCTTGGGTATCATTAGTGGTTAAAAAGTTGAATTTGGTATTGTCATACCCAAAAAGCAACTTGAAAGGAGTTAGTAGATCAGAGGAAGGATCTTCATTTGAATTAACATAAGTGAGTGGTCTTGAATTAATTGTGTTCATTATTTCAAGAACAATTGTTTTTAGTTCAGTTAACGGGATTTTTCTTCCTTTTAGGGAGGTATAGAGGGCTCTTTTGACTAAACCCACCATTCTTTCAGCTATTCCTAAGGTTCTGGGTGAATAGGCTGCTGTAAATTTCCACTGGATACCATGATCAGAGAGGTACTGAGACACAAGAACATTTTGGAACCAATGTTTAAGGTAATCTTCAGATCTTTTGAAGGTGGATTGATTGTCTGAAATCAAAACCTTTGGAAGGGAGTAGTTTAAGGACAAATGGTAGAGTTCTCTTAAAAAGGTTTTAGCAGAAAGGTCAGTGCAGATGTGAAGGCTAGTGAATCTGGTGGCGCAGCAAGTGAACAATAATAAGTAGACTTTCATGAATTGGTTATTCTCATCCTGGACAGAAATTGGACCAACATAGTCAAGGGCAGTTTTTTCAAAGGGTTTTTCATAGCTTAAACGTTCCGTTACTAAGGGTCCAGTAGTAGGCACTTCATAAGCCATGGCAAAGTATTTTGGGCAAAACAGACATTGTTTCAGAACCTTTTTAACTACTTGCCTTATTTTGGGGATCCAGAATTCCTGTCTGAAGAAATTGCATGTGGTAGCTAAGGTTGCATGACTGGCTTTTGCATGACATTCAGTTACAATTAACGTTGTTAAATGAGAATTTTCGGTCAGTAGTACAGGATACCTAGCAGAATAGTTAAGGTTAGTTGCATATTTATATCTCCCCATTGTTCTGACTAACCCTTCTTTGTCAATGAAGAGTTTTAGATTCTTTTGCAGCTTTGTTAGGTCCTCAACTTTTGCTCCTTTATTTAGTTTGTGGATTATTTCTTTTTCTTTTGAGAAATGTTGTTGCTGGACTAATTTTAGCCAGTAATTTGTGGCCTTAGTTTTGTAAGCTGTATGATTTTTCTCCAAGACAGCAATTTGTTCTTCCATTGTCAGGTTACATTTCGGGTTATATTTGTGAGTGCGGAAGTACTTTAAGTTTTCTATGAACCGTAGAACATAGGCAGTGATTCTGACCAGTTTTTTCCTGTTAGAGAATCTTTCCATATTTAACAAGGGAGTTTTTTCATTTATTTCTTTACAAGTTGTTTGACACACATTTATTGTTGTCTGTAAGGTTTCTTGGTGGGGGTTAAAAATTAAGTTGGTGGGCCATTCCATCTCATTTCTCAAAAATGTGGGACCATGTTGGTAAAAGTGAAGAAGTTTTTGAAATTTCTTGAAAGATATTGGTCTGGTGAGTAGGTCTGCTGGGTTGTCTTCTCCTGCTACATGTCTGAATTCCAGGTGATGGTTTAAGTTTCTTGTTGCTTCCTGAATGTCTTTCACTCTGTTTTTTACAAAGATTGATTTCATTTTTAGAGATTTTTGAGCAGTCCAATTTAAAGCCACTTGTGAGTCTGTCCAAATTATTGTTTTGAAGAACTTTTGGTTTTCTGAGTTTTCTTCTAGGTAGGTTTCTTTAAGGTATTCTAGGACTTTGGTTCCTAGGCAGATTGCCATTAATTCCAAGTTACAAATGGTCCAATTTTTTGATTTGTGATTGACTCTTGATTTAGCGTAAATTAGTTCGGATTTTCCATTTCCAACTAGATAGCAACTTACTGCATAACCTTCTTGGCTGGCATCACAAAAGATGTGGAGTTGAAGATTTTCCATGAGAGGTTTGGGATTTTCAAAAGCTTGTCTAGGAAAATTCAGAAATTCCACTTTGTTTATTTCTTTACAAAGTTTTTTCCATTCACGCAGCATTTCCAGTTCTAGATATTCATCCCAATTTTTTTTGGTAGCTGTTACTTTCTGCATGAAGAGTTTTAATTTAAACAGTAAGGGTGCAACAAATCCAATTGGATCAAACAATGATTGCACAGAACTTAGTATTTCTCTTTTAGTTTTGGCTTCTGAGTTCAAGTTTACCGTTTTTAGATGGAGTGTATCAGCACTTGTGTTCCAACCATATCCTAATAGTTTTACATTTTCTTTATCTTCGGAAGAGGCTATGTCATGTTTTTCAAATAGTCCTTGAAGTTCTGAGTGATTAGAGGCCTGTAAGAGTCGGGTTTTATTTATTTAGACCTTTACAAGTTTACGTAGATAATTAACTATATGCCAGGGTCACCAGCGCCCAAGTACTAGATTGGCATCCGGCACTGCGGCGCAAAGTTAATTTTAATAAAAGAAGGGAAGGACTGATTATTAAATCAATATGAATTTTTATATTTTATTGACAACAATTAATGAGTATATGCAAGGGGGATTTTTACCCGTAACAACTTTGATGGACTTATAATGGCGAGATTAACTAATGGCCCGTTTGGCTAATATATAACAGTCTGCAAATTAATACTGATTGTAATAAGGAATATGCAATAATACAAATGATACAAATAATAATTATACTAATAATAAACTAATAATAATAGTAATAATATAGTAATAACAATAGTAATAATAATAGTAACAATAATAATAATAACTAAAAGATAATAATAATAAGGATAATAGCCACAATGACAACCTTGTCTGCAAAGAGACAGACAAGAATACTGTAAGTAATATTTTGGAGAAAAAGTAATAATAAAAATGGCAATAATTAATAATCAATATACATATGCTTTATAGGCCCAGTAACCTGTGGATGATAAATTACTTAGGCTAAGTTAGGTCTAGGCTAAAGCCAAATTGTAACTAGCCTAACTGAGGCCTACCATAGTCTTTGTTTTAGATTAACCTCAGCTCAATATGTTGAAGAGGCAAAGGCCTGCCTATTAAATTTCATAGTATATTTTACTTTATAAGCCTATTATGTTTCACGTTATTTTCTTAGCAGATGGCCTACTAATCATTTGTAGCCTACATATTTCCTTTAGTCTTCCCATTCAACTTAACACAATCCCATAACCAGAATTAACTGTAATTTATCATCCACAGGTTACTGGGCCTATAAAGCATATGTATATTGATTATTAATTATTGCCATTTTTATTATTACTTTTTCTCCAAAATATTACTTACAGTATTCTTGTCTGTCTCTTTGCAGACAAGGTTGTCATTGTGGCTATTATCCTTATTATTATTATCTTTTAGTTATTATTATTATTGTTACTATTATTATTACTATTGTTATTACTATAGGCCCATTCATATAGCTTCAAATTATATTCAATTAAAGTGTTTACACTATAATTGTATAGGTCTTTGAGTTCTGAGAGATTGTTGGCATTAATTAAAGCATTGTCCATGTAAAAGCGGTTAGCTAGGTAGTCTGCCACTTGGTTTTGTTGTTCATTAAATATGTGTTGTAGAGATTGTTGTAGTAAAAATGGACTGCTTTTGTTGCCAAAGGTAACTCTTCTATATTTATAGCAGCTCAGGTTGTTGTCATTTGGAGCCAATTGGGTATTCTTTACCCACAGAATTTTGTGGGCATTGCAGTCAAATTCTGTTTGATATTTAAGTTGTAAATATGCTTTTTGAATGTCCCCAATCATCAAATATTTACCATGCCTTAATTTAATGCACAATTTTGCTAAGTGAGGTAGGAGTGAAGGGCAGTCCTCAGTAGCATCATTTACGGTTATTTCTTCTGGTTTGCTTTTACCCGAGGGATCTACTACAATCCTAACTTTAGTTGTTTGTACCCCAGGGCGAACTACGGGAAATGAGGTAAAAAATTTCCTGCTTGTCTTAAGTGTTCTGTTAGAGGTACTTCTTCTATTATTCCTTCCTGGAATTGTTGTTCAAGGATGTCTGAATAAGGTTGCATTAAGTTATCTTTTTTTAATTTTTTGCAAGTGGACTTTAACCTGCTAATAGCATAGTTAAAGTTTGGTGAAATTTTATCTTTTTGGTCATTCCATGGTACCTTAACAGACAATCTTTCATCTTCTATTTTAACTTCCTTTTCAAAGTTTGCAATCAGATCTTTTTCTTTGTTTGAAAGTGGTTCATCCCCAGAAATACCCAAGTTTTCTAGTTTGCTAAATTGTGCAATCTGGTGTTCAATTTTTTTTAGATCTTCATTAGAAGTTGTACTAGTAGGTAGCGGGTTGGTAATACAGAAGCTGATCTGATCTCTTATTGGTTCGTTTTCTTTTTCAGGGTAGTAATCTGAAGGGAAACCCAATAAAAGTATTCCATAGGGAGATTTATAACAAGAGGCCGTATGAATCTGATGACTGCTGAGGGCAAAAAGTTTGTGGGTTGCAGCCCCAAAAATTAACATGAAGTCAGCCACTTCATCAGCTTCAAAGTGATCTGCAAGCTGATAATTTAATGATTTTAAATAAGTTTGAAGTTTCAGTAATCCTGGAACTTCATATTTAATATTAATATCATCAATTATGATAGCTTCTATTTCTTGGTAGTTTCCAGGGTTTCTAGAATCCTCCAATTTAATTATAGCTACTTCATAATTTGGTTGTTTCTTGTCGGCTATAAATCCTGTTATGGTTATGGATTCCTCGTAGTGTTTAGTTGGAAGATTTAATTTTTTCACGAGTTCCTTGGTAATGTAGCTGGCTTGACTACAATTATCCAAAAGTGCTCTGCATTTAATTGATTTTTCTGAGTTTCTTATTCTCATTTGCATGGAAGGGATTAATGCTACTTCTTGATCAGTGTTTTTTAAACTTAATAAGTTAGTAACTTGTTTCCCTTGTTTGGAGTTTTCTTTTTGGGTAGCTACTTCCGTACTGGTTTTGGTTTTCTTATCTCCCTCTGGTTTTCCTTTTTGTTTGGTACAAAGGAAGGATAAATGGTTAGAAAACCTACAAAATGAACAGGGTTGTAAAGAAATGGGGCATTCTTTGGCTTGGTGTTTAGATGAGGTACATTTAGTACAATAATTTAATTTAGCAAGTTTTTTCAGTTTATCCCAACTTTCAGGGAAAGAATCACATTTTGAGATTTTGTGAGAGTTTTTCTTACACAATTTGCAGTAAGGTTCTCTCTGGTCAGTATATTGAGCTCTTCTTGAGGATTGTTTTTGGGTAGAAACCGCCAGAGCAGCTGTAGTTTGGCCAGAATACCATGGTTTTCTGGCTGGTTCTGGAGAGAAGTTTCTTTTTTGTTTAGGTATCAAGGTAGTCAACTCACTTTGTTCCAGATCAAAATTAACATTAGCTAAGGTTTTGGTAGCTTCAGCAATTGCTTCTTTAAAATTATTAAAGGGGTCATAGAGTTTAAACCCACAAGTTCTTAAAAATTCCTGAGTTTCTTGAGTTAGTTTATTATAATATACATACAAGAGTATATCTTCTAATTCTAATTTTTGAGTTTGCATTAAATTTATGGTAGAGTGCATATCTGCTTGAAAGTCATGAAGTGATTTAAAATTTTTGGTTATTATGGATTTAGTTAAAAGGGATTTTATTATGGAGAATTTAATTTGGCCTGGTGTTGCATAACAGCCCTCCAACTGCTGCCATGCTTCTTCATAAGAGGTTTTACTTTCTTGCATGCAGTTGATTTGAATGGCAGGGTTTCCACTCAAATGTTGTTTTAGGTAGGCAAATTTCTCTTCTTCGGAAAGACCTATGTTATCATAAATGTTTCTGAATGAGGTCTTAAAGTTTTGAAATTTAGAGGGATTTCCATCAAATGGTAATATTTGAAGCTCAGGAATTTTAGTACTTATTCTTAGTTTAGGTTTGGCTTCGGCATTATTTTTTTTTTAGTTGTTAATGCTTGTATCATTTGATCTATTTCAAAGTGGTAATAACTATTTTTTTCATCTAGTTCTTCTTGTTTATCCTCTGAGAAGCCTTCGGAACAAACATACATTCTAAGGATTTCCTCGTCTAAATTTTGTAACTTGTCCAGTTGTGAGGACAAAAGCCGAGCATGTGAATTTTTTTGTTCCTCAGTCCAATCATCCCATCTCTCTTTGATTGTAGCTAAAAGTTTAGTAGCTGAGGTTCTGATTGCTCCCCTCCTTTTTACCAGTTTACTAGTTTCAAGTGCTTCCACATCACTTCCCAACCAGGTCTCCATACTTTTTCCACGAGTGGCTTCAGTTTGATTAGCCATTTTTAGGTTTATTATGGGTAGGTAGGTTAGGTATTTTAGGTTAAGTAGGGTAGGTTATGTACGTTTGGTAGGGTAGGTTAGGTTGGTTTGGTAGGTTAGGTAGGGTTGGTAGGGTAGGTTTGTTTTTTAGGTTCAGCCAGGTTAGGCTAGGTTTGTTTTTTTAGGTTCAGCCAGGTTAGGCTAGGTTTGTTTTTTTTAGGTTCAGCCAGGTTAGGCTAGGTTTGTTTTTTAGGTTCAGCCAGGTTAGGCTAGGTTTGTTTTTTAGGTTCAGCCAGGTTAGGCTAGGTTTGTTTTTTAGGTTCAGCCAGGTTAGGCTAGGTTTGTTTTTTTAGGTTTAGCCAGGTTAGGCTAGGTTTGTTTAGGTTGTGTAAAAAATTTAATTCACTGGATTTAAAACTATTGTATCAGAATTAAAACAAAAAAGGGTAACTAACTTCTCGACTGCCCACCCGGGGGCGCCATATTGAAAAATTTATTATTTAGATTGATATATATTATTTTTATTTAGGTGTAGTATTAAGGTTAAGTTTACTTTAAATAGACTCGGTAATTATAGAAATAATAATGGCCTATTTAGACACTGTCAACACAGCTACAGACTTTTTCACTGTAGGTTGCAGTGGTTTTCAGTTAAATTTGGTCAGCAGCCAGATTACTAACTATGGTGAAGCTAAATTCATCAAAATTAATTTAGACTTACCAAAAATGAAGTTGCCAGTTGAACGTTACCCTTTCAGTTTCTAACTGATTCATAAGTTTCATTTAGTTTCCAGGTTTTTAAATTTCGTTGTTGTTTTAGGTTATCGTTTAACACACTGCTAGGTTATTTATTTGTAGGGGCTATTTCCCAGACCTAGGTTTTGCAGGTTAAGTTAGGCTAGGGCTGGATTGCCCTTAAGTTTTTGGTTTTAAAGGTTTAAGGTTTAGAAGGTTTTATTTAAGTTAGTTAGGGCTATATTGCCTTTAGGTTTTAATAGGGGCTATAACAGCCATTTAATTATTGAGTTAGGGCCGTTGTAGCCCGGTTCGAGTTTCGTCTAGGTACCTATTTTTCTCTTACCTTAGTTATTTTCTTTAACTTACTTGCACCTAGTTTCTGATCGGCCCCTCTATTTATTAGTTAAACATGGGTTTTTGATTAATTGCAGTGGTTATTATTAGGATACGATTTAATTAAAGGTTTGATTTGAAGGTTGACTCAGTTTTCCCGGTTTGGGTAACCACGAGCATTTTTAATTTTTTTGAGAAAAAGGGGCCCGCTTCATGCGGTCAAAAATTTTCAAGACTGGCCAAAGCTCCGTTTGTCTTTGTCCCAGAAACTTTTTTTTTTCCTTCTTTTTGTTAATTAGGGAAACCCAACTTCACTAGTTGGTTAGAAGAAACGAGGGTTTTTATTTTTATTTATTTTGTTTATATTTTCTTTGGAAATATATGCGGTTATTTCTAACCACTTTTTTCAACAAAGCTACTGTAAGAGTGTTGTTTGATAGTGGTAGCAAGTGTAGCTTTATTAAGACCAGAATTTCCAGAAAATTGAAGTTTAAAGAACTTAAGAGGGAAAATTTAAGAATTTCTGGGTTTTGGGGTTCCGTTCAAAACCGAACCAAAGTTAAGAAGGTGGTAGAAGTTCTGGTTAAGGAGTTGTTACCACAAAGTCCCACTATCAAGGTCCAAGCTGTAGAGATTGAGGAATTTTGTGCTCCAGTCACTACTTGTTTAGATATGGCATGTGTCCAAGAATTGCAAGTTAAAGGAATTAATTTGGGCAATAATAAGTTTGAAGGAACAGAAGCTATTAGTCTTTTGATTGGAGCTGACTATTATTGGGACTTCATCACTGGTAATATTGTCCGCACATCTCGAGGTCCGGTAGCTATTGAAAGTAAGCTAGGCTGGATGCTACATGGGAGCTATTGCAATGAAATGGAGGTTAAAGCTCTTTTTGTTAAGATTGAGGAGAACAGCCATGGTTTGGAAAGGCATTTGAAAGCCTTTTGGGAACTTGAATCCATTGGCATAAAGGACAAACAGGAGAAGCAGGCGAATTCAGTGAACAGTGATTTTTAGAGCAATTTGAAAAAGGGATTGGGTTTAGAGATGGTTGCTATGAAGTTGGCCTCCCTTGGAAGGATTCTTGCAAACCCAGTTCAAACCTTCAGCTAGCTAATAGGAAGTTGGGGACTTCATTGTACAGGCTAAGAAAAAATGAGTTGTTAATTGGATACAATGAGGCCATCCTAAGCTATGTAAGGGAGGGCTATGCTGAAAGGGTGCAAGGTGAGCTGGTGAGCCAGGAAGCACATTATCTGCCACACCATGCAGTCAGTGGTACGGCGAGAAAAAACTACCACCAAACTGAGGGTAGTTTTTGATGGCTCAGCCAAGGACAAAGGTGGTGTGTCCTTGAATGACTGTTTGGATGCTGGGCCAAATCTAAATGCAGATTTATTTTCCTTGTTACTGAGATTCAGGTTTGGTAGAGTAGCATTGACTGCAGATGTGAAGCAAACCTTTTTGCGGATAAAGTTAAAACCAGAGGACAGAGACGCAGCAAGGTATCTGTGGGTGGATACGAAAGACTTGTTGGAAAATGAACCTAAGGTTCAAAGATATAGAATGAAGTCAGTGTTGTTTGGCCTCAGCTCTAGTCCATTTCTGTTAGCAGCTACTATGCAGTACCATTTTAAGAAATATTCTGGTCTATCCTAACACTGTTGAACACATAAGGAAATTTTTTTATGTTGATGATTTGCTGTGTTCCGTGGATAATACAGAAATGGCTACAGATATTCAGGGAGGCTAGAGCTATAATGAGGGAGGCTGGCATGGAGCTTAGAAAATGGCAGACCAATCATTCTCAATTACAAGAGTTTATGAGTCAGTCCTGTGTAGTACCTGATGCAGCAGAAAGTATTGAGGATTCTGGTATTAAGGAGTTGTGGGCAATAGACACAAAGGTGCTAGGCATTGTTTGGCAGCAAGGAGAGGATTTGTTTACCTTCAATGGGAAATCTTTAGTAGAGCTGGCTGAGAATGAGACAAGGTGGACAAAACGTACAGCTCTTAGTTTGGCTTCAAAGGTCTTTGATCCTCTTGGATTCCTGGCTCCATTTGTGATAAAGTAAAAAATTTGGTTTCAGAGCTTCTGGGAAATTGGACTTGGGACCAAGAGTTACCTGATCATATGGTGGTAAGGTGGAAATATTGGTTCAAAGAATTGGCATATCTTGGAGACATTGAAATCCCAAGATGGTACTTTGGAGAGTTGAACAATAGTCCAGACAATTTGGAGCTGCACATCATTTGTGATGCAAGTGAGGAAGCCTATGCAACTTGTATTTATATAAGAGGCACATTCAAAGAGGAAGTAAGTTGCAGGTTGGTTGCTGCAAAGAGCAGAGTAGCACCTTTGAAAAGGCTTTCTATTCTAAGGTTGGAATTGATGGGTGGTTATTGCTAGTCGGCTTGCAGTTACAGTGCAAAAGTCTTTGGCCCTCTATGAAATTCCAAGCTATTATTGGACAGACTCCACTATAGTTTGGCACTGGTTAAGAAGCCAGGCAAGGAAATGGAAACCATTTGTTGCCAATAGGGTGGAGGAAATTCAAGCACACACAGATCCCAAGCAATGGAAGCATTGTCCAGGCACCCAAAACCCAGCTGATTTACCAGCACGAGGAATTTCCGTGAAAGATCTTGCACAGTCAAGTTTGTGGTGGAATGGGCCAGAGTGGCTAAAACTTGGAAGTGAAAACTGGCCTTCTAATTGGCTTATTGTAGGACAATGCCAGGCTCAAGAAGAATGGGTGAGTGAAATGAGAAAATGCACTGTGAACAGTTGTCAAGTTATGCAGCAGGACCCCATATTGAGGCTTGAGGACATTAGCAGTCTGAAAAGGTTGTTAAGAGTGACAGCTTGGGTATATAGATTTACAAACAATATTAAGGGAGAAACAAGAAGGGAAGGAATTCTGAACAGTAAGGAGATTCAGGAAGCCAGGCAATACTGGGTGGTATATGTGCAGAAGGAAAAATTTGGTGAAGAGAGGGAATTGCTCACCAGCCGTCCATTACAGGTTCTACCAACACATTCTGCTCTCAAGGGTTTGGATGTGTTTTTGGATCAGGATTTATTGAAAGTAGGAGGTAGACTACAGTTTTCTGGGCTTCCAGAGGAGAAAAGACATCCAATTTTGCTACCTTCTGGGGGGCACTTTGTGGAACTTTTGATCCTGGATACTCATCATAAGTTGTTACATGCTGGAGTTAGAGAAGTGATAATAGAGATTAGACAACAGTTTTGGATTTCCAAAATTAGACAAGTAGTAAAAAAGGTCTTGCATAAATGTGTGGTTTGCAAGCGTTGGAGTGCAAAGCCTCCTTATGAAAAGGTGGCTCCACTTCCAAGAGAACGGTGTGTCTATACTGCCCCATTTGATGTAGTGGGAGTGGACTTCGCAGGTCCAGTCTATGTGTATGAGCAAGGGGAGTCTAACAAAGGTTATATATGTCTTGTCACATGTGCTACTGTAGTGCCTTGCACCACAAGATTATCTTTTATTAGTGAAAATTGCCACAAGTTGGCACAAGTGAAATATTTTAAGTCTAAATAAATAAATACAAGTTAAACATGTCCAGTGATCAAATTTAATTCTTAAGCATTCAGTGTATAGTAATTTAGTTAAAAATTAAAGTGCAATCATTAAAAGTTTAAAGCAAATATAAAAATATAGTTTGTGCTTTCTAAACAATGTAAATTTTGGGGGCATGGTGTGACTAGACGTGAGTTTGCTTTTAACGATTATTTTGGCTTGTTGGTAAAATTGTGAAGTAAAAACAAACTTGTGTGCAACGACAACACAAGGGACGCCGTTTCCACATTTTATTATTTAAAAGCACGGCGCCAGCAAGCAAAGTTTCTTCGTGGTATGTTCCTATTTATAATGTTTATTTTTTTTACTATTGCATATCTGTATGCAATACCGCATACTGCAGACATTAACAAGCCTTATATTGTTTGTGATTAGTACTGAAAGATTCATACTATAAATAGTACTGTAAGATTCATACAATAAATTACCTTAGGCTAAGTTAGGTCTATCTAGGCAAAAGCCAAATTGTAAATTACTCTAGCCTAGCTGAGGCCTACCGTAGCCTTTGTTTTAGATGATTAACCTCAGCCTACTATATTGAAGAGGCATAGGCCTGCCCATTAATTTTCTTAATGTACTTTACTTTATAAGCCTATTATGTTTCATGTATTTTCTTAGCAGATGGCCTACTAGTCATTTGTGGCCTACATACTTTCTTAGTTTTCCTGTCCAACTTAACACAATCCCATAATAAGGATTAACTGTAATTCACCATCCACAGGTTACTGGGCCTATATAGCATATATATTTTAATTATCAATTTTTGCTATTATTATGTATCATTTTTGTCTGGAATATTACTTACAGTATTCTTGTCTCTCTCTTTGCAGGCAAGGTTGTCATTGTGGCTATTATTTACATACTATTATTTGTATATTATTATTATTATTTACATATCATTATTAGTATTTGTTGCGTATTAATATTAGTTGTATGTTGGTATGTTATATATTTATTATTATTAGTTTCAGTATTCCGCATTTATATGTCAAAGTTGTTACGGGTAAAAATCCCCTTTGCATTTATAAATAATTGTTGCATATAGTTTATTAAGTGTTGTCAATAAAATACAAAATTCATGTTGATGATTTTATAATCAGTCCTTCCTTTTTATTAAAATTATTTTTGCGCCGCAGTGCTGGATGCCAATCTAGTATTTGGGCGCTGGTGACCCTGGCATTTAATTAATTATTTACGTAAAGGTCTGTAATAATAAAATAAGACCCTTACACTACCACCAGAGCAATCCATTTTGAGTTGCTGCAACTTAAGTAGTGATGTATTTCTTTTGGCCTTTAAAAGGTTTGTGAACAGAAGGGGTTTCCCAAATAAAATAATATCGGATAATGCAAAAACCTTCAAAAAGGCTGCAAAGGAACTCCAAGAAGTTTGGTCCTTGCTAAAAGAGGAAGGATTCCAATCCTACTTTTCATACCATGGGGTACAGTGGGAGTTTATTGTTGAGAGAGCACCATGGTGGGAAGGATTTTGGGAAAGGCTAGTGAGAAGTGTAAAGTGTTCATTAAAGAAACTTTTGGCTAATGCTCATTTGAGCAAAGAAGAATTCTGCACTGTTTGGTGTGAAGTAGAAGCAATGGTGAACAGTAGGCCTATCACCTTTGTTTATAACAGTCTGCAGGATGCAGAGCCGTTGACACCAAATAATTTTCTTTGTGGTAAACGATTAACATCAAACCCCAGTTTGCCAGAAGACTTACACCCTATCCAGAGCACTCAAGATGAGTTAACCAGAAGGTTCAAGTACCTTGAAGAGCTACAAGATCAGTTATGGAAGAGGTGGCAGATAGAATACTTGCCAGAACTCAATTATTACCCATCAGGCAATATAAAGGGCTCCATTGCAAATTGTATCAAGGTGGGAGAAGTGGTAATGATTGGGGATGAAAGACCAAGGCAATGCTGGAAGCTTGGCATAATTGAAGAGTTGTTTGTTGGCAAAGACAATTTAGTTAGGTCTGCACTGGTAAAGACTTCAGGAGGAAAATTAAAGTGGCCTATACAAAAACTCTATGCTTTAGAAATCAGCAAAAACACAGATAGTCAAGATGAAACATTTGAGTTACAGCATCATGGAGAAGGCTTGGCTAAATTTGCAGAAGGTAATGGCAACAATGACTTTTCGGTGGGGTGTGAGAAAATCTAGAAGAGGAAGAGCCATTGTTGTCCCAAGGCGATATGATGATTAAGCTGATTGATGCAGCATTGCTTGTATATTAAGTTAAGGTGTGTATATACTGTATATCCATCTCATAATTGTAAGGTTAGTGAAAAATTCACTTAATTTAGAGCTAGCATTTTTGGGCTCTTGTGGCATCATTGTTTGGGCACTCTTGTGGCATCATTTTTGGGGGGCACTGCGCGTCCTTCCTACTCGTTTGTTGAATGTGGCACTTGCAGGGCGTGGTCTTATAGAGAGCTCTCTTGCAATTCAGTTTGGTTGTTTAGATACAAGATTATTGCATCGTGCAATGGTGTAGGTTGTGTTGTTGTTGCAAGGCTTAGAAGGAAGACCATAAATAGTGCCCCTTTTGTTTTTTATCTTAATTTTATGCAACTGAGGCCTAAGGTAGGCCCACATCGAGTCAGCAACCCTGAGGTAGGACCTAATAGGACCTCCAAGTCCGTAAGTTTTTAGTCTAGCTTAACTTGGGCTGTAGGACCATAGGTTAAACTGGCCCTGCAGAGCTTGGCCGTTCACGGCTCAGCTGGGATTCTGAACCCAATAAAATAAAAAAAATAACACTAGGGTTGCCAGATTTTTCAAATGCCCATGTGGAACAAAATTTTTTCCGAATTTTTTTTTTCCAAGACCAAATTTTTTTCAAAATGAAATTAGATTTCTTCAACAGTTCCAACAAAAATTAAAAAAATGTTGTTAAAATAATGCTTAACAATTAAACTTTGTGAATAATATTGAAATTATTATACATAATATTGAAATTCGTAAATAATAATGAAATTATCATAGCATATTAAATATTGTAGTATACATCGCTTTACTAATTATATTATGACATATGTCAATATTTTTCTGAACTTTTAATCTTCTTCAAAATTTTAGCTCCATCTTCTGACTTCAAGTATAACTGAAATTCCTTGCAAGTCATAGAAAATTTTTCTTTAATCATGAGTTCTGATTCTAAGTTTTCGATGGGCAACCAATTTCTCTCTTTCCTCCAGTTGGTTGTCATCAAGCTGAAAATCCTTTCAGACACAGCGTTGGAATGAGGAATGGAAAATATATGTTCCAGAATTTTTGCAAAGTTTGGAGATGGAAAGGTCTTGAAGAAAAGCACCCATCGTTGATCCAGAGGTAACGACTTATCGCTATCGTTCAATTCTACAATGAATCTTTTTAAAAAGATGAATTCGTTGAAAAGTAGATTACCATTCACTTCAATTTGGAAGAGCTGAACGAGTAACTGCTGATTGATTATCGCATTTCTGTATCAATTGCCGAGCCAAGAATCCATAAAATGTTTCGGCCTTTTTCTCACGTAACATTTGTAGAATATTACTCACGATTGTGTATAACTCAACAATTATCACTTCATTTGTTTCAAGTTTTTTCAATGCTGGCTGAATATTTGTGCAAATGTTCATTACAAATTCTAGAGAGGCTTCTCCAAGCTCATCATCAAAAAACATTTTTAAAGTGGGTGGCACATTCTGTCGGCTTAAAAAATAAGCTTTAACGGGCTCAAAAGAAGACAATCTTTCTACTGCTGGCAATGTGTGCCATGTGCTATGGGCACATGGCGCAACAATTCAGACCAATCGGTCTCCAACCAGTTGAAAAATTCCTTTAGTTCGGCGTTTTTTTTAGTGGAAGAGCTGAATTCTTTGTAAATTTTTATGATGATTGCCTCTATATCATACTTTAGACAGTTACACGCTGTTTTAATAGCATTGTGTATTTTGTGCAAGTTACAACCAGCTTTAACGAGGTGTTGATTATGGCTCTGCAATGCTGTAAAGACACTATTTTTACTCCCATAGTTTATATTGGCATTATCTGCTCCATAAGCCACCACTTGCTTGATCGACAATCCATTTGTTTCTAACCTTTGCCGAACTGCTGCAAAAATTGTGGCTGAGTCGTCGGAATCCAAAGAAAAGAACGATAATAAGGACGTCCTGATTCCTTGTGAAGTATCAAAATATCGTTGAACTAACGGGAAGGATTTTGTTTCTTTGTTGGGAGCATCAGTACAAAGAGAAAATGCATGATTACCACTCAAGGATTTAAGTACAAGCTCCTTAGAGTGTGGAGCCAAAACGTTTGTGATGATCGATGACAGCTTTGTCCGTCCACAAGAAAATTTAACAGCAATTTTGGAATCTCTAAACATACCTTTATTATTAAAATAATAAGTAAAAAAAATATGATTGTAAATAATTAATTAACAAAAATAGTCTAAATCTTATAAATAAAATCAAGTGTGTGTGTGTGTTCCTCTTTCACGCAAAAACGTTCACGCGAATGCAGCAATTTACACCTGAACGATTTCTTATAAAAAGTAGACATATTTACAGATTTTATTTGAATTACACAATCTCAAGTTGTATGGTCAAGCAATCGCAGGATTCACACTAATTCAAAGCTTACAATATAACTACAGCCGAAAAACTGCCAACTCGTGGCCAAACACAACATTTTATAAGCGTTATGTAATTTCTAGGATGTTCTAGAACATTCAACATTACTCTATAGAATTCTACAGGATCCTACATAATTCTAGAAAATTCTAAATCAATTCATCCCGAAAAAATTTGCTGAAAAAATATTTTTTACGGGACATTGAATACAAAGCAGGACGTGGGATTTTTGGATCAAATGCGGAACTGTCTCGCAGAATGCGGGACATCTGGCAACTCTATTTGGTACTGACTGACACTGAACGGCCCTTCTACTGCACTGTGCGACAGTCGTTTTCTCTGCGTTCCGCGTCCTTATCTCGTGCAGTCCTAGGTCTATGTTGGCTTGCAGTTATCAGCTACACCCTGTGGCTAATGTTAAATTTCGCGGAGACAAGATTACAAGGTGGTTGTTTTAGATTGGTTTATTAATTTCCACGGCCAAATTTGCCAATTTTGTAACAAATTTCGACTTTGTAAAAAAAACTGGTCTCCGCTAAACTTCATATGCTGATGACCTTGTTCTTCTGTCACCCTCTCCCCATAAGCTGAGAATACTATTAGAGATATGTGAACAATATGTATAGAAAATGACATCACCTATAATGGGGCAAAGAGTTGTATTTTGATTTTTTAGGTGTAATCTATTGAAACATGCATGATGTGGGTCTTTTGAAATGAATGGTCAGACAATACCTGTCAAAGACACATGTAAATACTTAGGTCATGTAATTACTCACGAGCTACGGGATGAACTCGATATTGAGAGGCAACGTAAAAAGCTGTATGTACAGGGTAACATGCTAGTAAGGAAATTTGGTGTGTGTTCAGAATCATTTAAAACTTATCTTTTTAGAACTTACTGTACTGCATTGTATACATCCCATCTGTGGTGGAACTATACAAAAACTGCTATGAATAAACTTTCTGTTGCTTATAATAATATTTTTCGTATGCTACGTAGGGACCAAAATGGTGCCGTGCCAGTTTTATGTTTACTACGCGTAACCTACCTACCAGCCAAATGTTAATCTGAAAGAATATATATAATTTCATTACTAGGGTCCAAAACAGCTCTAATGTATTATTGTACAATGTCCTGTCTTCAGATACTGTGTACTTCTCACTTATATGGCAGTTTTGGTTCAGACAACAACTGGTTTACAATACCTTATTTTTGTAATATAGCAAAGATTGTATGTGCAAATTGTGCATATTAAGTTGTGTTATAATAAGTGGCTATGTTATAATAAGTGTTATAAGATGTCTCGTGTAATAACAATATACATAAAATTGTCACATAATTAATTAAACAGTATGCCAGTATGCTAGGTTAAGTGGCTATGTTGGCCTTATTTTATTAAGTTCAGTTTATACGTAAGATTGTACTTATATGTTAGGTTAAGTGGCTATGGATTATGAATGATCCGCAATAAAGATGTTTTGTTTTTTGTTTGTTAATATTTACCCTAACGTTATCCATAGCGAAAGTACAGTGAAAATATACGCTAAAGTAGCATATACAACAGGTAAGCCGCCTCAGTCGTCATTCAGTTATCATCTAATGGATTAATGCTATGAAGCCAAAATTATGTTGCGCGTGTGAACGAAATTGCTATCATTGTGAGATATACCAAGCGGACCAAAGTACTTCATAGATTTGAAGTAAAGTCGTTGCTGACGTCCTTGTAACTAAGGTCAAACATAACGTTATCACATTTTTCATTTTTAGGGAAAGTAAACAGATTTATATCTACAGTAAATATTTTGTATTTTCACTTAGCTTGTTTGAACAATATGGTGACATCCGCCCAGAAGTGATGTAACGTCACGTCAGCACAGCACCATCAGTTTTTCTCAGACACATTCATATACTGGAAATAATTTACTAAGGCATACTATATATCCTGCTACATTGCTGTTCTCGCAACTTGGAGACGGCGGTTAGCAACGATTCAAAGTAGAAGAGTTAAGCCATGCTATTATTAAAGCGAGCTAACTTTTGTAAGCTGGGTAGTCTGTGAACGACATTTGACAATTGTGCATAGTTCTAGCATCGCTAATATAAACTTAGCATATAATGTTAGCGTTAAGTTCAAGTTCTGTTTTAATTTAAATTTAGTGAATTCCCTGAATTATGGAAGAGTGGTTATGGTAAAAATTCGTTAGTGCACATGGACAGAACTCTATTTTTATACAAGATAGAGCAAAAAAAAAAAAAAAAAATATTTTACTCTAGCGTTTTCCTCGGAAATTTATATTTTTCAACTTATTTGCCTTTTCAAATTTACTTTAGAAATTACAATTACTGGTCAGATAGCCTTCCAGACTATTTGACCAGCACTGGCTAAATAGCCTCCCAAGCTATTTAGTCAGCAGTCCTGTGCACATATAAACTGTTTTTGTGAGCTTTGTATTGTTTTAAAAAATTTGCTATAATCTTCATCTACATTTGCATTAATAATAAAATAATAAATAAAATTTCTTAATTTTAAATTTGTTAAAAATTTGTTTCAGGTTTTGAAGTGCCGTAATAATTGTATGCCCGGTTAGGTTAATTGAATACCCGGTTAGGTTAACTGTACGCCCTTGACGATTGGTTAGGTTAAGTCATGATATTTTCGTTAGTTTAAACGAAAATATCACGGCTTAACCTAACCAATCGTCAAGGCCTCAAGGGCGTACAGTTGACTTAACCGGGCAGTCAATAATTTTCACGTAGGTTTCGATTAATTTTAAACAACTTTTACCAAAAATGTGTGTTAGTTATAGCTACCGCATATATATATATATATATATATATATATATATATATGGGATTGAACTCAGAATGGTCCCCTGAGGTTTTTCATGATACACACAGACCGTGCATGGAACAAGGATATATATATATATATATATATATATATATATATATATATATATAACTTTGATACACTGTACCTAACCAATCGTCAAGGGTGTACAGTTGACCTAACGGGCATTCAATTATTACACCACTTCAAAACCTAAAACAATTTTTTAACATTTAAAATTAAGAAATTTTATTTTATTACTAGGTGAGGTACCCTGCGTTGCCCGGGTTAATTGAATGCCCCGTTAGGTCAACTGAATGCCCCCCAAAAACCCCTCACCCCCCTTTATGCAACTTGGGGGCTAACCCCCTCCCCCATTACCCCCCCCCTCTCCCCCACTTACCCCACCCCCACCCACCGTTCCACCATTACTGCCCGGGATATATTTCACAAACAGACAAATAGACAGGCTAAACTACAGAAAAGAACGCAGCCGTGAAAATTTGGAGCTTCACATTGTGTCAAGATTTCTGAATCTGATCAGATATCTGGTCAATAAAACTATAAAAACGAACACAGTCATGAAAATCTTGAGTTTCACATTGCCGCCCGTAATACAAACAGACAAACAGACAGGCTGACCGACTCTGTGTTGACATTCTTCATCCCATAAGAGGTTCCCGTGCCAAATTTGGTAGCTCTAGGTCAAACGGTTTGCGCTTGCATAAAGGACAGACAGACAGACAGAAAGGCGAAAATATATAATAGATTAACATAAATGTAGATGAAGATTATAGCAAATTTTTAAAAACAATACAAAGCTCACAAAAACAGTCTATATGTGCACAGGACTGCTGGCTAAATAACCTGGAAGTCTATTTAGCCAGTGCTGGTCAAAGAGTCTGGAAGGCTATCTGACCAGTAATTGTAATTTCTAAAGTAAATTTGAAAAGTCAAATAACTTGAAAAATATAAGAGTAAAGTATTTATTTATTTATTTTTTTGCTCTATCCCTGTATAAAAATGAATATAGAGTTCTGTCCATGACAGTACTCTATGTACACTAACGAATCTTTACCGTGGTTATTTGGTTGTAGCTGATATCGTGCACCTTACGGTCATAATCAGTTTGATTGTCACCAAAATAAAAGGCATAATCATATTAACCTGAAATTTGATAATCCATTCATAATTATTGTGAAACACCTTACTCTTATATTAACTAATAACTACAGCGAAACTCTCTTCACGCTTGCATAATAGGCCTAGCATTTAAATAATAATATAATATAACAGATTTTGAACAAATTTCCACGAGTGCCAGCTTATATAACAATGGGTAACAAAATTTGAAAAATTTTCTGTTTATTGTGATTTTTCTGTCGTTTCTTAATGATTTCTGGGCGCTGATTCCAAAAATGATATTGGTTTTGCTCTATCAACTTTTCATATGGCAAAGTGAGGCCTTGCATAACGAATTTAATTCGTTCCAGGTCATTCGTTAACTGAAAAATTCGTTATGCAATGCATTAGTTCAATGGGATTTTCAGTAATTCGTTCCAGAGCCCAAATTTTGACCCTTTTTGCGCTTGTTTACCCATTTTTTAAATGGGTTCACCTTCTTCTGCTTGAATATCCTGGGATTTTAGAAATGATACACAAGCATAGGCTTAATCTTCAGGTCCCCTGATGCATTCCCAGCCATAAGTAAAGTAAACCGGTCTTTCATTGGTTTATGGCCAGGTAGTTTGGACTCTTCTCTAGTAATGTAGGTTCTGTTCGGTAGCTTTTTCCAAAATAGGCCAGTTTCGTCGGCGTTAAAAACTTTTTGAGGCAAATAATCCTCCTCCTCAACAAGTTCTGCAAATTCTATTTTAAATTCCTTTGCTCCCTCAGTATCAGCACTTGCAGCCTCACCATGCCTTATAATGTTCTTAATTCCTGACCTTCTCTTGAAATTTTCAAACCACCCACGACTTGCATTGAATGATTCATATCTTTCAACTTATGCTGGAAGGGATTCCTTAATTTGTTCATATATTTGCACTGCCTTGTCACTAATGAATGCCTTAGTAATGGATTCCCCCTTAATTTCCTTTTCTCTAATCCATATCAATAAAACTCTCTCCATTTCAGCAATAGCTTCCCTTCCTTTAATAAGTCTACTTGTAGCATCACTTACTTTAGTTTTCATAATTTCTTCCTTCTTAAAAATCGTCGAAACTGTACTGGCAGACAATCCATATTCAGCAGCAAGATCTTTGGTGCTCGTTCCAGATTCACTTTTTTTAATAATGTCCTGCTTCATCTGGAGACTGATAGTTTTCCTGGATTTCTTTGGAGCATTAGCAGATGATGAAGGTCTTTTAGGGGCCATGACTACACGTTTTATACACTTATAAAGCTAATAAATTAATATTTAATAGTAAGCAATTGTGTTGTACACAACTGCTCACGACAGCTACCAACCTCCAACTATGCACACCTTCCAAAGTAACAGAAAGACTAATCTTACAAATCACCAACCCACACATTCTACTATCGCCTACTCAACATGGATTCAGACCTCACCACTCAACCACGACATTACTCACTAACCTCACGCAGCACATCATGGATGGCATCAACTCCAGACGACCAGCTCAACGTACACTATTAGCAACAATAGACATTAGTAAAGCATTTGATGCTATCCCACGCTTCCCTCTCATAAACAAAATACTCAACACAAACCTGCACAATAACACCAAAAGGTGGCTGAGCAACTATCTTTCAGGAAGATACTCACATGTCACATTTAATGGCAAGTCATCCAAAAACAAGCTTTTTTCCGAACGGGGTCCCTCAAGGCTCTGTTCTCTCACCAACACTCTTCAACTTATACATGCATGACATTCCAACACCCATAGATAACAAGCTTACATTATCATCATATGCAGATGACATCACTCTAACATCCACCCACAACAACATCGACACCGCTACAAATAACCTACAAACATACATAAACAGTATACAAGACTGGCTCACACACAATAGACTCAAAGTAGCGCCCACAAAATCAACCATCACCTTGCTTACAAGCAACACAAAAGAACACCAGGTAATTCCACAGCTTACACTAAACAACATCAACATTCCACACACTCACAGGACCAAAATACTTGGGGTCACATACAACACATCATTATCTTTTGCAAACCACATTCAGGATATTAAAAACAAATGTACGTCAAGACTTAACACGCTTAGGTACTAACAGGCACAAACTTTGGACACCAGCAGGAAACAACATCACTCATATACAAACAATATATTCGCTCAGTTATGGACTATGCTAGCCCATGCTGGGCACCCATTATCTCAAACACACACATAAACACCTTACAGACAATACAATACAAAACAACACACTTCGTATCATTACAGGATGCACTCAAACAACACCAATAGAACACCTGCACACAGAAACAAAAATACTGAAAGTTAGGGAACATTTAGACATGAGGGGAACACAATTCATGGCAGCAGCGACAACTAACCCACAACACCCTTGCCACTACATGTACAATCACGCACCGACACCTCGCACCATTAAGGTAACACCAGAGAGACATTATAACCAAATACTCCATTCCATACCACGCCCCACAGACATCACACAGTACAGAAAACACATACACACACATCTAACCTACAAAGCACTGACACGACTCGGTCCGAATGCGGTCCTAGGTGCGAAGCCGCCACCCATTAACAGGTCAGAGATCAGCCTGAGCAGATCGGATCGAGTTAACTTAGTACGATTCCGATGTGGACATCACCCCAACTTACTAACATATAAACACAGACTAGACAACTCCATAGACGACACCTGCCACCTGTGCCAGGACACACCACAAACAATTGAACACATTATGACAGAGTGTACCGCTCTAGCACAACAACGAACACAACACAACATCACTAGTGCGCTGAACCTCTGGTCCACTCCGAAGAGGGCGATCGGTTACCTGCGTGCCGCCGGCTTGCTCGATCAGGGTGGGCTGATCGGCTAAACAACAACAACAACCTCCAACTGAACAGAAAACGTGTTATTACGTTTTTCGTTACCAAATTCGTTCTGCAAGGTAAAATCGTTATTTAAATCAATGGAGCCTTATGGATAGGCTGACCATACGTACCGTTTTGAACAGGACAGTACCGTTTTGTATGGGTTTTTGTATGGGTTCTGTCACTGAAGAACAATTGTAAGCTCAATATGTTTATGTACTTACTTTTTCATGAATACAGAATATTACATAACCCCCGTCCCTTTTTTGCCATCCCAATGTCCCGTTTTTGTCTCAAGGAAATATGGTCAGCCTACTTATGGAGGTAATTCGTTAAGCAAAAATTCGCTATTTAAGGTGTTCGTTATGCAAGGCCTCACTATATAAAAAAGGCTAACATAAATATTTTCTGAAAATAAAAACACTATTGGAAATTAATGTTTATTGAGCCAAAATTGTTTGACAAACCCAAAATGGTGTAAAGGATATAATATATATCATGAGGAGAACCAATAAGAGAATAACAAGCCTCGTTATGCAGTGTGCGTTCCTTAAAAATGCACTGAAGAACGCGACTTCCGCGTATGAACATTCTTATCCTTTCTGATCAGCGACCATACGTAGTCTCCCATCATGGAAGCATCCCAATGGCCCTGGTACCTTTTCTCCATCGTTTGAATATCTTGATGGAATCTTTCGCCATGTTCTTCACTCACATCGCCCAGGTTATCACGAAAAAAGTCTGGATGTGAATGCAGATAGTGTAATTTTAAAAACATACGGCACCTCATTTTGCCATAGCACTTAATCAAGTTTTATACTAACTCCTTATAGTTTGGTGCTTTATGGTTGCCTAAAAACCCACGAACCACATCACGGAAAGCCCACCAAGCCCCTTTTTCGATCGGAGTCATCTTTGCTTCAAGGTTCTTTGAATTCAACAGCGCCTTGACTTGTGGTCCTACAAAGATGCCAGCCTTGACTTTGGCCTCAGAGAGTTTAGGGAACATGACCCGAATCTGTTGGAAAACTTCCCCTCCAAAATCTAACGCAGTTACAAACTGCTTAATTAGACCCAACTTAATATGGAGAGGTGGTAGCAGAACTATGTCAGGCTTCACAAGAGGTTCCCCGAGTACATTGTACTTTCCTGGTTGCAGTCCTTCAAGTGGAGGCCACTGAACTGTTTTATAGTGCTCAGTTGAAGCCCTGCTATCCCACAGGCAAAGAAAACATGAATATTTAGTAAACCCTCCTTGTAAATCTAACAGGAAACCAATCACTTTGAAATCACCACACACGTCCCAGTTATATTGTTCATACCTGATTTGAGTGAGCAGTTGTTTGACATTTTCATAGTCCTCTTTCATTTGAACAGAATGTGCAACTGGTATAGATGGATATTTGTTTCCATTGTGGAGTAGAACAGCTTTCAAACTCCGAGTTGAACTGTCAATAAACAGGCGCCACTCTGAGGGTATATGTGTTAACCCAATAGCTGTGAATAGACCATTAACCTCGCTGCAATAACAGAGAGAGCCATTGACATCGTAGAACCTTGCAAACTCTTCATGCCGCTTTCGGTATACAGTGCTCTTGCAGTCTTCTCCCAAGCAAATTCCACTCTTTGAGTCTGGAGGTCAGAAGCTCAGACCCTGATTTCGTCAGACCCAAATCTCTAATTAAGTCGTCCAATTCCCTCTGATTTGAAAAGTGAGGGTTTGTACTGAAAGTTACTGTATATTCTTCATCATGACTGTCCTCACCAGCCGACATCTCAGATGAGCTAGCTGCATCTTCATTTTCAACCTGCAAAGCAAAGAAACAAAATATAGGCATAGCTATATATGTAGAAGAGCATCAGCACTAAGAAAAATCGACACATAATGACCCACAGTCTGTAAATACAGAAGGTAAAGTAATGGATAGATACCTGTTCTGGTGGACGTGGTATTGGAAGACCTTCGCCATGTGGTACAGGAGCTATGGACGACGCTATGCTTGGATACTGAAGAGTCCGCCTTCCTTTAACTTTCCTGTACTTAGAAACATCTACCATGCAGTAGTAGCAATCGTCGTGGTGGCTCTTTGGTTCTCTCCATATTCTGGGTACCGCAAAGGGCATTGCCTTGCGTACTCCCCACAGCCACCCTTCAAGTGTGGAGCGGCAACTTCCACAGATCACATGGGGTGCCTAGGGCTTATCTTGGTCACCCATAGGCATACCAAAATAGAGCCGATACGCGATCCAGAACTTGGTGCCTTTCACAATCTTGTGCGATTCTTGCTTGGGGCCTATGTAATACCCACAAACGTAGCAGAATATATCCGGCGAGTGTTTACAAGCTCTAGTTTCCATTCTCTTTACCAAACTGTACTACATTAATCATAACCTGCAGATATAGAGAGAAGAGTTATTAAATCTGCAACAGATTACAGATTCCATAAAAAAGCTGTGTTCACAACACTGAAATAATGTTCTCAATAAAAAAGGATCGATAACACTCAAATCGTCAGCACAGAGAAGCAAAGAAACACAGTACCTCAGTGCTGGTAACCATCAGGCAAACAACCTGCTTTCTTTGTGTGCTCACACTTACTGACTTCTCAGACTCTGCGCTCTTCTTTATATAGCACAGTGGAAGTTTCGGGCAATTTCTAGAGCAAGAACTGTCAACGAACATCCGGATTGTTCTCAGCAATTCCTGATTATTCTGGTATTGCTGCGCCCATAATAACATTATACTGGTAAAACATGAAAAATGGATTATCTCTGAAACCATTGATGATACACACAAACCAAGGCCAGATTTGGACTCAGCGCCCACAAATGCATATAAAAACATAAAAAAATTCTATATAAACAGAATCAGTGTTACACAGTGATAATTAATAGTTTCGGTACTTTGTAAATTTAATGATCCACAAGCTTTTTGAATTTCACAAAAGTAGGTGTACTATGAAATTTTGAACGCTCGTAGAGGGACTATAACTCGTCAGACCTGTTTGTATAAAATTTATGCAGGTTTATTAAATGGAAAAAGTTTGTGAAGTTGCATTTAAAAGATAAGCGATTCTTGCACTCGAAGTGAATGTTACGTTCTCACTGGCTTAGAATTTTCTACTCAAACTCTTTTGTATGAAATTATTTGCATGTTATAATGCGATCGTGGACTGACTAGATATTGGTTGACTTTGATATGTAGACTGGACTGGCCTAATACTGTAAAGACCCCAAGAACTGCGTAAATAAAATAATTAATCCATTAGATGCGATGTCGGAAAATGAAAATTAGAACCAGCCCGATCACTCCAACATTCCCCAGTTTATCAGCATGTGATCAGAGTCATCAGACCAGTCTAGAACTTCGTTACGAGTCAACTTTGGGTAATTCGTAATGGGATGGGTAATTATTGAATGTTTCACCAACACTGAAATTAATATCCAAAATACATTTTTCTAATGTATTTTGGTGTGTTCAAATATGACCTTCATATTTTGCGCAAATATTATATATATATATAATGTATAAAACCTAACGGTACTTGTAGATTATCTACCCCCCATCAATTTTGACAGAATATTTTCGTTAAAACTAACGAAAATATCACGACTTAACCTAACCAATTATCAAGGGCGTACAGTTGATCTATTAGATTGAATGCCCGGTTAAACTGGGCATTCAAACCAATCCTGACCAATCGCTCTGCTGCCACTTTATTACCGATAATACAAGAAGCTATACTGCCCGGTACGACAGTTGTATCGGACGAATGGCGAGGATATAGCCAACTACACATGTATTATTTGCATAATACGGTAAACCACAGTATTAGGTATAGTGGGGTACCACCTACCCCACGCTATGACGCAGTTTCATGTTTCATCATGAAGGAGGGCTGGGAGCAGCACCACCTTCTATTGAAAAAGCAATTTTGTATTTACAAATTTATTTGGTATTCTGGTAATGAAATGAGCTAAATTTGGTAATGCATAAATAAGAATGTGAGAAAAATTGAGTTCCATTAAACATTGCATTCCATAAACATGTTAGAAATATGTTACAACAAATCATTGCTTAAACGTTTCGATCAATTTTACTAATTATTCAGTTCTGAGTATTTATACATACTGATACAAATTTGTTAAAACGATACTGATGTTTAAAGCAAATCGCAGTTATAAATTTACTGTTTAACTGACTTTGGAGCTTACTCTGAATAATTGTAGACAAATCGAACGAACATGTTACGAACATATTGCAGTTTATTATTTGGCAGCATTAGTCATGGGCGGGCATTAACCTGCATTGTGCGTGCGTGCAATTTTCGCTTGATTTATATTTTGTCATAGTAAATTGCATTGAAATTTGGGATCATGTTAAGAATAGCGAACCCATTTACCTCATGTTAAGAATGGCGAACCCAAAATTAAACATGTTAAGAATGGCGAACCCAAAATTAAACATGTTAAGAATAGCGAACCCAAAATTAAACATGTTAAGAATAGCGAACCCAAAATTAAACATGTTAAGAATAGCGAACCCAAAATTAAACATGTTAAGAATAGCGAACCCAAAATTAAACATGTTAAGAATAGCGAACCCAAAATTAAACAAGTTAAGAATAGCGAACCCAAAATTAAACAAGTTAAGAATGGCAAACCTAATGTTTCAACAGGGAAAAATACTTCGAAAAAAAAAATATGCTCCACTATTTCCATATAGCCAACTGATGGGGTTGTACTTGTATCAACTAAACCGAACACCCATACTTGATATGCGGGATATTTTTGCTACTCGCACACGAAGGGTAGCAAAAATAACTGAATGCCCGGTTAGGTTAATCGAATGCCCTGTTAGGTCAACTGAATACCTGGTTAGGTTCATTGAGTGCCCGGTTAGGTCAACTTTACGCCCTTGACAATTGGTTAGGTTTAGTCATGATATTTTCGTTAAAACTAACGAATCTATCACGACTAAACCTAACCAATCGTCAAGGGCGTACAGTTGACCTAACCGGGCCTTCAAATTTTATCCTATGTAAATAATGGTTTTTACAAAATTCTCCATGTTAATAATAGCAAACCCAAAAGTTTCCATGTCAAGAATAGGGAACCCAAAATGATCCATGTCAAGAATAGCGAACCCAACACCCTCTGGGTTCGCTATTCTTAACGTGATCCGAAATTTGAATGAATATATATACCTAAATACAATTTGGCAATAAATTGCTTCATTTGGTACTAAATTAAAAAAAGATGGTATTGGTGCTCCAGTATTGGTGATCTGGGTTTTTTTGAGAATCATCTAGGTTTTTTTAGTGCACGATCTGGGTTTTCTTTCATTGAGTCAGTGGCAGCCCTGGCCGGCCGGGGCCGGGGGCAGTGAGGCTGAGTTGAAGTTCCATGACTTTGTCAGCCGCAGGGCTGCCAATGCTGGGGTTTTCCCCCCAGATCTGGGGTTTTCACCCATCATCTGGGTTTCTGGGTTTTTATTTTACAAATAGCTTGAAAACTGGGTTTTTTTACTAATTTTGTTAATAAATTATCTAAAATAACTTTTCTATATTTATGAATACCAAAGCTTGCCCAAACACGATGGCTTTCTCGAGAAACCGTAATCACAGAAATATTAGAATAATTTGATGCTCTACTTCTTTATTTTCAAGCAGAATCAGAAGTTGACAAAGTTGATGGAGCCAAGAAAATTTATGATGTATTAAACAACCGCGGAACGAAACACATGTTGTTCTTTCTTCAATATGTGCTGCAAAAGATAAATCTCATGAATGTTGAATTTCAATCGGAGCACTTCCGATTGCATATTTTATATTCAATGGTATCTTCAGAGTATAAAAACATATTGAGTTTCTTCATTAAAATGAAGTATTAAATAACACTAAATTATCAGAAATTGACCCTAACAAGAGAGTAACTTCAAAAGTGTTAATGATGTATACCTTGGAGGTAAGGCATGGCACAATTAATTAATGACCCTTTAGTAATGAAAGCAGTGTTAAAAGATTTAACACTGATTGTTTAAAATTCCTAGTGGAATTATCTAACCAAATAAGGAAGAGGTTTAATTTTAGTGAAGATGGAGTTATTGCAAAGTTAAATGTTCTGGATCCGAAGGTAGCTCATGCTCATAACACTTCTCCCTCCAACTTCCATCATTCCACTAGCTATTCATTTTCCGTCCGTTGTACCTGAAAGTAAACTAAATGACCTTGATGACCAGTGGAGGAGTTATAGTCTTATGGCAGACGAACTACTACCTTCTATTGACAACATACCAGAATATTGGTACAAATTGAGAAATATTAGAGATGGACTTGATAATCCAAAATATGATGTACTTTCCAATTTCATGACTACCTTAACTGTATTACCACATTCATCAGCATGCGTTGAAAGGATGTTTCACAAGTTAATTGCGTAAAAACAAGAAACACAAACTCGTTAAAAGCAGATACCGTTAGAGATAGATTGCTGGCAAAACAGCTTATCACCAGAAAGAGTTTGGATTGCACTTCCTGGGATCCCGAAAAAACACTAATCAAGAATTTGGAAGAGGGAGCTGTAAGCAGAAGATATTTGGAGAGAATTAAACGCAAAAAGAAAATAACGAATCGGTCACGATCAGAGGAGCAGCCGAAGAAGAGGAAGAGTTATAATTTGGGATTCACACATATAAAGTAAGTAAAGACTTATTTTTTTCTTTTAAATATTGTATTTTTACAATCTGGTTTTTTTTTAATCAGTATGGGTTTTTTGCAGAGTTGATCTGGGGTTTTCTCTAAAATTTCATTGGCAGCCCTGGACTCAGCCGCAGTGAGCTATCTCAACTGGTTGGGATAAGACGTTCATGCTTGTGCTCTGTTGGCAGTGTAAGCATACCGAAATGCACATTGGGGTAGGACGTACCCCTTATATATGTGGTGTGGGTGAAGTAAATTTCACGTATTTTTTGCAAATTTTTTTCTGTGACGAATAACCTTCCTCCCAGATGATGGCCAGGGCAAGTGCTCGAAGATTTTTAGTTCAAATGGATTTTCTTACTTTTACTTTTTTTTTGCACAAATTTTTTATTTATTTAAAATTTCGTAAAAATTTTTTTTTTGCTTGAGGTAAAATAGGTTAATTTCTTCAAATAAATTTTTAATTCGACCTTCAACAAAAAGAATTGATGCTAAAAGAATATCATATGTGTTTGGTTTCAAATAAATAAAGTTCTGCAATTTTTGGCCATTATTTTTTTCTCCTGAAGTAGGAGCTGCCCCACTTATACCCTTCGTGTTACAGAATGACCCCTATACCTGAGCAGGGTTAACTTTGTAGACCCAACTACTGGGGCACATACCCAAAATGCGGAAAGGATGTGGCGCTCCGCAAAGGAGCAAAACAAAAGGCAACACGGCACACCACCAAATGCTAGATTCATATTTGTGTGAATACCAGTGGCGATCCAGACTACATGATCAGTATCCCTTTGAAGCCATACTTGGTTCAATAATTATATTTTGGCCTCCAGAGTAACATAAAAAATTTGTTTTAATAAATATATATTTTTATACTTTGTATCTATGCATCATAGTAAATACTATTCCAGACACAAACAATGTTATAATTAATAATAGATCAACTGTACGCCCTTGATAATTGGTTAAGTTAAGTCGTGATATTTTCATTAGTTTTAACAAAATTATTCTGTCAAAATTGGTGGGGGGGGAGATAGCCTACAAGTACCAACCTAACCTTAACCCGTGTGTGCTCTGATTGCTAACCTAACCTTAACCCGTGTGTTTTCCGATTGCTAACCTAACCTTAACCCATGTGTTCTACATATAAATAGTAGGCTTAAGACACTATGTCAGAGCATGGAAATTACATATATCGAACTTTGGAATAAATTTTACAAAAAAAAAAAGAAGTTTTATAACAGATGGAATTCACTTTAATAGTAAAGGGACTGATTTACTATCAAAGATTATCATATAATTGACTAAAAACCAAAGGAATAGGCCAAATTAGTATAAATACCAATACTCTTGATAACAATAAACTAATAAAAAATATGGTAATTATTCGTTTTTTGACCCAGTCTCTTTTTATAATGAAAGCAAACGTTTCTGGTCAATTTGGAGGTGCTCTGCATGAATCTGCCATCCGTTTCCTGTGCAAATGCATAGTTTTCGAGATCTCATCATCTCGAAAACTACGCATTTGCACAGGAAACGGATGGCAGATTCATGCAAAACCTCAAAATCGACCAGAAAAGTTTGCATTCGTGCTAAACACAACCTAACCTAACTTAACCTAACCACCTAACCTAACCAGTCACCTTATTTTGGAGGATATAGTTCTGTAATTGCAGTAAGGAAGTGATGCAGAACTGTAGAATCATCAGGATGTTCTGCCAGGAACAAGTATCGTGCAAAATATTTCCAGTAAATGAGGACGTCTATTCCCAGCACGTAAAACCCCCAATTTCACATCCTTCCATTTTTTTTATGGCACCTAAACACCTTCGAGTCTTGTCTTAAAATACAGGCAGTATTACATTTAGGGCAAATCACGGATGTCGGAATTATGCCGTGATTGGAAAAAACATCTAAACTTTTATCTTCATCGAGGCCAACAAGGCGGATTAGGTCTTTGAAATCAAGTTCACAAGATTGACACATCATACCAGTAGAGCAAAAATTACCACACTAACCAGAAACAGAAAGAAGTAGCCAAAGCAAGAAAAAGTAGCCAAAAAAAGCCAAGAAAAATCTCCAAAAAAGGTAGCCCAAATAAACAAACCAACTGAAATTTATATATATACATATTAGAAAGTAGAAAATATATTTTTTTAAAAAGTACATTTTATACAAATTTGCACAAGATAATATATATATTTTCTTATTCAGCTTTGATTGGTTATTCAATATATATTGCTGTTATAGCTGAGTGTGACTGGGTCAAAAAACGAATATTAACCAAAAATATAATTAAAACTCAAAAGAAAAAGGTCAACAAAGAAAGTAAAAGAGATGCAAATAATATACCATCACAGAACAAGAACCAGACTAAATTACAAGCAAAATATTCCAAGGGTTCCTTGTCATTTTTCTATGTAAATGCAAGAAGTATCCGAGATAAAATAAATTAATTCAAGGCATACATAGGTATTGAAAATCCTGATGTTATGATTGCCGCTGAAACTTGGACAAAATTCAGTACGATACCAAATAGTCCATTTAGTGAAAGAGATACTACCATTACTTATGAAATTGATGGCTATGAACGTAAATATTCAGAGGGTGGTGGAGTATTTATTTATGCCAAGACAAATCTGAATCCAGTTGAAGTTACCTCTGTTAAAGAAGAAATAGTTGAATCTGTATGGATAGATATTGGGTATAAAAATGCCAGGATAGGGGGTATCTATAGACCACCTGAGGGATGTTCAGTTGGAGGACTCCCCAAAAGTAGAGAAGAAAATAAGTATGTAGAAAACAAACTTATTGATGAAATAAATAAAGCAATGACAAGTAATATTATTATTGTTGGAGATTTCAATTATAGGCATATAGACTTGGAAATATTACAAACACCAGAAAGTAATGAGAGATTATTAGACTGTATAATTAAGAATGGTTTAACCCAGTTAGTAAAGGAGCCAACCAGCGCTGATGCCATTCTAGATTTAATTCTAACAAATAATCCCAGATACCTTCCAGGATATCTCAGTTTCAGAAACACTAGGTTCAGGTGATCATTGTATCCTTCGGTTTAATAATGTTTGTAATTCAAGACCTAGCGAAAATAAAGTAGAAATCCCAGATTTTAAAAGAGAAAATATAAATGGACTAGTAAATGATGTGTGTAATAAATTGGACAGATATTCTACAGCCTGAACAGACAGTAACTAGTATGTGGGAAAAATTTAAAAGTATAATAATGAACATACAAAGGAAGCATATCCCACAGTGTAAAATCAGAAATGGTAAAAATAAAAAACAACCTTGGATAAACTGCAGTGTAAAAAGAGCAATCAGAGAAAAAACAAAAGCATTTCATAAATTCAAAAGAACTAAAAATGGCACAGACTGAAATATATAAAAGTAAAATGCATTTGTGAGAAAGCAATCAGAGATAGCAAATGAGACCTGGAAAAAAGCCTAGCCAAGAATTCAAAAAACAATCCTAAGAAGTTTTCAGTCACTTCAATTTGAAAAGTAGAGTGAAAAAGAAAATTGGCCCCCTCCATATAGATGATAAAACTATAGATGATGATCTTGAAATAACTGAAGAACTAAACAAATACTTTTCATCAGTATTCACAAATGAAAATTTAAATAATATTCCTGATCTTATACTACCAGGACAAGATAGAGAAATAAATGAATTAAGGGTAACTAGTGATGTGAGGTCTGACAAGTTGGACTTGGTCAATGACATGTCAAAATGCTCTGATATATATATATAATATATATACACACACACACACACACACACACACACAGGGTATCCGAGAATTATCTGTACAATTTTTGGCTGTTGTTAAAAGTCAACCATGAAGTGTAGAAATTCCAGTATTGTCCCATTTTACAGAGAATCTCATTAAGTTTTTTCTGATATCACATTTTGACAAGTTTTTTAGAAATGTACGCAGGTGACAGACATTGATGATTTAAAAGCAAGAATCAGAGCTGCTTTTGAGCAAATTGATGTGGATATGCTGCAGCGTACATGGCAACATTTGGAGTATCGATTGGATGTTTTGCGAATCACTAATGGTGCACATATCGAATGTTTGTAACAATGTTACTTTAATAAAAGAAACTTTTGAAAATACAGATTCTAAATAATCTTGTTTAAGAATTTTACGTGTGTTATCAAGAATTTTATTAAAAGATGAAATTGTACAGATAATGTTCGGACACACCGGAATTTCTAAAAAACTTGTCAAAACTTGGTATCAGAAAAAACTTAATGAGATTCTCTGTAAAATGGGACAACACTGGAATTTCTACACTTCATGGTTGACTTTTAATAACAGCCAAAAATTGTACAGATAATTCTCGGACACCCTGATATATATATATATATATATATATATATATATATATATAATTTCCAAATATTTTTAAAGAGACCAACAATTGCCATCTGAAAATGAAAATGCTCCCCTTACACCCACAGTACAAAATGATATGTTATAATGTTATAATGTTATAATGTTTCAGACCAACAAAGACCCTAGGATCCACTCATGGCTGGTCTACCTAACTGTGTTCGTAATCGTGTATTGTGTATGTCCTCCGTGGTGGTGGAGGGGACCTACAATTTTACGTGGGTTCTGAACCACAATAACATAAGAAATTTATGTAAAAACTGCCGGTAAATTGGCAATGACCAATTTTTACGAAACTAAATAATTATCAATTTAAAACTAATTAATTATCGATTTAAAACTAAAGATAGAATCTCTGGATCCAGAGGATCAAGTCATAATAGACTACTATCCACAAATATGTTACACTATATATCTATTTATAACGGACATGCAAATATATCAGATCCAAAGAATCCAGTCAATTTCATTA
Organism: Bathynomus jamesi; assembly: GCA_023014485.1. Classification (NCBI taxonomy): domain Eukaryota; kingdom Metazoa; phylum Arthropoda; class Malacostraca; order Isopoda; family Cirolanidae; genus Bathynomus; species Bathynomus jamesi. The sequence continues at coordinate 1,541,727 of JAJOZX010000252.1, read as the reverse complement.
TGGTATCTATCAAGTCACAGTCCATATCGACTGCGGACCAAGTCAAAATTTACAACCATATACATTACAATATATACACTTAGGAGGAAAAGTATAGGTGTGGCTGTAAAGACTGTACAGTTGAAGTTTGATGATTATGTAGATCTACAGAAGCTAAGGCTAACAAAGACCCTAAGATCCACTCTAAGGCTAGCCCGAGAGAAAGGAAAGAGTAGGGGGTTAAGAGAAGAGAAGAGAATAAGGGGTTAAGTAAGGAGCAACACCTATCATTCGTGGGTTAACATTCATTCAGGAAAAGAGGAAAAAAGTCTCACCATCATCATCCGCCGGCCACTGCCGACAAGTCAGAAAAATAGTCAGAGAAAATAGGAGAGGGGTGAAAGATGAAAAGAAGTAAAATAAGAACGCTTACAAACCATGCAAACACAGTCTTAACTCACTGTCATACCATGCAAACTACAACATGCAAGTAGAGTTACAGACATGCAAAGTAAGGAGATAGGGGAAAAAAAAAAAAAAAAGTAGGTACAGTTAAACAAAAAGTGGGTTAGTTTACGCTACGAGCTACATCTATGTTCGTGTTAGTCTAATTATTATTATTTTTTTTTTTTTATTGCTGGCATCACACGCTGGCATGTCACAAGCTGGCATCCATCGTCAACAGACTCATCCTCGAGCACCACCACCAGAGCTCCTATTAACTTTATTTTTTAATTTTAAACAACGTTAACACTTTTAAAATGTCTGTCAAGACGGTTCTTAAACATATTAACGCTGGTAGAATGAACGACTGACGTGGGAAGATTATTCCATTTATCAATTACTTTAAACGTAAAGAAGTTTTTAGCGATATTAGTAATGAAACGTCTACCACGCAACTTAAATCCGTTATTGCGAGTATTACTATTATCGAAAGTGAACAATTTATCAAAATTTACGTTATCGATGTTATTAACGATTTTGAAAACTTCAATAAGCTCCCCCCTTAATCTTCTAGTTTTGAGTGAATACAAGTCTAACTCTTTAATCTCATCTCCTGAAGGAGATGAGGGTCATTTAAATGATGACTAAATAATAATTAATATAAGTTATCTACGGGCCCTACAGCACTTGATTTGAATGATTTCACATAAAAATTGCTTAAAAAATTTATTCTGCATCACATTTTCCTTCTGGACATATGATTAGTGCACGATATATTCATGTATCATGATTGGATTAATAAAAAACAGCTTGTAATTAGTGTTTTTATTAGCATTACTGTCCAATTTCAACTTGTCAACTTGACATGTCAATTTTGCAACTTGTCATGACGTTGCATCACTAAGGGTAACAAAACTAGATATCCTAAAAGCAATAGATAAATTAAAAATGGAGAAATCTCCAGGGCCAGATGAAATGCATCCAATAGTCATAAAAGCTGCCAAAAAGAATATAGCACAGGCACTAGAAATTATTTTTAATAAATCATTGATATGTACTGAAATTCCAGAGGATTGGAAGAAAGCAAATGTGGCTCCAATCTTTGAAAAAGGAAATAAAAACTTGGCAAAAAACTACGGACCCATCAGCCTCGCCTCCATTATTTGCAAATTACTCAAAAGTATTATTAGAGGTATTTAAAGTTACTGAGTTCCTTGAAGGGTGCAACCTTATAAATGATAGCCAGCATGGCTTTCGAAATGGAAGGTCCTGTCTAACCAACTTGATTGAATTTTATGATGGAGTCCTATTGCATTTGGACAATAAAAAGCCAGTAGATATACTGTTATACCTTGAACAGCGCAGTTTTGATTAGTGCAGGTTTTGATGTAGCACAGTTTGTATTTTCGTCAATTTTTTAAAATTTAGCACACAATTTTCCTATTGTTTTCTAATTTCTTTTCGGTACTGTTTCATTCAACGAACTTTTGGACAGCGCGGACAAATTCCGGAACCAATTAACAGCACTGTGCAAGGTATTGCTGTAGTATACTTAGATTTTGCAAAGGCATTTGATACTGTTCCTCATGCAAGATTGTTGGTAAAAGTTAGAGCCCATGGTATAAGAGGTCATATAGCTGACTGGATAGAAGAATGGCTGAGAAACAGAAAACAGAGTTCATCTAAATGGAAATAAGTCTACTTGGAGACCCGTATTGAGCGGAGTCCCACAGGGGTCTGTGCTGGGACCTCTGCTTTTTGTTGTCTATATAAATGATCTAGAGAAAGGCCTATCATGTAAAACCTCAAAATTTGCTGATGATACAAAATTAGGCCATAATGTTAAGTCAGTAGCAGGAGCAATGACAATACAAAAAGACTTAGACAGAGTAACAGCCTGGGCAGATAAGTGAGAGATGAGATTTAATGTTGATAAGTGCAAGGTTATGCATATTGGGCCAAAAAATCCAGAATTCAAATACAATATGAATGGAATTTGGATTGAAAATGATGATAAAGAGAAAGACTTGGGAGTCACTGTGACTAATGAACTTGAACCCTCAAATCACTGTATGGAAATCAGAAATAAAGCAAATGCTAGACTCAATCTCACCCAATATTATAAAGTAACTATACATTTCATATGCAAGACCCCTCCTTGAATACGGTACTGTATTCAATTTAATAGTCCCTATTTGATACAAGATATTGAAAAACTAGAAAAAGTACAGAAATGAGCAACAAGAATGATCCCATCTCTAAGACAATTGACATATAAGGAAAGACTGGTGTATCTAAACATGTTCTCATTAAAAAGGAGGAGGTTAAGGGGTGATATGATAGAGGTGTACAAAATGATAAAAGGGTTGGATAAGATAGATGTTGATTCTCTTTTCATTAAAGATCACAATAACCAGACTAGAGGTCATAGTATGAAATTAAGCCAAGATGTAGACCAAATTTAAGAAAACATAGTTTTACAAACAGAGTAATTAAGTTTTGGAACAGTCTGACAGAAGAAGTGGTGACTTCAGATACACTTGATTCTTTCAAAAGAAGGTTGGATAGTTTGATGTCTGCAAGGGACATCTGGTGATAGTGTTTAAGCCCATTTTTATTGCATGAATGGTACTAGTTTATTTCATATATATTATGTGCATTTAGGTGATAAATCCCACAGCTCAACACAAGTGTTGTGGGATATAGGGAGGCAGCATCTTGGGTTAGGGGATACACTCTGTCCTTAGACACCCCATTTAAAGAGATTCCTCTGCTGAGCGGTGCCCCCCATAGTACTGTGAGGTATTGAAAAATTCATGATCTTCACTTGCCCCACAAACACCTATAAATGGGAGACACAAAATGGGTGCACACACATTTTTACATTACTGTACAGTCTTTACAGCCATACCTACACTTTTCCTCCTAAGTACCTATATATATTGTAATGTTATGGTTGTAAATTATGACTTGGTCCGCAATTGATATGGGCCGTGACTTATTTTTGGTTGGCAAGGTACTGGTATTGATGGGTACCATAATGAAATTGACTGGATTCTTTGGATCTGATATATTTACATGTCAGTTATAAATAGATATGACGCGTTCGGTGGAGAAGGGGCGAACGCCACAAAATTCGAAAAATGAGTTTTTTGTCGTATAATTATCCTTTAAAACCTTTGCTTTACCTATGCAAAAAATTAGATGTTAGTCTGCACTCTTTCACGGTAAAATTTAGGTTTTAATGTATCTCAGAGAAATTCACTCCGCATCATTGCTTCACATTGAACACATCTATCTACTTTCTGGTCACTCGACAATGCCCTGTGATGCTCAATTTGGCCAAATTGAACAAAATATAAAAAATAATTACAGGAATATTATTTACACCAAAAAAGATTATGTTACGGCCATAACTACAGCCGTTTCGCAGCGCTTCCTAGTTGTAGAAATGAAACAGGCTGATTTTCTCGATCTTGACGTCCTAAAAACGTGCATTGTCATTAGGAAATCAACAACTACTAAATTTACAGATGCAAGAAAGTTAATATTAGACTTTTAATGAAACAGGCTGATTTTCAATGAAACAGGCTGATTTTCTCGATTTTGACATCCTAAAAACGTGCATTGTCATTAGGAAATCAACAACTACTAAATTTACAGATGCAAGAAAGTTAATATTTGACTTTCAACACAAAGAAGGCTACGTAATATCTACTGCATACCGCACAACCCCAGATAATAGCCATCCCGTCAGACTGCAGAAAGGGAAAAAATCCTACAGTGTCAGTTTATTCAATCTAGCCCAGCAGACACTGCAACCAAAGTATTCCCAATTGCTGCCAATAACTAAGGAAAAAATAAAAGATCTCAAAGAATTATCAGACCTAATGCCTGCAACTGCAGTAAACTATTATACAAGATTGTTAAAGGAACTGGAAGAAACCGAAACAGTTGAAGCAGGTAATACAACATTCGACGAAGAGGACCAAATAATGGATTACACCAGTTAACATCAGAAGCTATCAATAAATAATATTGTAAAATTTCTTGGCGTTTTATTATATCGACATATTACACAACAATATTTTACTCAAATATGTGTTCAAATTCATACAACATTTCAATAAACAGGAAAAATACAAAGGTTTAAAGTTTACAAACTTTAACTGCATTTTGTGGCATAATTCGAAAATGTTGCGTTCGCCCCTTCTCCACCGAACGCGTCATATAGAGTGTAACATATTTGTGGATAGTAGCCTGTTATGACTTTGATCCTCTGGATCCAGAGATTCTATCTCTAGTTTTAAATTGATAATTAATTAGTTTTAAATTGATAATTAATTAGTTTTGTAAAAATTGGTTGTTGCCAATGTACAGGCAGTTTTTACATAGTGGAGCCACCTCGATGGGCCGAAGTGGCCCCTAGTGTGCCCACTATAAAAATTTCTTATGTTTTTATGTTTTCCAATTGCTAACCTAACCTTAACCTGTGTGTTCTCCAATTGGATTGATAACCTAACCTTAACCTGTGTGTTCTCCAATTGCGTGTGCTAACTGGGGGGGGGGGGGGGGGGGGGGGATAATTATTGAATGTTTCACCAACACTGAAATTAATATCCAAAATACATTTTTCTAATGTATTTTGGTGTGTTCTGTTCAAATATGACCTTCATATCTTTCGCAAATGAACCGAAACAAAGTTATGAAACTATTGGTGAAACATTCAACAATAACTATGAGCCGTAGGCTATATCTATACAGCGGTGGTTGAAGCATTTTAGTTTGTTTCTAATTTTAATTTTAACTGACCAAATTTATATGACAACAATAAATTTTTTTCCCCAAGTTCTCAGTTGTTTCTGCGAATTTAAAAATTGTCTGGACTAAAGGAAACGTTCACTTTCTTCTGTTATATAAAATAATCACCCAACTCATTCTGACTACTTTTTATTCCTCTTGTTGTAGGCATTTCACAAATATTACAGCAAAATTAGTCAATAAACAACTTCAGTAATTTGTATAATTTATAATACTTGTAAGTTAACTTTCATTGCAGCTTTGATTCATTCCACAGCCTAGAGCCTATAAGCTTCAGAAGTAAATATAATGGAGTTTAAAGTAATTAATATACTGTGCTTATTATCTTTTCTGATAATCGGTATTAATGCAAAAGCTCCTAGTACTACTACAAATTACTTGCCAACTGTGATGTGGCATGGAATGGGTAAGTTTAACAATTTCCATTTTAAGCTTAGCCTATGACAATTCAGTAACTAGTAATATCTAACTCTACTTGTTAAGTAAGCCCCCATAGAGCCTACCAAGGCTACAATATTTTGAAATGAGCCTCACCATCATCCAAATTATCGAACAATCTTAATTTTCTTGAAAGTCAAAATGGAGAGGTAAGCTTAGGCTTACTTGATATATATCTGTAAGTTAAAAGTAGGGTTGCCAGATGTCCTCCACAAAAATACCTGACATCAGCAACTGGGGAGGGTGGGTAGGGTGTAAAAAGTAAAAATGTATTTTCTTCATTACTCACAAATTGGTTCATTAGATGCTTTATAAAATTGGTTAATTATATGGATAAATAACACTTAGGTATTAATGAAAAGAAATAAACTTTATCTGCATTTAACTTTTATTCAAACAAAATTATATGCACAAAATTCAATCCAATACAGCACTGTGAAACTATCCAATTCTTTATCAGATCGCAATAGAAAAATATGTGAAATAATTATTGACTTTAAAAAAACAAATTATGGATAACCAAAAAAAGCAAAGACTTAAAGATGTGGTTTACTTTTATGCGTCTGGTATTCTTTGATTTTTTTAACTGGACACCTGGCAACCCTAGTCAAAAGCCAAGTTACTTGTAAAGATGGCAGTAGCCAATATTCCCCAATAAAACCTTTTATATAAAAATATAGAATATAGAAAAATCTTTGGAAACTAATCTCATTTTAGCTAATTGAAGCAAAATGCATCTTATTGATCCCTTTGATTATTTTTAATACAAAAGTGACTGGAAAGACAAACTAAAAGTTGCACTCTTAAGCCAAGCAAGAAGAAAAAACTTCATATAGACTATATCAATATATTAAGTTAAATCTCTCCCCTGTATTAAAAGTATGTTCACATAAGGTTTGGTTCAGTTTGAGGTAAAACTTTACAAGACACATTGCCATGAAATATGCTACAGTAACAAAACGTATATCAATCGATAGAGCAGAAAAAATGGTACAAGCAGCTATGTATCATTTTGAAAATATTAGAAAATAACAAAGTTATGATACTATGAAGATGTTACTAGGCCTAGCTATCATAGTTTACACCATTTGGATCTTTTCCGTTTCATGTACTGTTTCTGATTTTGTTGAAAATAAGATATTTAATGTAGGTTAACTGAATGCCTGGTTAGGTCAATGGTATGCCCTTGATGATTGGTTAGGTTGTCGTGATATTTTTGTTAGTTTTAATGAAAATATCACAACTTAACCTAACCAATCATCAAAGGCATACAGTTGACCTAACCAGGCATTCAGTTAACCTACATTAAATAGTATCTTTATTTAAACAAAATCGGAAACAGTACATGAAATGGAAAAGAACCAAATGGTGTAAGCTTATGATAGGCCTAGTAACATCTTCATAGTGTCATAACTTTATTTTCTAATATTTTCAAAATGATACATAGCTGCTTGCGCCATTTTTTCTGCTCTATTGATTGATATATGTTTCGTTACTGTAGCATGTTTCACAGCAATGCAGGTATCTTGTAAAGTTTTACCCAGTTTGATAATTTTCAAAGAGAAACTAACTTAATTCTCTCTAAGAAATTTTATTGGGTAATTATGCAGTGAATGCCATGACCTGTATGTCTATCAAGAAATGTATTTTTCTAGTGTAATTTGATATCCTTTATTCAAATCTAAGCTTCATTTGTATGCAAATGTTCCAAACTGGAACCTAACCTAACCTAACAACATAGAATTACCTTTCAAATCTGAGCTTAATTTGTTATGCAAATGTTCCATAATCTGATGTATTTTATGAAAATTTACATTTTAATAATATTTTAAGAAATTTGTGCAACAATTGAAGCTTAGGTTTGAATAAAGCACATCAAATTATAGGTACTAGTTAGAAAAATATATTTCTTCCTAGAAATGCAGGTCGTCATTTACTGCATATTAACCCTTTTATTGTTTAATTGCTTTAGCAATTCCTCTGTATATTCTAACTGTACCATCTTTGTAAACTTTTTTACCTACCCTGTAGAACTTTTTAACTTAATTAAAACATAGGTACAGTAGTAAGTGCAGAAAATTAAAATCCAAAATGATTAGCTCATTGAACATACAGTATTATTACTTCATTCCTTGCATTTCATTGATTTTTTTATAAAACCAATAAGCTATGTACCATTTCATTTAAGTATATGGTAGTTGCTATACAAGCTTGTACACTATTTTTCAAACTTAAGAATGACTTATAGGCTTGTTGGCCCTGGTATGATACACTTTATTTTTATATTATTATTAAACCACCATCATCATAATTTATTTTGAAGCTTTTTGTACAATTCTTTTGCATAAATAATTTTAGGTGATAGCTGTTGCAACCCATTCTCCTTGGGTAGAATCAAAAGATTGATTGAGAATCAGCTCCCTGGAATTTATGTGTACTCGGTAATGATTGGCTCCAATGTAATAGCTGTAAGTATCACTAGATATTTTTATTTTAATGAAGTAATATTATATACTGTTTCACACAATTAAAATTAAGAGGTTCTGAAGAATTACACTTGAAATTAAAATTTCAATTCATCAGAGTGAAATATAGGTAGGTACCTTTTGAACAATATATGGTACTATAATCTAATTTACTGAAGACCATGATAAAGATGACCCATTCCATTGCATAGATTAACCAAATGTGGTTATTATTTTAAGTGGTAAAAATGTTAGTCTGCCCAGTTGATTTATATTAGGGTTTTTTCCATTGTTAGTTTAATGAACAAGCAAGTACAGATAGCTTGGGCTACATAGCATTATTAGGAAGTATTATCTAGTGCATTTTAGTTCATGGCTTTTTTTAGTCATGGCTGAAAATCTAGCTATAATATTTTAGTTTCCTATTTATAAAATATATATATATAGATTGAAAGCGATGTAGCCTACATGTTAGCCAAGAAAAAGGAAGTGCAAAAGATGACTAGGAATAAGTAAAGTTATTGTTGTCCTTCATAAATAAGTGTTAATGCAAGAACTAGAAAAATACCAGAGAAAACAACTATTTAGACCTAGCACCTTGGCCAATTTATGAGTCAGAGCATTTTAATGGTACACAATAACAGTTACCAAGCAGTAACATCAGTTTACAACATTACTGACATTACAATCTACCAGATGACTAAACAAAATGACAAAACAAAAATTTAAAAAAATGTTGGTGCAAATAATATAGGTTTTTTAATTAAGCACCAAAAATGGATCAGTTAATCAGTTAAAGAAATTTGCATGCTTCAGCTTGAAAACACTAAGACCACAAATTGATAAAGCATAAAATTAGACCATTATTAAGGCTAAAACAACAGAGGAGGTACTGTGATACCAAGAAGAGAAAATGACAGAAATATTAGAAAAAATGTGTATCTGAAAAACAAATAAATTATCATCATCAATGACCAGACAGTCCACTCTTCCACAATTCAGTAACTATGATAAATTAACTACCACTCATGGGAATGGTTATGTGAAGCTAACAATGTGATACATACTCTCATAATTTTGCTTTTAAAACACTATAATCAGGGTTTAGCTCATTTGTAGTATCAGCTACAGCCAACATTGGTTAATAGTTGAAGAAGAGTTAAGCTGAATAAAGTACAAAGATAACTGTAATGAAAATGTGTTCACAAAAACTCAGAAGATATTGATTGGAAATAAAGCCTCAAATAAAAAAAATTGGGAAAGGAAGATGCTTTTGAACAATTTTAAGGAAAATCAAAACTTACTTCTAATTTTGCATGAAGCAAACCAAATAACCAGTAAATTATAAGACTTCTAAAAGATTTAAAGGTGTGATCCTGAATGCATGTTTAAAAAATATTAAGAATGCAGCAGGGGTGTACCTAAAGTATTTGGCACCCAGGGCGGATCCTTCCTTTGGTATCCCCCATAAATAATTTTAAAATTTAAATACACAGTAAAATATATTATGTTTGCAAGTAGATTTTTAAACAGTACAGTACTGTCATAAGCAAATTGGAAATAAGAAAAATGCAGGACATTAAAAATTCAGTGAACAGGTAATACTGCATTTTATTTTATACAAAAAAACACAGGAAATCTAATCTCAACGCTCAACCTATTCTTCAAAGGTAAATAGAGAGGATTCACAGTCTCTGCTTTCGAGCCTTAATTTCTGCAAATTGATCAATGACCTCATCAAAATTTACCTTCTTTGCATATTCATGTTCAATTGAAAGTAAAGCCAGATTTGTCAATCTTGTCTGACTCATGGTTGAGTGAAAGAAATTTTTTATCAATTTCAATTTGGAAAAACTTCTTTCACATGAAGCAATAGACATACAGACAGTCAAAAAGAATCTCAAACACAGTGACAAGCTTGGCAAAGATTCACAAAAATCCCATTTCACAATAAACTCCAGAAACTGCAATGCTGTCCATTTCTTTGCCTCTTCAACGCTGATTTTGGCAGCTTCCAAATGCCTCCGAAGTCGTCCAATTTCCACACTGATATCTTCATCAGAGAATTCATTGAAAATCTGAGTCAAATTTGGAATATACTTCCGAAGTTCTTCTTCTGTTGCAACAACCAAAGTGTTTGGCTGAATAACAGCGAAGATTGACAGAATTTGATCCATTGCCTTAGAACGAATCTCCAATTCTTGATGAAAGCGATCAAGACATTCAAACATAGCCCTTTTTACTTCCTCTGGCAATATGAGACCAGCATCCTTTGCCATCTCTCCTGGTATCCATTTTTGGAGCTTTACTCTCCCTCTTCTCTCCATAGAAATGTCCATTTCCTCACACTTTGTAGTTGCATAATGGATGGCCCTCTCCACAATTTCATTGCGCTGATCTTCAAGAAACAGTTTTAGAGCTTGGAGCTTCACAATGCACTTTTCAAGGCTGATTCCAACTGTTTGCAAATACTTTTGTGTGAAATTAATTTATTCCAGGACTTCACACCAGAAAGAAAGGTAACTCAAAAAAGAGAAATCACATACAGTAGACAGCAAAATCTGAGCTGATCCTCTTGTGTCCACATTTTCTTTGGGATCGCACAGTACTTCAAGGGTTGAGGTCAGCTTTTCAAAATTTGCCTTCACTGGTTTCACAGCATCATAATGAGCACTCCATCTTGTCTGGGAAAGTCTTTTGACTGTCATGCCTACATTCTCCATCAGCACTTCCCATCGATGAGTTGAGACTGAAAAGAAGGAATAGACTCTCTCCAAGGTTCAAAAAAAGTCATACATGAAGAAATGCTTCCAAATGAGTGCACTCCGCAAAGGTTCAGAGAATGATTTGCACAAGGCACAAACAAAGCCTTGGGATTAATCTCTCTGATCTTTGACTGAACACCACCATGAATCCCAGCCATAGTTGCAGCGTTGTCATATCCTTGACCATGGCACAGGTTTATGTCCAGTCCATCTCTCTCTCCAGATGTCTCAGGATATCCCCTGTGAGCTCAGCAGCAGTCTTTCCAGCAATAGGGAAGAAGCCTAAGAATGATTCCTTTACTTCAACTTTGTCACATTCAGTATGGACGTATCTGATCACTTCATACATCTGATCAGTATGGGACACATCAGGAGTGCTGTCAAAAAGAATCCCAAAATACCGTACTTTGCTTTCTTGATATCAGCCACTATTTTCTCTTTGACGTAATTTCCAAAAGGCAAATGAACTCATTCTGAATCTTTGGAGATAAATACGAAGCCACTCTCCTTCCAGATGGAATAGAATGCTTAATCCTTACAAAATGTTCTTTTAAAACTGGATCATAATTTGACAGCAATTCTACCAATTCCATGAAGTTTCCTTTGTTTGCTGATGACATGTCTTCTTTGTGACCACGAAAAGGAAGATTCTGGTGAGCCAGAAACAAGGTTATGTCCAAGAGGCAATGTAAAATATCCCTCCATTTCTTTCTCTCCTTGTCCATTGTTGCTTGATGAACTTGATCAATGGTTTTTTGAAGCTTTAACCCTGCTCCCAAGGTCTTCCATTTCTCCAGGCATGAGAGATGCTACTCAGAAGCCTCATGGTCAGACACCTTTGGGTTTAGCTTCCACCATGCTTGAAACCCAGTGACAAAGCTGGATGTTCCAATTCCTTTGTCATCAAGATCAAACAGTCTGCAGCAAAAACAAAACAAACTTTCTTTTGATGGAGAGTAAACCATCCATGTTCTCAAAACTTTCTTGCCATTTGTCAGAGCCTTATAGAACCATGCAGTGGTCAGCTGTCGACTCTTCCCTTTGGATATTTCTCCTTGTCTTTGAACTGCACTGAAAGGTCCATCCCTATTTTGGAAGGGTTCACTTCCCCTCTTAATAAGATCAACTCTCAAGTCATTTGGAACCAGGATTGGCCAAGCAGTGACATCAGAATAAATTGAAAATCTGTCCGTCTCCTCTTCTTCATCAGTCTTCCTCCTGTTGGTGTGGACTTCTGCTGGTGTCTCCTTCCTCTTCATCAGTTTCACTGCTTTTAGAAGATGAATTGCCATCCATCAAGTGAACAAGACTTGGAATGTCAATTGCAGCCAGCTGGCTATGCTCAACAAACTGATGACTAAAATGTCAACAAATGTTCACCTTTCGATGTAATTTTTATCAAATATTTAATTTTTCATTTGTAAATTTTGCATTGCCAATAAAAATAAAAAATTATTTTATAGTAGAAATTAACTTTAAGCTGTTGTAATAGTTTGAACATTTTAACATTTTTTTCTTACTTTGGCAAATTTTTCATTTGGTTTGAAAACTTGTACTGGTATTTCAACTCTCCTGATGGCACCCCCCTCCTGGTTGTCATCAGGGGCGGACCACCCCCCTCGCACCCCCTTAGTACGCCACTGGAATGCAGCACAAATCAGTAACTTCCTCCTTTCAAGAAGAATTACAAAAGAAGAATATTACAAACTTGGGGTTTATGCCTCACCCATCATTATAACTCATTCTGTAGAACAAATGAAATCTCATTCAGAAGTCAGTCTGGACAAGTGGAATGCTACACCAATTAGCAAAATGTAAGAACAAAATAACCACCCCTCACTATTTACTAAGGAGAAGTTCTCTAAACAAAGGAGAAATAGTGGACATCTTGAAGAGAGCTAACATTTTTTGAGTAGGCCAATATAAAGAAAGGAGGAATTAGAACTTGTCCTGTGTCACTTATATTAATTAAATCATCCTAAAATATTTGAAAAAGTTTTAATATTTGGAAGCATGTGGAAGTTTCACTTAGAATCAACATGATTCAAATCAGGGAGATTGTGTTTTTCATGACTGATAAGAACACACTGTAACAATATTATTGATGCACTTGAAAATAATGCTAACAATAATGTAATATACATATAGGGTCATTCAGTGACAAATCATGCAGTGGTCAAAACCACACCCTCATAGAGTTTGCTTAAATTTGGTTTATAGAATGGTCTATGCTAGTAAGTACCAAATTTCAAATATCAGCTCAGAGTTATGGTTCAAAAATTATGCTCCCCCCCTTTTTTGAGGGGAGGGACAAAAACTGGAAATTTTCAAACCACCATAACTCAGTCCCTAATTGACATAGAACAGTGATTTAAAGTGTATGAAAGGTAATTGTACACACAACAAATTAGCATTAGAAAAAATGGCTAAAATTAACAAAAAACAAGTTACAACACTTTATTCCATTTGAAGGGGTCCTGCCCCCCCCCCCCCCCCCCCCCCCCTAAATTACAGATTTTTTTAAAATTTTCATATATACAAAAAATGAGTTTCAACCTTATTCTATCAATATATGAAAAGAAATCTATGTATATTTGCATATAAAATAGGTATTTACAGATTTCAAAATGGCTACTTTTACTTAAAAGACTAATTTTTACAAATTCATGTAAGCTGTTAGGTAATTAATACATTGTAATTTACACATGGTGCCAGGGCTGTTTCCTGGCATAAGCAGACTAAGCGGCCACTTAGGGCCCCGCTGCTACTAGGGGCCCCCTAGACAGGCTCCCAGGTCGTAGCTCAGTGGGCAAGAATAGGAATATAGCTGGTTATTATTATTATTATTATTTATTATTATTATTATTATTATTATTATTATAATAATATTAATTAAAGTTTTTGTATGAGACAAATGTGATAAAACGGAGACAAACAAAAAGTTTTGGTCATTATGTGTAAATAACTATTGTGAGATCTTATTTCTATATTATTTAACTTTATTCTTACTGGTGCTAGGACCATTCGCTACTGGACAATTCGCTACCGGACATTTTGCTACTAGGACATTTCGCTACCGGCATCTAACTTCGCTGTCATTAAAGAATTTTCTCCTATAAGAGAACATGCCCAGTCCTGCAATCTTGCCTTTTTGGATAAACATTTTAAAATTTTAGCCTCATCATCTGATGACACTTCTCTTAGAATTTTTAGAATTTTAGAATCTTTCTTCATAAAAACTGACATTTAACATTGATCCCTCTGCCTCTCCCCTTTTGGTTACTAACCTAACCTAACCTAACCTAACCTAAACGCAACTCAGAAGAAGAAAAAGTATAGGGACTGTGAGCAGAGGATCCATAATTTTCTGAGAAGATACGATTCTGGAAATAAACTGGAATTCCTTCGCGTTATTGCGCATAATCTTAAATATTTTTAGATATTTTATTGTATCAAATGTTTTATGCATTCATTCTTTTTAAAAAATAAAATTCTTTTAATAATTCATGTAATCATGCGTAATAATTTATGTAATTCATGTAATCATTTAATAATCCTTGTATTCATTTAATAATTCTCGTAATTTTTTAATAAATTTTATTACCTTTTTAATTTTACTTTCTGATAAATTTATATATGGTAGCGAAATGTCCGGTAGCAAATGTCCTAGTAGCGAAACATCCAGTAGCGAAATGTCCAGTAGTGAACTGTCCAGGCACCATTCTTGCTATATGCTTATACTTTCCTAAATGCTTAATTTTTCTAGTATTGTAAAACATTATTTCACTAATTTACTAATTATTAAGAGATTTTGTAACACTTTAAAACCTAGGATTATTTTCATTATGTTTTCAAGTTTATTAATTCTTTTCTCATCTTTTTCAGATATATAATGTGAATTTTGTTGGTTAAAACCTAAATAGTCTGATTATTTGAATGTATTTGATTAACGTTACAATTATTATTATTATTATTATTATTATTATTTAGCAGATTAGTTGTGGTTAACTAGATGTGACTTCGTGCATCTTGGAAAATGAAATGACATTATCCATCAGGAGCTGAAAAATGGAAAAAGAAGAAAATAGAGGAGGAGAAACTTTCCAGTAGCACAGGTGAGATGTGCCACTTGTATGTTCTTATGATTACAGTTCAAGCAACTA
Organism: Bathynomus jamesi; assembly: GCA_023014485.1. Lineage (NCBI taxonomy): Eukaryota > Metazoa > Arthropoda > Malacostraca > Isopoda > Cirolanidae > Bathynomus > Bathynomus jamesi. The sequence continues at coordinate 1,526,652 of JAJOZX010000252.1, read as the reverse complement.
GGTTAGGTAGACCATCAAGCTAGGCAAGTGCTCAGGAATCGTGTAGAGTAAGCTAGTCTCTCTAATATTTATAATATTTCGAAATGTGAAATTTAATGGATCACATCTCCTCAAATTCTGTTCACACAGATCAATTATCAAACAAGATAAGAAAGAGTATTTTAGCAAAAATTAACAGAATATGTAATGTTATGTTCTTCTCAGGAGCACTACTGAAATATTTGGAAAAGCCATCCTCAGCAAAGCCTGATGAGCATCATGAGCCAACAGCAAGACCATCCTCTATGCAACCTCAAACACCAGTAGAAGTAGAGCCTCATGAACCAACAAGTGGCCCATCTTCTGTTCAGCTTCAAACACCACACACAGGCATTTCTACTGAGCAACAAGAACCAAGATCTGCTCCACTGCTTGATCCATATGATTGGCCAGTTGTCCTGTCAGATGCCTTGAAGACAGATCTAGTGTCTCGAGGACCATTTCAAATCAGTCCAGATTTCACATTCCCTAAAAGAGAGGATGGTAGAAGCATTCATCACCATTACATGTACAGAATATTAATTAATGGGGAAAAAATAAAGCAAAATTGGCTGATGTACTCTAGAAGGAATGATGCTCTTTATTGCTTCTGCTGCAAGTTGTTTTCAAGGAAGTCGTACAAACTAATAATGGGTGGACTTTCAGACTGGATAAACGTTGGTTTGCTTCTGAAAGGCCATGAAAATGTCAAGTGATCCCATAAGTAATGTCATTTTTTAGATCGGAATTTGAAGGACAAAAAAAACTGAAACTTTTTAATCTAGTATATATTTTACATCGGAATCAATGACACTCTGCCAATGTCCTACAAGCTTTTCAATGCCATGTTTATAAAATTCAGGCAGTTTTGAGGCAAAAAATGTACAAAGACTGGTGTGCAGGTCATCTAAAGAAGTATACTGTTTCTCGTCAAGATAGTTTTGCAGACTCCTGAGGACATGATAATCTGAAGGCACAAGGTCTGGAGAATATGGAGGATGTGGAAGTTTTTCTCACCCAAGCTCCTCAATTTTTGCAGAAGTGATCTGAGCAGTATGAGGATGTGTGTTGTCATGGTGGAACACGATTCCTTTCCGATTAACCAAAGAAGGTCTCTTTTCTTTTAGTGCAGTGTTCAATCGATCCAGTTGTTGACAGTAGACTTGAGTGGTGATTGTTTGGTTGTGTGGTAAGGTTTCAAAGTGTATTACACCACCCTTATCCCACCAAACACTAAGCAACACCTTCCGAGGGTGAAGATTTGGTTTTGACTGTGTTGCTGCTGGTTCTCCGGCACAAACCTACTGTCGACGGTGCTTAACATTCTGGTACAGTATCCACTTTTCATCACCAGTCACTAAATGGTGCAAAAACAGATCTTGGATTTCATGGGAATGAAGAGCTGTGCTAATGTTTACCCGCACCCTCAGATTGTCGACTGACAATTCATGTGGCATCCATTTTCCTATCTTAGGCACTTTCCTGAGTTGTTGCAAATGTCGATGGATGGTGGACGGGGATGAATTGAGTTTCTGGGCCAATTCTTCAACAGTTGTTAAACAGTATGGTATGACATATTTCATGCAGTTAACCATGTGAGCAAACTTCTGCAGTCTCCTACAATGCAGTTTGATGTGGCAGTCAAACTCCTCACAAAAACAAAAGACTCACTCACCAGCTACGGAAACACAGGTTTTGTTGTAGCACAAGTCATAGCTAGGGACATATGTGAGGAAATGAATGTGGAGGCTGTGCTGAAGAAGAGGCTCAGATCCACAAAAAAGCACTTTGCTTACGAAGCTCCTGACGAACCATTTACAGAAGCCTTAAAGAGGCTGGAAGTAAAATTTTTCAATGTGGTGGTGGATCGTGCCATTGGGTCAATAAATGAGAGATTCAAAACATTAGATGATGTGAGGGACGTATTTGGGGTTCTCCTAAATTCACAATGAACAAGGAAGACTTGTCCTGCAAGTGTGAAAAGCTCTCTAAGATACTGAGCTCTGGAGCTGACTCTGACATTGATGGAAGAGAACTGGCCCTCAAAATTAAAAACTTGCAGACTTTACCTTCACACAACATGACTGCATTGGAGCTTCTCTCCTTCATTCATCAGAAGCAACTGGAGGAACTATACCCCAATCTCTGGGTTGCACTAAGAATTGCCTGCACTCTACCTGTGACAGTAGCATCAGCCAAGAGGAGTTTCTCTAAGATGAAGCTAATCAAGAACTACCTCAGATCATCAATGGGGCAGAATCGCCTCAGTGGCCTTGGAATCATAAGCATCAACCAGGACATTGGCAGGGAGATTTCATATGATGATGTTATTGATGATTTCACCCAGAAAAAATCTAGGAGGCAAAAATTTTGAAGATACAAACTGTTCTGTATAACTGTTAGCTATTACACGATTGTATCGTAGAGGTAGTAATTGTTTGGTAGTTGATAATTGCATTATTTTTTTATACATAGTTGTGTGTCATTTATTCTAAATAATGTGTCTTCTGAAAGTACATATTTGTTGTTTTGGACATAAATATTTCATTAAAATTGTTTCATAATTGTTTTTTATTAACACAGCCATTTTTTGTATGTGTGCGCTGAGGTGATGTAGTAAGGCATGAGTTGGTGTATGGAGGGGTGGGGCCTCAAGTGGGTATACTGCTTATGGTCCCCTAATGGCTAGAAATGGCCCTGCATGGTGCAATAATTCTTAATGCTAATAATCTATACCTACCTAAGCTTATATATAGTTAATTTTCAACAGATTTTTATCCTAGTTTTGGTTCCAAACTCCCACTAAGTTCTTGAACTTGCTTTGGATTGAAGGAGTAAATAATCTTAACACCAGGCTTGATATTTGGTGTCATCATGATAGAAATCATATCACTTTGTTTTATCCAGCAAACATCCTCTTTCATCAGAAAATAATACTGAGTGGTAGATCCTGATGAGGTGAGGAAACTTATTTTATAATCACCATATTCTTCTGAAGTGTCTAAAATAATTCCAAACCAAACTTTATCATTATATTTACAGGCAACATACTGGCCAATTTGATACTCATCTTTTTCAACTAGTTGACTGTCTTTATCTGGTTCAGCCCCAGTACTTATTCTAAACAATTTACAATTATCAGAATCAGATGTCTGATAAGCTTGTATTAGGTTTTCTGACTGGTACAAACCTATGGAAACCCTGTGTACCTTTAACAGGTAAAGCTTCATTAAACCTACTAGAAAGATTGAATTTATCCACATGAACCTCCTCCTTTGTAACATACAAACAAATAATTGAATTAAAGTGTTCAGTGCAAAAATCATAAAGCTCTTGGTGTTAGAATATGACCAGTATCAGTATGTTGCAAACTAGCCTTTGCTACAACTCTTTTAATAGTTCCTCCAATACCATCACCAGCATTTTTCCTATGACTTGTGGCAAAGAAATTCCACTCAGCCTTCACACCAAATTCCTGTTCATGATAGCATAGATTGCTGAAATTATATTTGTTTTTGTATTGACCTCCACACCCATCAGAGAAATAAATTACTTTTTGTATGTTGGGGAATTTCTGTTTAATATCCTTCATTAAATATTCCTGAAAAGTGTGAACTGCTGATGTTGAGTGCTGAAGACAATTGCTAATAATACAGTAACTAGTATGAATTAATTCCTCATCCTTCATGTGATACACCACAAATGGATGGAGGGTCACCTGGTCATTTGTCCAGTGAAAACTTTGTGGTTCATCTTGAGTGATGAATGAATAGTTTTCTGCAAAATCCCCTAGCACAAGTATTTCAACACAGTGAAGATTCTGTTTCATAGTCTTCAAATACTGACTGGCTTTTTGCAATGTAGTGGTGCCTAGTAAGAGAAACAATGTTTTCTGAAAGGTGTTCAATAAATTCATCTGGAGAAGCTATATGAGTTTCCAATGTTGATCTATCTGTATTAGTCCACTGAACATATTCGACAGAATCTCTGCTTGTCAAGGAAGGTATAGTACTTAAGAAATTAAATATGCCTATGCTACCAGGACATTCTTGACATCCATGTAACATGCATGTAGAAGAATTTATATCACAAACACTTTTTTCCATAAGTGTGTAATAGGTTAAGTTTTTCTCTGCAATTGCTGATACCATGAGTTTAGGATTCTGGTGGTGGGTGCAAACACAAACTGAGTGGGTTCCTTTGCCTCCAGCAATTACACACCATTTAGGCCTCAGATTGGTAAAGGTAGAAAACCCTATGCTATTATCATTGTTTTCTTTATATTTTGAATATAATTCTTTTAAATTTCCTAGTAATAGAGGTTTTTGCTTGTACTCTTTTTTCACCATCTTTATTTCTTATGCTAACACAATCAGATTTCCCTGCTCACAAATGACTGACTTCATCATCTTCGTAGAATTCCTTTATTTCAGAGATTATATCTTCAGTTAGTTTTCTTCCTTTACTGTAGATAGGAATCTCTGGCATAATACCAAATGTATGTTTCAAATGTCTGGTTTTATCAACCATGTATCTGGTTGCACCAAACAAATCCATTGTCCTAGAAATAGGAAATGGTGAGAGTGTAAGTATCTGAAGCCTCCTTTTGAACGATGATGTGGATTTGAAGTCTTGTACAAGATCACTCATGAGGTTTTCGTACCTATAAAAGAAAACATAACCCCAAATTACTGTACAATATTAAGGATGTAAGTACATGATTTATATTATTGAAGAATTAAGGAAGTACTGTACTTCATGAGTTTGAACATATACCAGTATATTTAGTATATGGGATGATGTCACATTTTAGGAAATATAGCTAATGTCTACATTAGGGTGGTTCACAAGCATAGGGAAAATTTAGCATCTGAGATTTCACTTTTGGGTCATTGTTGCTTTTGTTCCTACACTTAGTGTGAATAACTGTGTGAAGTATGGTTGGTCTACAGTTTCGTTAAGAGGTCGCTCATTCATGCATGACGTGTCTCACTAATGACTGATTACTATAGTATGACTAAATTTGGCTTCTTCTTTTGTAAGAATGTGTAGAAATGCCGCTGAAGCAATCAAAAACACGGTCTAGCAGTGAGGTGTGGTTACTAGGGAAGGCGGAGGAGAAGTTAACTAGGGCAGGACTCCCTACCAAGCTTCAAGTCCTCTGGAAATTCATGTTCCACCATCTGGAGGAGAGGAAGACAGAATATAACTGCGGTGATGACCATTGAGGCTTTGGTCCCATTTTGGACAAAAGCAAATGTTCCAATGCGGATACCAGATACATGGGCGCCCGCAGGTAGGGGCAAGGGGGGGTGCTTGCCCCCCCCTGAAAATGCCAAGAAAATATATTAAATATTTTCTAAGAAAATATTTATATCCTAAACTTGCTGAAAAGTATCCAACTGCCTCCTAAAGGGTGAAAATTTTTATTTGTGTGCATGATAAAAGGTTGCTGCCTTTTTATTTGTTCACCGGGAGAAAATCAACTCCAACAAAACTGATTTTATGGAAAAGGTTGTTCATAATTTTGGTAGTGACCGCAGACGACTACAATTCCTATTCAAATGAGCAGTGTAGGTGATGCTCGAAACACCGTTTTCAAATTAGGTACAACATTTACTTCAGTGTGCTTTTTTCTTCATTCTATCATGTTTCTGTTATAAATAAAATAAATGATTGTTATCATGTGCATTGTATGTATATACAATATATATTTGCATTTTCCATTACAGAAAATGCAACACTAAACTTGCTTAGAATTAACCTGCTGGTTCCTAAGGGGTCAAAAGTTTTTTGCTTGCTCCGGTCCCGACCTATTAATACATTAAATTTTGCCCCCCTCTTGGAAAAAATCCTGCGGGCGCCCATGACCAGATACGCTGAGAAGAAGCTTCTGAAACTGTACAAGCAATACAAGGAGCTGAAGAAGAACCACACAAAGAATTTCCCATCCTACAGAATGAAGGAGGACATATTTCGCGGAGACCCTTGATGATGTGTTCGATCTTTCACATCATGATGCCCTCGAGACCATGATGAATGAGGAGGACAAGAACTTCCTTGTCACTCAGCTCGATAATCCCACTTCCTCCAGCTTTGGCCCGATTGACAAGAAAATGGCTGACCAACAAACGAGGAAGAGGATTTGGTGTGAGGCGGAGATGAACCGAGAGGAGAAGACCAAGCGCGAGGGGGATGCGAGATGGTCCCAGGGAGAACTGGAGGCTTATAGTTCAAGCACATCTGAATCATCAGATTCAGATACTGTAGTTTTTAAGGAGTCAGCACAAAAATGTTCCACTCCTAAGCGATTGAAGTCTGTGATCACACCTGACATTTCCTTAGCCTTGAATCGCCACAACATCAGTGACAGGAAAGGAATGGCAGTGGTCGCAGCAACTATTAAATTGCTGGGGCACAACTTGGATGAAGTGTCAATCTCACGCAGCACCATTTGTCGCGTGAGACAATGTACACGTGAAGCAGTGTGCTGCGAAGATCAGGCCACTTTCAAGACCCATGAGCCCCTTCTCTTGCACTGGGATAGTAAGCTGCTTACAGATATCTCCCATGGGTTAGAGGTGGCGGACCGTGTGGCTGTGCTTGTAACCGGTAACAGGGAAGTGAAACTCCTTGGAGTTCCAATGGTAGCTGCTGCAACTGGAGCATCTCAGGCTCAGGTGTGCCTGAAGCTTGTGGACAACTGGTCTTTGAGGGGCAACGTTCGAGGTCTTGTTTTTGATACAACTGCGTCCAACACAGGACTTCATGCTGGAGCTTGTACTCTCATTGAAAAGGAGTTGGGTATTGACCTGGTGTGGATTGCTTGCTGACACCACGTGGTAGAAGTCGTCCTTGCTGCGGCCTTCGGTGCTTGTTTTGGAACATCCAGTGGACCTGAAATTGGCCTATTCAAACGCTTCAAGCAGCACTGGGTTTTCATTGATCACAGCAAGTTCGAGAGTGCACCCGACAGCCTGTTCATTGAAACAGCAGAGCAGAGGAAGGAAATGGTCTCCTACTACAAGGAAGCTGTCAAGAAGAAGAGCCAGCGGGATGACTATGATGAACTGATGCTTCTTTGCCTCCTTTTCTTGGGAGGGAAGCTTGACGGTCCTGTGAGAATTTGAAGCCCTGTAGCCATGCACCATGCGCGGTGGATGGCCAAGGCCATTTACACACTCAAGGTGTTCCTATTCAGAGATCAATTCACCTTGCTTCAGACCAAGAAATGGAACATTGAGGAACTAAGCCTGTTTATCACACTCCTTTACTGCTGCTACTGGAACGAGGCCAGTGTTGCATACATGGCTCCATTGAATGACCTCTCACTTTCTTGCGCCAGCTGAAAGCTCACCTAGGAAAGATGAATGACGCCGCAATGAAGCGCCATTTGTGGTTCATTTCTGAGCACTTAATCCCCTTGGCACTCTTTGATCCTCGAGTTCATGCGTCCACGAAGGAGTGGATTGCTCACAACATCGTAGCTGTTCCCGAAAAAAGAAAAGGACTCAAGCGTGTGGACGGAAAAACATTCTCCTCGAGCAATCCCTTGGAATTCTATGCCACCAAACATTCAGCAATCTTCTTCAACCTCGTCATGCAGCATGGAAGTGAACAGGCGCAATCATTCCTGTCCAAAACACCAAATGATGGGAACACAGATCCAGCTTACCAAGGAATGAAGGAACGTGTAGAGAAGATGGCAGTGGTTAACAATTGCGCAGAAAGAGGAGTTGTGCTCATTAAGGCTTTCAACAGCACAATCACGAAGGATGAAGCGCAAAAGCAGTACCTTCTCCGCGCAGTCGCTCAGCACCGCAAGGAATTCAAAGAGCAGACTAAAACTGGTCTTAAGAAGACCTAAAGATCTTCAACTGTGTGCATTATTTGTTCTGTTGTTATAATTTCATAATATATATATATATATATATATATATAATATAGTCATAAATTGTCAAGTCATTATTATCCTTGTTCAATAAATGTTCCAGTCATAAATTGTCAAGTCATTATTCAAATTATTTCATTTTGAGCGAGTGCATAAAAAGGTCCTAGAGCAAAGATAATTGGCATGTTTATTCTTGTGGGGGAATAGAATAAGGGCAGATGTGACCGAATTTAAAATTCCAAAAAACACTGTTGTGGACCACCCTAGTCTACATATATATCCAAACATGACAACCTGTAATACTGTACCTATATACAGGTATTTACATTCATACATTAATAGTTCAAAGTCATCTCATTAATTATTTTTAGTTTCTTACCTCTCCAAATCTGCTTCTTTGAGATGCTGTTTACTCAGTGGCTCACCAACATCTTGAACTTTAGTGGCAAATGCAGTTTCCATCTTTCTCTTGAGGGAGGTTGAAGCTTTTTTGTATTTTTGTGAAACTGCCTTTGATCTGCTTCCACTGCTCAGGGCATCTGAAAAATATTTGAAATACTATTAATTAATAAATATAAGTATGACATACCTAGTGGCAACAATCTGAATTTCTGAACTGAAGTATATTTTTTAGATAATTTCATATATATGTATTAGGTATAAGACAACTATATCTGATTTAAATTTCAGCTGACAGTATAAAAATGCATTATCTGTACACACATTAATAGCTAGTTACTTACGTAATTCCACTGGGGAAACATGAAGTTGCTCCAAAGTTGCATTAAGATCTCCTTGAATATCTTTATCCATTTCAGTACATTTTCTTGGGATTTTTTCTGGGGATATGTCAGGTGAAGTAGTCGTACTTTCTGTACTACTAGTTATTGCTTCTGGCAGTCTGAATAATTATTCAGGTTTTGTGTGTTTATTAATTAATTTCAGACAATTTATACAAACTTCTGATTCATCACTGAAATTATATTTAGGGTCACTATTTTCAACAAGCTTTGGAAGTGGCCTCAAGTTTCGCAGAATAGGCTTTTTGTGCAGTTCAAAAGGGTTGCAACAGCGCTTGTTATAGAGCTCTTTTATGTGTAGACATTTTCATCAAACACTTTTACTTATTTAAAACACTATGTGTATATGTACATAAATCTGTTCAAAATGAAAAATATATATATATACATTAAATGAGAACACAGTGAATGCTTTGCGCATCACAGAAAACAAAATAAAGATCTCTCTAGTTAGGCAGTAGTTATCCTGGGTAGGATTGCCACTTTTTTAATGTCCACATGAGAATTTTTGTTCATCCAATTTACCCAACAATCGAATTGGGGAAGATATTTTATGGTAGGTACTAGTGTTTTATGTTTAGTTCTTAGAATGCTAGTTTAACACATATGTATTTACATTTTTAACAAGTACACCAATCTATATACCAGAAGTCAATGAGAATATTGAACAGTTTGTTAGAAATTATTGTCTCTTAGTGAAAGTAGTCATTTTCAAATCTGTAAATACCTATTTTTGTTTTATATGCAAATACACATATATTTCTTTTCATATATTGATAGAATAAGGTTGAAACTCATTTTTTGTATATATGAAAATTTTAAAAAATCTGTAATTTAGGGGGAGCAGGACCCCTTCACATGGAATAAAGTGTCGTAACTTTTTTCTGTTAATTTTAGCCATTTTTTCTGCTTATGCTAATTTCGTATGTGTGCAATTACCTTTCATACACACTTTAAATCACTGTTCTATGTCAATTAGAGACTGAGTTATGGTGGTTTGAAAATTTCCAGTTTTTGTCCACCCCTCAAAAAAGGGGAGAGCATAACTTTTGAACCATAACTCCGATTGAGCTGATATTTGAAATTTGGTACTTACTAGCATAGGCCATTCTATAAACTAAATTTAAGCAAAATCTATGAGGGTATGGTGCACTTTTTCTTTTTTTTTTTGCATGATTTGTCATGGAATGAGCCTATACAGACATTACTAAAATATTTGATAATTGTAACTAGAAAGATATTGCATAAATTGAAATACACTAAATGGGTCCATCAGGCAGAGAAGGAAAATGAATGTATAACATTCTTAGAGTATAAACAAGTCAAAGTCCAAGGAATAGCATTAGAATCTGAAGCACATAACTGAGGACCATAAGGCGCAGACTTGCTCTACTGTTATTTCTTATCATGCTAATTGATCATAATCAGTGTCAGTATAGTAGTGTTCTCTGCAGGTTATTTTAAGTTCACAGACTTTAAAGCCCAGATGATGTGAAGCACACACACACACACACTTTCTGCAAACTGGAAGGGAAAAAACAACATAAATAAATATTATGGTATTTATTTCAATTTACATTAGGTACCTATTTTGCTTTGTTATACTAATTACAAATGCAAACAACTTTAAGAAAGACTATTATTAATGTCAATTACATATTCATCTTTATTTGTCCCGAGTTTTCTTGAGATCTATGCCTTTGTCTTGAATGTACATGCTGCTCCTTTTCTTTTATGTAATAATTTTGGAGTATTCCAGTTCAACATCCAACAGTAATCAGCCATCATGCTGATGTCCTACCTTCCCTGATATCTGTTCTCCATTTCTTTGATGTCTTGGTGAAACTGTTCTTGTTCTTCGCTGAGTGCTCCGAGATTCTCAGGGAAGTAATCCAAGTGTGAATGTAAGAAATGTAATTTTAAACTCGTATTACAACCCAACTCTTTGAACTTATTTAGCATGATGTTCACAATGTTTTGGTAATTTGGGTCCATGTTGTTCCCCAAAAATTTGCTGATAACAGTCTTAAAAGCAATCCACGCCTCTTGTTCTTTCAAAGTGTTTTATCCAAAGTCAGTTTTCTAATCTGGAAACCAACGAAATTTCCTTCTTTCAATTTTGCTTCCAAAAGAGTTGAGAATTTACCACAGATATTTAAAACAATCTTCATCTTCATCCAATGCCTTAACAAATTGCTTCATCAAGCCCAATTTTATGTGAAGTGGAGGTAAAAGGACTTTCTTTGTGTCAACCAAACTTTCACACTGAATATTTTTAGAATCAGGTGTCAGGTTGACTCTGTGTGGCCATTCCTTTTTTATCCAGTGCCAAGTTCTTGCTCAGCTATCCCATTCACACAAAAAACCTGGAAACTTCGTATAACCTGGTTGTTGACCTAACAACATACAAATCACTTTTAAGTCTCCAAAGTAGCCAACTGTGTTCTTTGTATTTAACCTTAGCTAGAAGAAGCTCAAGGTTTTTGTATTTTTCCTTCAAATGAACTGAATGAGCCACAGGAATGGATGCATACAAGTTACCATTGTGAAGGAGGATGCCTTTCAGACTTCTTTTGGGAGAATCAATGAAAAGTCTCAGAGCAAGTGTAGTTTATGTCCCTCTATGGTGCCTAGTGTAGTTTGTTCCCCTACATTATCCTAGTGTAGTTTGCATATAAATTGATGATTGGTTAGGTTGTCATAATATTTTCATCAGTTTTAATGTTTTATTTGATAGATTCATTTAAAAAATGTCTCCTAAAGATCCTAGTGTAGTTTGTGTCCCCTTTTGCATTAGGGGGATGTAAACTACACTTGTGCCAAAGTCTCCACTCATTTGGGTCATAGACTGCAGCGCCTAGCTTAAGTATTAGTTCTGATACATTGTTGCAATATACCAGTGAATTTTCTTGAGAAAAATATTGGATGAATTCTTCTTCTCAATTTCTGTAGCATAAAATGATGTCCTGGGAGAAAGCAAGTTCTTTGCATGAAGTCTGGATCCCAAAATCTCTGAAGAATCCTTTGGGAGATACAAATCTCTTACCAAATCATTAAGTTCACTTTGTGTAAACAATTTGGGTTCACCAGATGTTTCAGTTTGAAAACAATCAATATCATCATCAGACACCAAATCAGATGAAGTTATATCAAGAGTATTTGGTTTAGTAGGTGCAGGTATACCAGGTCCATGAGCAACAGGTCTTATAGCAGACTGAAAGTTTGGATAAGAAATTTCCTTTTTAATTTTAGTATTGTAGCCTTGCACGTTACATGAACAAAAATAGCAGTCATTGCTGTGATTTCTAGGCTCATGCCAGACCATTGGAATTGCAAAAGGTAAAGAATCCTTTTTACCTTTATTCCACAGTAGGGTGGAGTGTATTTTTATGAAAATCAATATTTCAAAAATCAGGGGTGCTAGATAGTTGTCAAATGTTTAAAAATGAACATTGGTAGTGGTTTGGGTGGTTGCAAGTGATACTGCATCACACCCTATATGTACCACATCCATACTCAACTGTAAAAAACCCTGTATTTTGTCTATTTTGGGTTCTATAATAGGTAGAAACACAATCTAAAAACTGTTTCTTATGATTTCTTTTGATGCTGAGACTGATAAAATTATTTCCAAAAGTGTAAAACAGAGTTTTAACACATTTTCATGAAAAAGTAATGCATATTGACCATATATTACAAATTTACACTATAAAATTTTATCAAATAAATGTAGAATCTAAACAAATTCTTGCTTTGTATTAAACTTTTTTATCAGTTTACGGGATTTTATACACTGCTGGATCATGCCATCTCTTCTATTGAACCCAATGACAGCTGCAGATGCCTCAGTCACAAGCTTGATATGGCGTTCTACCACTTGATTGTGGCATGGCTGTTTGAACTTCAAAGGATTTTTTCTAATGTTCGCAAGTTCAGTTGATGTAAGATGGGTAACAGTTCAGTTGATGTAAGATGGGTAACTATTGGAGGCTCTGCTGTCAAGTTATCAAGGTTACTCATCTTGTCATACAATTTAGCATTTTCATTGATTATAGGCACCTTAAATTTCCTGACAGTGCAGTCTCTTGTATAACTCAAACTGTCATAATCATCATCATGACGCCATAGGTCTTGTTTAACTAATTTGTTAGAATTTTATAATGAAATAGTGCGCGAATACGATAGGCATAGAGCAGCTGAGGTTATTTATTTAGATTTTAAAAAGGCGTTCGATACAGTTCCGCATAGGAGACTAATTGCGAAGGTTAAAGCGCACGGTATACGCGGTCAGGTAGCTAACTGGTTAGAAGAATGGCTTCGTGCTAGGAGACAGAGGGTCGTAGTTAATGGTAGTGAATCGGGGTGGTTAGATGTAGGTAGCGGTGTCCCACAGGGTTCAGTGTTAGGCCCATTGTTATTCGTAATTTACATTAACGACATAGATGTAGGATTGACTAGTAACGTTTCAAAATTCGCGGACGATACTAAAATAGGCGGTAAGGTTGTTAACGAGGATGATAGAAATAGGATCCAAGACGATGTAAATAGGATTATGGAGTGGATGGATAAGTGGCAGATGCAATTTAACGTAGATAAATGTAAAGTTTTGCATATAGGTTCTCGCAACAATAATTACGCGTACAATGGATGATAGGGAGTTAGCGAGCGTTGACGAGGAAGTAGATTTAGGCGTACGCGTAACTAAAGATTTAAAGGTTAGGAACCAGTGCCTGGAGTCTTGCGCAAAAGCTAATAGGATGTTAGGCTTCATAGCGCGTAATTTCGAATTTAAATCGAAGGATATTATATTGCCCCTTTACAAGTCCCTAGTCAGGCCTCATTTAGAATATGCAGTTCAGTTTTGGTGCCCGTACTTGCGTGAGGATATTGATAGGTTAGAAAGGGTTCAGCGTCGTGCCACGAAACTTATTCCGTCATTGCGTAATAAGCCTTATGAAGATAGGATTAAAGAGTTAGACTTGTATTCACTCGCAACTAGAAGATTAAGGGGGGAGCTTATTGAAGTTTTCAAAATCGTCAATAACGTCGATAACGTAAATTTTGACAAATTGTTCACTTTCGATAATAGTAATACTCGCAATAACGGATTTAAGTTGCGTGGCAGATGTTTCATTACTAATATCGCTAAAAACTTCTTTACGTTTAAAGTAATTGATAAATGGAATAATCTTCCCGCATCAGTCGTTCATTCTACCAGCGTTAATATGTTTAAGAACCGTCTTGACAGACATTTTAAAAATATTAACGTTGTTTAAAAATAAAAAAGAAAGTTAACAACAGGAGCTCTGGTGGTGGTGCTCGAGGATGAGTCTGTTGACGATGAATGCCAGCTTGTGACATGCCAGCGTGTGATGCCAGCAATAAAATTATTAAAAAAAAAAAAAAAAAAAAAATTAGACTAACACGAATGTAGATGTAGCTCATAGCGTAAACTAACCCACTTTTTGATTAATTTTACCTAGTTTTTTTTTTTTTTTTTTTTCTTATCCTCTCCTTACTTTGCATGTCTCTAACTCTTTTCTTGCATGTTTGTAGTTTGCATGGTATGACAGTGAGTTAAGACTGTGTTTGCATGGTTTGTAAGCGTTCTTATTTTACTTCTTTTCATCTTTCACCCCTCTCCTATTCTCTCCGACTATTTTTCTGACTTGTCGGCAGTGGCCGGCGGATGATGATGGTGAGACACTTTTCCTCTTTTTCTGAATGAATGTTAACCCACGAATGATAGGTGTTGCTCCTTACTTAACCCCTTATTCTCTTCTCTTAACCCCCTACTCTTTCCTTTCTCTCGGGCTAGCCTTAGAGTGGATCTTAGGGTCTTTGTTAGCCTTAGCTTCTGTAGATCTGTAGATCCTCAACTTCCAAATCTCTGCTGGTGAAATCCATTTTGACTCTGATGTCCTGGGTTGTTTTCTCTACTTCACCCCTCAGTGCCAGGATCTTATTTACTGCAGTGTTTCTTCTCTCCCTGTCCTCAACACCAAGCATTGATATTATAATGTTTTCAGGGTGAGCAAAAAAAGCATTCCTTCTTAGGGTTTTTAGGGCAATGTCTTTTACTTTCTTATTAGGAAACTTGGAGATTCTGCTCAGCATTGAAAAGAAGTTTCTTGAACCATCGGTCACTGAGTGATTCTTCTTGATTTCAAACCAGCTGGGAAAATACACTTTTAAACAGAACTCAGCAACAGTTATCAATACTGAACTCAGCTTTTTCTGTGAAACATGGAATCTGAGTATTCTACAACCTAATGTTGTTGCGGGGAAAGTGAATGAACTTAACTAGACTACCGTAACTTGGCTACTTCTTGATGACGGGAAACGAGAAGGTCCCGGGTGGTGAAGTTTTTCTCACCTCCACTGACTGTCACTGAGGGGCAAACGAGACTCCCACATGGCTGAACCAAGAAATGGACTCGACCCGTTAGCTATTCCAAAGATTAACACTGTGTCTGAGTCGGGTCCACTTGAAAACCTGGAAGGCCCTGGCTTCAGGAAAGGTGTGTGCAATGTGCACCCAGCAATACTTGAGGACTTCAACTGAAGTATGGGCCTACACAACAAGCAAGCAAGACTTTAGCAAACTGGTTGTGAAGTAAACCAAATGTGATTGGATGAGAAAAGCAGATATTACCCTCTGAATTGTAAGTCCTTGAAAGTGACAACCCCAGTCTATAAGGACAAAGGCTGAAAAAACTAGTTGGTAGAATTCTAAGGGTTTATTAGCAATCAACTTGAATTATTTACAAGAACTAGAATGGGTTATGAGCTTGAGTCTAAACATGGCTTAAGATCAAGAAATGGAAATCCAACTTGAATTATTTACAAGAACTAGAATGGATTATGAGCTCGAGTCTAAACATGGCTTAAGATCAAAAAATGGAAATCCAACTTGAATTATGCTTACAATTACAATGACAAAAATACTGGACAACAAAAACGGAATTTCCATTAACAGAAAAAAAACTTAACCTATACCAGAATGGTACAATTAGAAAACACAATTGACCTCACTGGACCTAACATCCTTAAGCTAGAATTGAGGTCAATCCAATCATACCTATCTATTATAGTTAAGCCATGGAGAAACTAAACCTGAAGCTAGAAATACCTTAACCTGCACACCGTTATGCACAGGTAATGTCCATTATCACAAGGCACTCTGTTTTTTTTTTTTCTTGAACTTTTCTTATTCTTAAATTTAGTTGGCAGGCTAGAACTTCCACAAGCGGAAGCCAACTATGACTTGAACGTTTAAGGCAAAGTTTTCTGACAAGAATGGAACTAAACCAGACTACTGAGCTAGTCAGGCATTACGCAAGACTAACTCCACCCATATGGGGGTTGCATCCTGAAAAAAAGGAGAAAAGATGTTATTCAAGAGAACCCCACTACACTCCCCCCTCTGAGCGGTGGGGTACCACCACTCAAAAAGTGAGTGCAGCGAAGCCCTCTCCCACATCCATTCTTTCAGGGAATTGCCACCTCCCCATCCTGACACCAAGCTCCAAGTTTTCCTTTCTCCATGGCTACTAAACACTAGACAATTATATATACATACATGAATCAATGATAATAAGGTCCTATCACCTTCAAAACCCTACCTAGTTACAATATAAATTTATACAATTTCTTTCCTTAAGAGGCTAATCACAATTCTCCTTGCTTGAAACTGAAGCCACCTGCACAATTAATGTCCTTGATTAATATCCTCACTAGCCCATCACTATCAATGTACCTTGGCCCTGGTCCACCCATCCATACCTCCTGATTGGTAGACATCCCTACCAAAGGTGGGGTCTGCTTGCTCCAGGCTAGAGGTAACTGCGTGGGCTGGCCATGCCCCTCTTGATGAGCAGTCCTCCAGAACCCCCTCCTATAGACAAGAATGGTGGTGCATACTGGAGCAAGGCCTGGAAGACCCCCCTCAAGCTGATTCTTGAAGAGTGGAAGAGCCAATAATGGCTCCCTCCCTGAAAACACCTCCCATGAAGTAGGAAAGCGTGATTTGGGGTGATTGGGGGCGACTGGAGGCAGGTAAGGACAGGGACATGCACTGGAAGCTGTATGCATGACACTCAAAGCAAGTACAAAGTGGGTGACAAGTGAGGGCATGTGCATGAGTCAGGCAGAGGCATGCAAACCAAAAATTACCGCACTTAACCAAGCTCAAGGTATGGTATTCAGTATCACTATGTGCAGTCACTTTGTTCTAAAAAAAATTTACACTAGCTTCCTCCATGGCTTTACTAGCTAGGCCCTACCTATACATTACGGTACAGCAAGATATACCTATTTTCATATACAGGATGGGCCGTAAGTTTCCATACATAGGAAAATTTAAACGTTTGTTTTTATGTTTCAGATACCCTAAGAATATGCGTTTGACGAAAGAGCAACGAATTGAAATCATACTGATGGCTGGGTCGGGAAGCAGTCGCATGGTTGCAATGAACTTTAACAGAAAACATGGAACGAACATCACACACGACACTGTGGCAAAACTTATTAACAAGTTTCAGAAAACTGGAAATGTTGCAGATCAACCGCGAAGTGGTCCAAGATGTACAGCCACCGATGAAGACACAACAGCTACGATACTTACAGCGCTTACACGGAGTCCCAGAAAAAGTAAACGATGGTTGTCTGCAGAAAGTGGTGTCAGCAGATCGAGTATCAGGCGCATTTTGAAAGCAAACAAATGGCATCCATACAAATTGCATATGGCACAGCATTTGAGTGAAGACGACCCGGATAGATGGATGGAATTCTGTGAATGGGCATTAACCAAAGTGAACAAGGATGCAAACTTTTCAACTAAGATTTTGTTTACTGATGAAGCAAATTTTTACGTCAATGGAGAGGTTAATCGGCAAAACATACATTATTGGAGTAATGCTAACCCTAACTGGCTGAGTCCGACGAAGATGCAAGGTGCCGGTAAAGTGATGGTGTGGGCCGGGATATGGGGTGACAGAATTATTGGACCAATTTTTGTCAGTGGAAATCTTAATGCCGAAAGGTATCTTAACATGTTGCAAGAAGAGATTTTCCCATCCCTGCTAAACGAGGAAGGTAACTTCCCAGTTTACTTCCAGCAAGATGGAGCTCCACCTCATTATGGTCTTCACGTGCGTCGGTATTTGGATCAGCAGTTTCCGGATGCTTGGATTGGTCGGCGTGGTCCTGTGGAGTGGCCTCCCAGATCCCCAGATCTCACCCCCCTTGATTTCTATCTTTGGGGGCACTTGAAGGCCATGGTGTATCAGGAAAAGATACGAGACATAAATCATCTAAAGGAACGTATCACCAACGCCATTACAAGCATAACGTCAACTGTGCTAATGCGTGTTCATCAACAGTGGGGAACACGTATTGAAATGTGTTTTCAAAACAATGGCAACCATGTAGAGCATATTATATAAATAAAAATGGTTGTCCATAAAAAAATGTTTATTTTTCCTATGTATGGAAACTTACGGCCCACCCTGTATATCTTAACCAAGGCTCCGTAAAGCCGTTACAAAAACTAGATACACCATTACATTAAACCTAGAAATACTTATTTTTAACATCAAAAATATAATCATAGTACCATCAACTTAAATACAATACATAATCCTATATACATATACAGCAATACCTCACCTTAACGACCCAATTGGTTCCGAGTGTCCGGTCTTTAAGCGGGATACTAATTTACATAGACGCAATGTTATAAACGGTGGTTACGTTCTCGTTGATGAGATTTGACATAAAAAACATTTAAAAATGTTAAATAAGGGCAATAAAACAATAATATAGGCGTAAGAAATTATTTAATACATCATAGATATAAAATAAAGCATAAAATAAATCATAGATATAAAATATATCGTTTACAAAGCATTTTGTACAAATAATAAAAATTATATGCTGCTCATTGCAGTTTCACTTTCGTCACTCGATGCTTCTTTCCTGCTTGCGTTCAGTTCACTTGAAGTAGATGGAGTAGGTGTATCTTTTTTCTTTATGAAAAATTCATCAAGAGTTTTTTGCTTAAAAGAAATTTTTTTCTTTTCATTGTAAATTTCACGATAGCAAGCTTTGAGCGCTGACAGCAGCGGCTGAATGGACAAACGAACGAACATTCACACGTGCTGTTCTTATTCGAACTCTAGATGCTTTTAAAGCAATCAAAATGAATGTTTAGCATTTATTTCGCACATTTTACTATTAAATTTATATTTTTATAAGTTTTTTAATTTGGTCGTTAACGCGGATGTACGTTAAGCGAATGGTCATTAAGTGAGGTATTCCTGTATACATAATTAGACAAGGTCTAAAAAAAATCACTTGATTGTTAATTAAATTAATCATGAACATATTCCAGAGGCCTAGAGGGTACTAATGGTAGCTCCATTTCAGGACTTCTGGAATGAGTTCATGGGGGAGAATCACCAGCCAACTCTCGAATTATTCTCAACCCCCTCCCAACAGACTGGAGTCATTCATGAGCTAGTTTACTGTTAGCTTGTAATAAAGCCCTAGTTTCTGAACAGATATTTTTGACTGAGGATAAACTTAATCTATTGGGAGTCCTTGAACCAGTTACCAGGCTAAATTGCCACTCTTGAGAAACTAATTGCTGGTCTAACAGCTGGTAAATCTGCTCCTCATCATCCTGCACATTTTCTAAAGTGTTCTCCAGAGCTTCCACCAAGGAAGAAAGTTCTGGAGAATCACTAGTGGGTTAAGGTTCATTTGGGACATGGAAAACTCTGTCTTGGACCTATTGAACCATCACCTTCTGGATCTAGACTCCCAGGAAATTCCTCAGGATCTATCACCTTAACAGACAGCACTTGAAGGAGCACTATGAGGAATAGGGGACAGATCCTTGATTTCCTCCACTGGGGAACAAGCTTCCTTCTCAGAATCACTACCAAGGTAGTCTTGACCCTTTCCAAAGTGACATTTTTTTGGTTGAGAATGAGGCCTAGTCAGAGGTTTGGGTGAACTAGACAGGATACCTGGAGGATTCACTTTGGATGGCACCTCATCCGGGAATCCAGAAAAGTCAAGTTCATCCGGGAATCCAGAAAAGTCAAGTTCAAAAGAACTTGAAGTGCATTCAGAAGAATCTGAAGAACTTGAACTTTCACTCAGATCAGCAAGCCATGGTCTAGATTTAACCCTATTCTGATCTGGAAATCCTAGAAACTCGCTCGAATCACTACTAGAATCAAAGAGATCAGTCTCATCTTCTGACGAACTGTCCCACAAACTGGAACACTTGGGGTTTCAAACCCTAGAAAACTCTCATCCTCCTCCTCCATGCTAGCCCAGGGAACCTGAACTAACCTGGAATAACTAGGATGATTCTTCAAGAAATTGGGAGCCTCCTTCCAGCTCCTCAACTGAGAATGATGAACTCGACTCATGGATAAGTGTGGCTGCTGATCTGGATAAGCTGGTGAAATGACATAGGTCACACCATTCTCTGCCGCTCGATCAACTTGAAACGGCCCACAGTACTTGGGCAGAAACTTGTTAGAAACTAGATTACCTTTGGAACAACCTTTCGAATGACAAGTTGCCCCTTGGTAAAGGGACAAAAACCAGGATGTCCTGGATACCACTGTTCTTGAACTGGAGTGGGAATAGAAACTGGAATAGGATCTGGATGAGCGGATGATAACAAGAACTGGGCTGGAGACATAGTCAACTCGGAATGAATCGTACCATTGTAGGTCATAATGGCCTTTGGGAGATTCAAATCCCACGAGCTAGAATCTTGAACAAGATTCCGTAGAAGCTCACCAATGGTACGGTTGACCCTCTCGACTGCACCATTGCTCTCTGGATGGTTTGGGGTCGTGAAACGTGAGTGATCCCGTATCGAGATAACATCTGCTCGAACTCCTGACCCTTAAATTCTGGACCATTATCAGTTAACAACCGACAAGGCCGGCGCAAAAGAGTGGGCAACACTCGAAACTCGAAAAGACGGGCAATGGTACTGGAAGTTTGTTGGAAAATGGAACAGCCACTACCCACTTGGAGTAGTGGTCCACCACCATTAAACATCCTAGATTCCCCCGAGGTGTCCTGGGGAACAATACTAGATCCACAGCCACCACTCAAATGGTGCCTGGGTCACGATCTTCAGGGTAGGTGGAGCCCTGATCTGGCTGGAAACCTTATTGAGCTGGCACTGGGAACAAGATGTGACCACCTCTTGCACAACTTGATATAACTGAGGATGAAACACTTCCCCAGACAAAACATCTAAGACCTTGTTTCGGCCTATGTGTGCCATTTCTAGATGGATAGTAATGGCCAGCTCAATCAGGAAATTAAAAGGTACTAGAACTTGGGGAAACTTTCTGGTTCCTCGTACTTAACTAGAAGACCATTCTCAAAGTAGATATCTTTAAGATAACGACGATATCTCACTAGAGCTTTAGGACAATACCCAAAACACCCTTATCTAGATAGGACTTAAGTTGTCTCAACACCCGATCACTTTTTTGAAGAACCTCAAGGTTAACTTCATCTAGAAATGAACATGGACGCAAATTTCCAACTACCAGCGGTTCTTGATGACTGGAGGGTTCCTCCAACTCTGCCAGAAAAGTAGCGAGAATCTCACCCTCCTTCATGACCCTGTCAGTGGACAAATCCAGGTCAATCCCGGCGGCAGACAAGAAATTCGCACCCAGGAGAAAACAACAAGGAATAGCTTGATCTTCAACAAGAGCAAATGGGTGATCATTAATAGTTACGTTAGAGCCAAGTGACACAGTAAGTTGTACATAGTTATAAACTACCACCTGCTTTTCAGCCACACCTTGAATGTTAACCAGAATATCTTGTGAATAATCCCTCGAATTTCCTAAAATTTCACGCCAGGCTACTCGAGATATGAGGGAGATCTCAGCTCCAGAATCCAATAAAGCACAGTAGGTTTCGTCTTGACAAGCAAGTGGGACAACTGCTCTAAAGGCACCTGAATGTGGACAAGCAATATCCACCTCAAGGGTGGGAAAATTGACTTCACATTCTACTGGGCCATTCTCGATCTCCAAACTGAGCAACCTGCCCCTATTGGTTCTGAATCCAAGTCTCTCTCATACAAAGAATTTAAACAAGTCAAGAAGACGGGACAAGACTGAACATATTTATTGGATTCACTCAATAAATTGAAATGAACACCACCTAGACACTGGACATGCACCCTATCAAGAAGTTCTGAGGGTTCTGTTACACGCTGATTCTTGACTTCAGGGTGGTAAATTAGAGGGTTTTCAGCACCAAAGTGCAATACAACATCCACTTGATACATCTCACAGAAAACTTTCAAGATCTCTGGTGATGCTGGCTGCCCTGGAATTGTCATAAGTCGAAGATGTTGCTTCTGCTTGCTATTCAACTTGATTCCGTACGTTGTAGGATGACTTAGCAGCTCTTCCACCAACTGCTTTCGAAGAAATACTGGACTCTCTGGAACTTCACGATCTAAGTCATGAACAAGAACATACCACAAACACTCGATCAAGGAATCACCTCCCCCCTCCGGCTTAAATCTTACAAGTAAGCCCTTGGGGAGTTCTGCTGAAATTGCTGTGGTGCCCTCTTCATGCTCAACCTGGAAGTGTCTGGATAACGCATCTGCAGCTTGATTGTCTTTGCCTGGAACATAACGAAGCTCAAAATCAAACTCAGCAAGATCTTCAACTGTTCGAGCAAGCCTGTCATTGACTAATCTCATATTATGGAGATAGAACAATGCTTGATGGTCCGTGTTCAGAATGAATGGTATTCCGTACAGGAAGGCTCTGAAGGTCTTGACTCCCCAGCGCATCGCTGCTAGTTCACGCTCTGTAACCGAATATTTCTTCTGAGGACTAGAAAATGTCATTGATGCGTGAGCAATGATTCGAACTTGACCATCCTGAACTTGAGTAAGACAAGCACCTGCACCAATGGCTGATGCATCCACCCACAAGTTCAATTTCTCTGCTGTTCTCGATAATCAGGAAAAGCCAGTTCTACCTCATTTTGCATCTCTGCCTTGAGCGTCTGGAAGGATTCTTCCAGCTCTGGTGTCCACTGGATAACTGAATTCCTTGATCTTCCTGTAAGTTCTGATAAGGGTTTAGCAACTGCTGAACACTGTGGCAAGAACTTCCTTTGGAAATTCACCAAGCCCAGAAATTCTCGAAGTTCCTTGATGTTCTTGGGCTTGGGAAGTTCTTCACCTTTCCATATACTCTGGCGATTTTGACAATCCACTGGAACTGACTATATGACCTAGAAATGGAACTGTCGACTGGAACCATCTACACTTTGGTGGTTTGATCTTGATACCATGTTCTTCTAAAACCTTGAGGACTTTTTCAACTAGCTGGAGATGGGCCTCGAATGACTTTTCCATAATTAAAATGTCGTCAATATACACTAGAACCTTCTTCCTTGAAAATCCCTTCAGCACATCTTGCATTTCTCTCTGGAAGGCTGAAGGCGCGTTCTTCAATCCAAAACTGAGTTTCTTGAATCTCCAGTGTCCATGAGGGGTCGAGAAAGCTGTATAATCTCGACTCTTCTCCTCGATTGGCATTTGATAATAACCCCGGACTAAATCCAGGGTGGTAAAGAACTTGACACCATGTAGACTGTAGACAGAGTCTGTCAAGTTTGCCATCGGGAATCTATCAGGCTTGGTTACCTTGTTCAGTTTACGGTAATCCACACACAAACGTATGGATCCATCTGGTTTCCTAATTGGTACCACTGGAGCACTCCAAGGAGATGTTGTAGGCTCGATAATTCCTAGCTGATGAAGTTCTTGACACTGATCATCGATGACTTGATCAATCGGTTCTGGAAATCTCCTTGGTCGCTGAAATATTGGCGTGTCATCGTATAACTCAATACGGTGTGGAGTCATCTGAGCAGTCCCCACATCGAATCTCCCGACTAAGAACGGCTTTTCTGGAATTAAGCAAGTTATAAACTTGAGATTTCTGGTGGGAATCCAGCTCAGGTAAGTCAATTTCTGAAGTTAGACGTTCTGGTGTCCATTCCAGAAAAGATGAGACCAACTCATCATTTTCTGATTCCATACCTACACAATGTACTTGATGTGTCACTGTATCATTAGTGTCTTCTGGATTTGGTGTAGGATCGAGTTCAACTAGAGTGTAAATGTGTCCCATCATGTCTCCTGCCTTGATTCTACCAATAGGTTTCCCTGTAGTGTAGACTAGAATGGAAGGGCAATAGATTTACAATCCCTGGAACACCTACCACTTTCTCTCCAAGATGCACGCTTGAAACGTCCCATCATAGAACCATTCACCCGAATTTCTTGAACATGGACATGTACCATCATCATTTACTCCTTGAGGTTCCCACTGAATTTTTACTTCTACAGGTCCACAATCATTCACCTGCACACCTTCTACAGCCCAACACTAACCTTGTAACAAATCCTTTTGCACTCTCTCCATTCGTACCTAGATAAATTTCCCACGTAGAACCATCAGTGTTCTTCCCTGAAACCCGTCTACGTGCTAGACTAATCTGTAATTTGTTAGCCCGCAGAAAATCTAAACCTAGAAAATGGGATATTTAAAATCCAACGTGGGAAGGATGTGAAACTTGAAAGGGGACATTACAATACCATGCAAAGAAACTGCGAGTAGGACTGAACCCATAGTTTCCCTTGAAGCATCGGGACCTACACCTCGAATTCTGGAAATATCTGTAGTATCTATTGGAATCCCAAGTTGTTGTGCCAGTTCACTGGAAATTAAGCTAACTTGTGCTCCCGTGTCAATTAACCCTGAGATGTTAGTGTCTTGAAGGGTAACATCAATGGTTAACACTTCTGCAGGTTCAAGTTCGGCAAACCGGACACCTCGAAAATGACCTCCTGGAATATCTGGACCATGAACCGCCTCATCTGCAATGTTACACCTAGGTATTTGGGCTCGAGGTGCTGGTTTAGGTGTCCATGAAGATGCTAGAGGATTCAGTTCATTTCCAGTGGTTTTTGGATACTGCTGTTCCGAACTGGGTAATTCTGGATGTCCAGGGGTGGCATCATCACCCACCTCAGACGCTAAATCCATGGTCTGGTTGGTATTCATCTGGAGAGGTTTCTGTCATCTTTGACTGGGATCTCATGATGATAATCGGGTTCTTGAAGATCATATCTTGAAGATTGGACTTCAGCTTCCAATGAGCCCCTGATCTCATTGGAACTGATTAGTTTCCCGACTGTTGTTGATTGTGGTGGGTAGTTTCATTATTTTGGTTTCCTTGAGACAAATTTTCTTGACCTTGTCTTCTAGAAGGGCAGAACATTCCTGGATGAGGTCCTTGACACAAAGGACAGTGGTAGGAAGGTGATGTCCGGAGCTTGATTGCCTTGCTGCTGATTGCGAGGGCAATCTGAACCATATGATCCAGACTACCGCACATAAAACATGCTCCTTTCCATCTTCTGCAGTCCTGTTGAAGGTGTCCCTTCCTTGCACACCACTGACATACCTTGACCTCTGTATCTTCTTGGGATCTTGCCTGACTGGAGTTTCTTTCACGCTCCTGAGAACGTTGTTGTTCTCCCGGCTGATTTCGATCTTGAGATTTTCGACGATCCCTTCCTTGACGTTGACCTGGGGACTTCTGATCTCCATTTTTATTCCCAGAGTGGAAGAGGCGAGTTCCATTCCATTGTCCTTTTTCATAACCTTGGTTGTTTCGATATTGCTGGTTTAGGTGTCTCGTGTCTGGATGACTCTCTGAAAGGCTTGGGAGATGGAGGGATCTGCACTGGGAAAACCTCAATGGTTTCTTGCCTTGGGAGGGATGGTCCATCACTTGAATGCATGGCCACCAAATCCTGAATGTTGGACCAAGTCACCTTCTTGTTATGCAAGGTCTTGTTCTCATCGATGATCCGGGTTAGTTGTTGTGACAGCCCAGCTGGAACTGTCTCCAAGAACTTCCTCCTCAACTCCTTGCTTGTCTCGAGTGCTTTATTTGGGAAGGCCTGGTGGGCCAGAGTCTCGAGTCTTGCAGCATATACATCTGGTGTCTCTCCAGGCTTCATTGTCGCATTCTTGAATTCTGACACCTTGCCAGTTGTGAAGGTTTTCTTCATTCTCTTGTAGCATGCCAACAATCTAGCCTTCATCTCATCATATGCCACACTGCAACCCCCATAAGCATTATACAAATCCCTGAACTTTCCTGTTAGATGTTTTCCAAGTGTTCCAGTCCAGTCTCTCCGTTCACAAGTAAACTTGGCTGAGCAATGACGTTCAAAGGCTTCTAGATATTCAGGAAAAGATCTTCCACTTGACACATCAAATTCATCAAGATCTGGAGCACTGGTAGGATAAACTCCTGGTGCCATCCTTGAACCGTTGTTACTCTTGAAAGTGGAGGAATGCATAGTACGTTTAACCCTCCTCTCAGCATCTGGAAGACTGGAGGTCCTATCTGAAGAACTGGAACTGGAGCTGGTTGGTCTATTGCGTTGTGTCTTGATGGGTTTAGGAGATGCCAGCTTTGTCTTTTCTTTCTTGAAAGTTTGTGTTCCTCTGCTGGTACCTTCTTCCTTGTTCGAGACATTCTCTACATCATCCAGATTCTCAAGTTCAGGCATTGAGTCATAAGAATCTCTCTCTAGATTCAGCCTATCCTTCTGCTGTTGTTTCCTCATCAGTTGGTCCACCTGTTGCTGCCAATATGAATTCTGAAGATTCAATTCAGTGTTTTCCCTTGATAATTGGTCATACTTAGTCCTTAATCCTGTGTCTACGTCCTCGAGTTGTTTCCACTTATGTTCCCATGCTTGCTTTGACTCTTCCATGGTCTTCTGCTGCTGGGTCATGAGAGCCATAAGCTGACTGATCTGGTCTTGCAATTCTTGAAACTCGGCCATCTCGGGTATCTCGCTGGGTGCCTCAGTAAACTAGTTGGCGTAATTTTCCCGGGTCTGGGCACCAAATATGTTGCGGGGAAAGCGAATGAACTTAACTAGACTACCGTAACTTGGCTACTTCTTGATGATGGGAAACGAGAAGGTCCCGGGCGGTGAAGTTTTTCTCACCTCCACTGACTGTCACTGAGGGGCAAACGAGACTCCCACACGGCTGAACCAAGAAATGGACTCGACCCGCTAGCTATTCCAAAGATTAACACTGTGTCTGAGTCGGGTCCACTTGAAAACCTGGAAGGCCCTGGCTTCAGGAAAGGTGTGTGCAATGTGCACCCAGCAATACTTGAGGACTTCAACTGAAGTATGGGCCTACACAACAAGCAAGCAAGACTTTAGCAAACTGGTTGTGAAGTAAACCAAATGTGATTGGACGAGAAAAGCAGATATTACCCTCTGAATTGTAAGTCCTTGAAAGTGACAACCCCAGTCTATAAGGACAAAGGCTGAAAAAAACTAGTTGGTAGAATTCTAAGGGTTTATTAGCAATCAACTTGAATTATTTACAAGAACTAGAATGGGTTATGAGCTTGAGTCTAAACATGGCTTAAGATCAAGAAATGGAAATCCAACTTGAATTATTTACAAGAACTAGAATGGATTATGAGCTCGAGTCTAAACATGGCTTAAGATCAAAAAATGGAAATCCAACTTGAATTATGCTTACAATTACAATGACAAAAATACTGGACAACAAAAACGGAATTTCCATTAACAGAAAAAAACTTAACCTATACCAGAATGGTACAATTAGAAAACACAATTGACCTCACTGGACCTAACATCCTTAAGCTAGAATTGAGGTCAATCCAATCATACCTATCTATTATAGTTAAGCTATGGAGAAACTAAACCTGAAGCTAGAAATACCTTAACCTGCACACCGTTATGCACAGGTAATGTCCATTATCACAAGGCACTCTGTTTTTTTTTTCTTGAACTTTTCTTATTCTTAAATTTAGTTGGCAGGCTAGAACTTCCACAAGCGGAAGCCAACTATGACTTGAACGTTTAAGGCAAAGTTTTCTGACAAGAATGGAACTAAACCAGACTACTGAGCTAGTCAGGCATTACGCAAGACTAACTCCGCCCATATGGGGGTTGCATCCTGAAAAAAAGGAGAAAAGATGTTATTCAACAGAACCCCACTACAATGTCAGCCATCTTCAATGATTTAATGGCCCAACTTCTAAAAGCTCAAGGTCCTTTTCAATAGTCCCTAGCATGACTGCCATGCATATTCTATAAGCATAGTATTGGTCACGACTGAGATCATCAATTACATCATTGGGCAATATAGCAAAATTCTGATTTCTGATTGGCTTAAATTTGACAACATCCCATTCAGAAACCATACCACCTAGCTGTTTTCCTATTGGCCCTGAAAAACTATCAGGGCTCTTTGTAGTCCCAGTGAGCTCCATGAAAACATGATGAAGAGGTAGCTCGTTACAATGTAAGAGGCATATGATCCTTTGCAGTGGTCTTCCAACAAGTTCTTCAAAGACTCTGATTGCCCCTGAATTATGTCCAGTCATCACTACAGTTCCAGCCCCATAACTTGCAGGTTGTTTTCCAGATCAGTGTCCTTCACTGCTTCATAGAGACTTAGTGCAATTGATACACTGTTCCCATTCTCTGGGGTAACGTGTGTCAGATAATGTCCTCCTGAAACATTTTAAACAAAATTTAAGGAAATAATAAATGTATTTGAGATCAGTAGATTACCAGGTATGACCAATGAACATATATAACTATCGCATAGTTCTTACTCCTTAATGTTACTAAGACCAAATTTATGCTATCCA
The DNA here is from genome assembly GCA_023014485.1 of Bathynomus jamesi. Lineage (NCBI taxonomy): Eukaryota > Metazoa > Arthropoda > Malacostraca > Isopoda > Cirolanidae > Bathynomus > Bathynomus jamesi. The sequence goes on along the minus strand of JAJOZX010000252.1, from coordinate 1,498,122 downwards.
CTAAAAATTTAAAACATACCATACACAAAACAGTGGCTTACCCAGTTCTCCCCTCTAACTCCCCTCTAACTCTGTAATTGTCACAGTACCATCCTGTCGGCCATCAACATAAATGCTGTCCACTAAACCAAAGAATACTTCTTCCTCAGCTCTGATCTGTTCACGGTACTTACACCATTGCCTGAGCCCAATATATTTGAAATTTATTTTTCCATGTTACAATGTATAATATGTATAATTAAGTAAAATTACTTTACTTCTTATTAGTAGTAGTAATTGTAATTTTGTTAAAAAAGCTTAGGAAATGTGGATGAAAATGTAATCGTGATAATTTTGAAATCTTACCTGTCAGTGACGTTAGTGTTGTCATCATCAGTGATAATGCCAAAATCTTTTAAAACTGCTGACGCTACCGCTGCACCTGCTCTGTCAGAAATTGAATACCTGCAAGATTGTATTTTGAAGTTGAGAAAAATGATATCCATTTCAAGTCTACCAAAATGACATGGCACATACAACTGAGTACAGTTATTAAAGAACAATCACAATTCACAAGTGCTAATTTACCTATCAACAGCTCTGCACAGGTCCTCCAGATCTTGGTAATTACAATGAGAGGAACCAGCAGGCTGTGGATCATCTCAAGAGTCTTCTGATAGAGTTTCGCTAGAGCTACCAAGGTGTCTGGACTGTCTGGTTGAGGTTGTGATGCACTTGCCTCTTCTCTCCGGCTTTGTTCACTGAACAATTAGTATGACTAGATTTACTATGCCAATATATATATAATAAAAAAACATCAAAGGTTTAATTAAAATATTTCAAGTCATGATGTACTCTCTAAATAACCATAATTCCGCTCGTTGTTCGTCAATTATTCTTCTCCTGTATCTAACATCTGCCTCTGTGAGCTTTTCCTCAAATCTTGAACAGTATCCTAGCCTCAGATTTTTGATCCTCATAGAAGGAGAAATCATCCTGAGTCATCCTCAGTTTAAACTACTACTACAATTTTTGTCATTGAGAAAGATCCTCAGAAAAAATATCAAATAAACAATCAAGCTCTTTGACAAACAATTCTAGTTTTGCTAAATAGGTTGAACCTCTCTTTGTGACAGAGTATCGATGAAACCTGTTGATGCATTTTCGAAGTTGAAATATTAAAAAAATCAATATTATTTTCTTAATTGGAAAATAAAAATTGTGGTCACAAATCGCTTAAATATTTTTTAGTTTAGAAATTGAAATACATAGATAAATTAATTCACAGGTTCACAGAGCACATCACAACAAAATTATATTTAAAATAAAAAATTTACTATTGGCTAAGAAGACATTCTTGTAATTTATTTAGTACTACCCAGAATAGAAAGTTATGATGACTTACCATGAAAAGTCTGCTGCTAGTTTGTCCACCTTCGTCTCAATGGTGCGCAAGGATAATGGATAAACATTACACCAAATCCATTGTTTCCTCAACTCATCTGCAACTTTTGTGATGTTTTCCTTGGTTTTCCAGTTTGGTTCCTTAAGTAGATGCTGAACAACTTGTCCAGTGATAGGTGATTTTCCATTAGGAAAACTGTCAATGGATGGAAAACTATGGCCACTGTGTAAGACTTTTGTTGTCTGGCTTCTACATTTCATAAGTAACTAAAAATCTTGAAGGCGTTAAACTAGTGTCAATTGAATAGGTTATAAAAATTCTGAAAAATAGAAGTAAATATAAAGTAGGTTGGACAAAAACAGCTACTGATTTTAATTTGACTCTCAAAAAATATGTTTATACATCAATGTACACTTTTGAAAATAATTTTGTTGTTCTCAGCATCAAAAAATCATAAGATGCACTTTTTAGATTGTGCTTCTAGCTATTATAGAGCCCAAATAGCAGGGCTGTGGAGTCGGTAGACCAAGCCTCTGACTCCGACTCCTAGAATTTTAGAAGGGCCGACTCCGACTCCGACTCCTGCCTCTAAATAATAATATAAAATATACTTTGGTTTTCATTATCACCACTTATCATCTTCATCTTCAACCACACATTGACACACAAAATGTTTTTCATCTGTGGTTATGGTAAAGTATTCAAAAACACTAGATTTAACCGGAGTGTTCTTAGCCATTTTATAAGGGGCTTTTGAAAATAAAAATTTAGAATTAGCTTCCACAGAATGTATTCAAATATACATTTCTGAAAAGAAAATCAACAGTAATTAGTGATATGCAGGAAAAGCTCCTAGAAAGATCATGATGTAGGGGAATCATCATAAAATAACTATAATGCAAGATAGGAGATTAAAGCTCCTATTAGGAGCTTTAACCTGAACCAATATAAAGTACATCATAAAAAAAAAGGAGTCGGAGTCGGTCCATTTTTACCGACTTCGACTCTGACTCCTCTAGCAATGAATTTACTTCCGACTCCACAACTCCGACTCCACAGCCCTGCCAAATAGGCAGAATAAAGGGTATTTTGAGTCACATGTGGGTGTGGCACATATAGAGTGTGGTTGCTGATGCGATATCACCAGCAACCACCAAAAACCACCACCAATGCTCATTTTTAGACATTTGACAACTATTTAACACCCCTGATTTTTTAAACTAAACAATCACTCCACCCTACAGTCCACAGTCTAAGTTGTTCAACACAAACACTGCAATCTTTATGTGGAGCGCATGATTTGTCTTCATCCCCAAGTTTCATTCCGAAGTATGCATAGTATGCTTTCTTGACAAAGTCTGTAATATCTCACCTTTGTTTTTTCACAGTAAATTTTCCACAAATATAACAGAAAATGTTTGGGCTATTTACACATTATCTGGTTGCCATAGCAACAAATAAACAAATTTCAAGAGAAATATAGTCACTGCGCACCTTTGAATAATAAAGAACTATAACCTCGCATGCACTAGACAGACTGACTCATCTCGTGGCTGTCAATCCACTTGTATACTAGCAGTGTTTTTCTCGAATGTTCTAGAAGATGCTATGATGTCACTTCTGATCTGGAAGCATTTATAGGCAGTAGTTTTTAATCAAAATTTAATTGTCAATTTTAATGAAAATTACTTACATATGTAATATGAAATATGACAGTTTGTGAAAAATCTGTATGTGATGGTGAAAAATGAATATTATTTTTGGAATTACTGTGATAAAATATTTCAGACAATAAAACCATCGCAGGCCTGTGTTATTAGAAGACAACAGTATGAAGTTCAACACTGTTAACTCTTAATATGAGGAAAATGCGACCTAAATATTATGGACCTCTTGGTTAACCTTGGTTTTGCTTCTGCCTAAATTGTTCATTCTGACAAAGGTCAAGCTTGTTGCTCCACCTTAGACCTACAGCTTAATGTGGAATCTGAACCACAACCCACCACAGATGGTCAGAAATTACAAAGTCCTTGCCCAGACTCAATCTCATGACCTCCTGATCAGCAGCCCAGTGTCTTAACATCTAGGCTACCCAGGGTACCCATTTATCTACCAACCAATTTTTATTGTATGGAAGGATGAACAGATGGGTTTGCTGCCTGCTGCCTGCCATCACCAGGAATTGAACCCAGGGTCAATGGATTTGTAGTCAGTGATGCTAACCATTACACCACTGACATACATTTTATACACCAAATGTACGGTACAGGAAATTTGAAGAAAATTAAAAGCAAGGGATTTATGAATGGGTATGACATGTAGTGCAAAATTTAAGGTACATTAAGATAGCAATAAATGAAGCCAAAAGAATAATGTGATTGATATTGAAAACTTTTAAAAGGAATAAAAAGTGATGGGTTCACTTGCTAAAAATTATCAAAATATAAAGTGGAATACACAAAAACATCTTAACCAAAATAAGTGGAATATAAAACTTGTACTCTGGAAGATGTTACATGGACTAAACTGCACTCCTTGGAAAGAAGAGATATGCCATCATCTACATATAAAACTTCATTTTTAAAAAATTGTACCAAATATCATGATTCATGACAAACCCTATAACTAGGCTGACCATATTTCCTTGAGACAAAAACGGGACATTGGGATGGCAAAAAAGGGACGGGGGTTATGTAATATTCTGTATTCATGAAAAAGTAAGTACATAAACCGGGACAAAATTGACATTTTTATTAAAACGACGGGATGGCCAGGAAATGTTTAAAAAATGGTACTGTCCCGTTCAAAACGGTACGTATGGTCAGCCTACCTATAACCCTCCAGATAATATTTGAATGTCTCTAAATTAGAAACTTGAGAAGGGCCAATATCTTTGCAGTTAGAGATCCAAAACTGTTATAAACTCTTGCCAAAATAAAAAAAAAGGTATTATTAGTGTCACTGTGAGCATCTTCAATACATCTTTACTCAGAACAATAGCAGGTGAGTCAGTTGTGTCTAGTTATGGGAGTTGTAGAACTCTTGAAAAGTTTCCTTCCCCCTTCAAGCCAATTGTAGAGGCTGGATTATGAGGCTGATATGAGCCTTGTCTCTGTGATGAGTGCTCATAGCATGAAACCTCTATTAGGTTTTATATATATAATTCACTTTCATTTTTTATTAAGTACAGTTTTTGAACTTTTAAATTTAGGACAAGAAACAGTCTAGTTACGATTAATAAACACTGAATCAACAAAAGAAATAGGGTATCATCCAAACCTTGGAGATCCAATGCTAACTTTAATGAAAAAATATACTTTCAGTAAGCCCAAGGTGTACATTGACTCTTTTTCATCCCATCATCTATCATACATCTACTTTGTTTTCCTTGTGCCATATCAATCCTAGCATTATTCATGCAATTGTACATTTCTCTTAGGATACTGAACATGGATATTTTGGAAATGTGAATGATCAAATTGAAGAGGCTTGTGATAAAATAGCTAAAGACCCTCTCCTGCAAGGTGGTTTCAATGCTCTTGGCTTCTCTCAGGGATCCCAATTCTTGTAAGTTAATTCATTGTTAGTTTTACCAATTTCCTATTGTACCTCAGTAGGCTTACTTGTAACATTGAGATGGTTTTGTTTAAAAGCAGTGATACCAGTATTGAAACCAATTTTTTCCGATGTATTATAATAAATGTTATGTTAAATAGTTTGATACATTTGCTGCAGTTATTTTTATAAAAAATTAAACTTCAAATATTCAGGGGGGTTTTATAAAAAATTAAATTTAGAATATTCAGTTTGAAGTAACAAAATTGGCTTCAGGCCTAGTTCAAAGATTGTGCTTAGGCTTGGGTTGCTTCACATAAGCATTTGTAACACAAAGTACTTTTCACCTGCAGTACTGACTGAGACAGGCATGATACTTATACATGTGAATAAGAATACAATAGAACATGGAATAAACATCTATGGATGTCATCACAGTAATGATGCATATAAGGCCTACCATTATTTTCTTAGCAATTAGCTATGTTTTGTTTAGTTTTAATTTAGATTCATAATTACTTTCAGAAATTCTGTAGAACGTTTAGTGCAGTGGGGCTGGGGCCTTCATTCACAAATAGATAAAGGATCTTGGCTGTAGCTGTGTCTTAAACATAGCCTTACCATGCACTCTTAGAGGATACTCTACATGAGGACATAAAATGTTAGTCCATAGATTAAATTTCAGAGTATACATTCATTAAGAACAGAAATTAAAGAATGGGTGATAAATTTTAAGAATTTTTTTAAAATGTTACTAATATTTTTATGTAGCTAATTTCATTTACACCAGCAATTTATACATGGTACTGGTAGTACATGGAGCTCTTTTAAGGTGGTACACGAGAGGATTTTAATATGCAGCTTGCTAATTGTTAATTACTTAATGATAATGCCTTTAAAAATTAGTATTAGTTGTAAATGAATAACCCACAGCCTTTCTGACTGGTACTGTACTTGGAAAAGCATGGTGGTACACTGACCTGAAAAGGTTGGTTAACCACTGCTTTATACTACTTAAAATAACTTGTATATGGCTCATTCCATGACAAATCATGCAAAACAAAAAAGAAAAAGTGCACCATACCCTCATAGATTTTGCTTAAATTTGGTTTATAGAATGGTCTATGCTAGTAAGTACTAAATTTCAAATATCAGCTCAATCAGAGTTATGGTCTGGTTCAAAAGTTAAGTTATGCTCCCCCCTTTTTTGAGGGGGGGGGGGGGGGGGACAAAAACTGGAAATTTTCAAACCACCATAACTCAGTCCCTAATTGACATAGAACAGTGATTTAAAGTGTGTATGAAAGGTAATTGCACACACAACAAATTAGCATAAGCAGAAAAAATGGCTAAAATTAACAGAAAAAAGTTATGACACTTTATTCCATTTGAAGGTCCTGCCCCCCCCCCCCCCCCCCCCCTAAATTACAATTTTTTTTTAAATTTTCATATATACAAAAAAATGAGTTTCAACTTTATTCTATTAATATATGAAAAGAAATATGTGTGTATTTGCATATAAAATAGGTATTTACAGATTTGAAAATGACTACTTTCACTTGAGACAATAATTTCTAACAAACTGTTCAACATTCTCATTGACTTCTGGTATATAGATTGGTGTACTTGTTAAAAATGTAAATATATATGTGTTAAACTAGTATTCTAAGAACTAAACATAAAACACTAGTACCTACCATAAAATATCTTCCCCCATTCAATTGTTGGGTAAATTGGTTGAACAAAAATTCTCATGTGGACATTAAAAAAGTGGCAATCCTACCCAGGATAACTATTCCCTAACTAGAGAGATCTTTATTTTGTTTTCTGTGATGCGCAAAACATTCACTGTGTTCTCATTTAATGTATATTTTTTTTTCATTTTGAACAGATTTATGTATATATACACACACTGTTTTAAATAAGTAAAAGTGTATGATGAAAATGTCTACACATAAAAGCTATAACAAACGCTATTGCAACCCTTTTGAACCGCACAAAAAGCCTATTCTGTGAAACTTGAGGCCACTTCCAAAGCTTGTTGTTGAAAATAGTCAGTGACCCTAAATATAATTTCAGTGATGAATCAGAAGTTTGTATAAATTGTCTGAAATTAATTAATAAACACAAAACCTGAATAATTATTCAGACTGCCAGAAGCAATAACTAGTAGTACTGAAAGTACGACTACTTCACCTGCCATATCCCCAGAAAAAATTCCAAGAAGATGTACTGAAACGGATAAAGATATTCAACGAGAAGATCTTAATGCAACTTTGGAGCAACTTCATGTTACCCCAGTGAAATTACGTAAGTAACTAGCTATTAATGTGTGTACAGATAATGCATTTTTATACTGTCAGCTGAAATTTAATTCAGATATAGTTCTCTTATACCTAATACATATATATGAAATTATCTAAAAAATATACTTCAGTTCAGAAATTCAGATTGTTGCCACTAGATATGTCATACTTATATTTATTAATTAATAGTATTTCAAATATTTTTCAGATGCCCTGAGCAGTGGAAGCAGATCAAAGGCAGTTTCACAAAAATACAAAAAAGCTTCAACCTCCCTCAAGAGGAAGTTGAAAACTGCATTTGCCACTGAAGTTCAAGATGTTGGTGAGCCACTGAGTAAACAGCATCTCAAAGAAGCAGATTTGGAGATGTACTGGTAAGAAACTAAAAATAATTAATGAGATGACTTTGAACTATTAATGTATGTATGTAAATACCTGTATATAGGTACAGTATTATAGGTTGTCATGTTTGGATATATATGTAGACATCAGCTATATTTCCTAAAATGTGATCATACCATATACTAAATACAGGTGACCCTCGGTATACACAAGGGTTATAGGGTCCTGAAAACGCCCGTATAAATGGAAACTGTACATACAGGACTAATACCTTATGGGAAAAAATACAATCAATCCCTAGACCAACTGACCCCCTCCCGATGACCAACTATATTTTCTCATACATCACTAAAACACGTACAGAAACACCAAAACACATACTACACATACATGTATATTTATATATTAACTGCACATAATATTATTACTGCAGTAACAAGAAAAAAAATGGTTTAACTTACAAATAAAGGTAGGCAGATTGGGTAGAGTTACTGCAGACGATGTTTACTGGTGAGTGTGTTGTTATTTATTGTGATTATTGTGATTATTTGTTGTGATTTATTTTTTTAATTGTAGTACTAATAAAGTATAAAAATACATTGTAAAGAAGTTAAAATCATTAGAGATGCATATATTTAACATAATGATTAATTAAAATATTGGATAACATCCTTTATATGATGTATAATTTGTAAATTTGCAAAATTGGTAATAGAATCCTCGCCACAATTAGGGTAGGGAGGGGAGGGGTAGAGCGACAGGCCACCACACACAGCTGTGTCGGCTCGGGAAACCGTGTATGGACGAGATCCCCTCCTGTGTATATGAGGGGGTGGGGAGCAATACCAAAACAGTGTATAGCTCAAACCGTGTATACAGAGAGTCACCTGTATACTGGTATATGTTCAAATTCATGAAGTACAGTACTTCCTTAATTCTTCAATAATATAAATCATGTACTTACATCCTTAATATTGTACAGTAATTTGAGGTTATGTTTTTTTATAGGTACGAAAACCTCGTGAGTGATCCTTGTACAAGACTTCAAATCCACATCATCATACAAAAGGAGGCTTCAGATACTTACACTCTCACCATTTCCTATTTCTAGGATGATGGATTTGTTTGATTGTGTTAGCATAAGAAATAAAGATGGTGAAAAAAGAGTACAAGCAAAAACCTCTATTACTAGGAAATTTAAAAGAATTATATTCAAAATATAAAGAAAACAATAATAGCATAGGGTTTTCTACCTTTGCCAATCTGAGGCCTAAATGGTGTGTAATTGCTGGAGGCAAAGGAACCCACTCAGTTTGTGTTTGCACCCAGCACCAGAATCCTAAACTCATGGTATCAGCAATTGCAGAGAAAAACTTAACCTATTACACACTTATGGAAAAAAGTGTTTGTGATATAAATTCTTCTACATGCATGTTACATGGATGTCAAGAATGTCTTTACCACCTAACTTTAATGGGCAATAACTCCCAAACATCTTGTTGTAGACCTATAAAACTATACATTTTTAGAATCAGTATGAAGAGATCTATTGAATGATACCACATTCAAATGTGTAGAACAATAATGAAAATTTCCCCCCCTTTTTTCTTTTTCACCCCCACCCACCTAGACAGTGAAATAAAAAAAAAAAATTTTCATTTATTAAACTTCTATTAATTGTTAAAAGATACAAACAATAAAAAATGTGGGTATCAAATTGCAAGATATTTTAAAAACTATTGAAAAAAATATGTACAGTACATTGAAATTTTGACATTTTTATGCAGACTAAAATAGAGAACTACAAATTATATATTTACATCCTATGTATAACTCATATTCACGCAGTCTCTCTCTCTCAAATGTTTGTTAATTATGCTTATTTTTATTACAGATGTGCTTATTTTGAGTCAAATCATATCTTATTTTTGAGGTTTACAATTGTGTATGTCTAGTAATGAAAAATGGTTAGATGCTGTGATGATCCTTTACAAAAACATAAGAAAAAGATACACAAGGATATAAGAACCATCAGCCAATCACTTTATGATCGATGTAAATGGAAACTACAAAGGAATACTGTACTATGTAGCAACTGTAGAAAATTATTGACCCAGAGACCAGAGTTGCTATCAACATCACAAAGTGAAGAGTCTGATCACAATCAGTCTTCTGAGAATGTTATTTCAGAAAGGGATGAATATGATCAAGTATATCAAATAATGCCAAAGAAGAGGTTTCTCAAGTTCTAGAAAGTCTTGCTGTGACTCCAGTGAAGAAGCATAAGTATTTAATGATAGGTACTTTTTATATTCATAATTTTTTTATTTATATTATTTATTTATAAGGCATTTACTTTCAAGACAGTTTTTCAGCAGTTGCTGAAAAACTTAATGAAATTAATATGTTGACATATTAAATTTATTAAACTTATTAAACTTATGAAATTAATATGTTGACATATTAATTATTATTGTCCATATATATCAAATGGAGTCAAATATTTATTAATTAAAAAATTTCAGATGGTTTGGGTTCCTCAAGAAAAGAAGCAAAAGCTATTCAACCAATAGAAAAAGTATGTCATTCTTTAAAATGAAAGCTAGAAACAAGTTTAGAAATTGAGGTCCCAAGCCCATCAAAAGCTACAAAGTTGGATCATGAAACTCAAAGGTATGAATTTTAAAATGATACGCTATTATTAAGTAGGAATATACCTAAACTAAAACTGAAGCATAAAAACAAAATGTAGGTATTCACCTTTGATAGTAGAAACTAGAAGCACAACTCCCTAAAGATTGGAGATCAATGGGCCCATTAAATCATTTGGAATTCATTTGGTCACAAAATAATTTTTGGTTTAATTTGACTCTATCTCAAAGAATGCTCATTTTGTTACACTTGAAATCAGTATTATAATCCAAGAAATTTAGTATACACATGTAATGTTTTGTTTATAGCTACTATACATACATTCATGAATTTGTTTCAGGTCAATGATTCATCTCATGAATGAACTGGTTGAAGCTTTCCATTCTACTGACAGTTATGAGAGGAAACTCAAAATATTGACATTATCTCCATTTACCATACATCAAAAACTATAAATCTATTTCAGACAACTGAATATTTAGTTAAGAAAAGCAGAAATATAAAACAAAGACTTGGAATTATTCCTGAAATTGAACCCATGTCAAAAGGAAAAGTAATAACTAAAGGTACTAAAGATTCTGTTCAGAAATTTTTTGAATCAGATGAAATTAGTTGTTTGTGCCCAGGTACAAAAGACTGCCTGAGTATCAGAAATGAAAGTGGGTATAAAGAATCTGTGCAGAAAAGAAAAGACTGGTGTTAATGAATCTGAAAGAAGCTTTTAGTCTCTATAAAAATAATCCAGATAGTCCCCAAATTGGCTTCTCTAGTTTTGCCAGCCTTCGCCTCCAGACATTGTGTTTTAGCTGGAGCTGCTGGTACCCATTCTGCGTGTGTATGTACATACCACCAGAATGCCAAAATACAATTCTCAGCTTTGGGTGTCAAAGGGTTGGAATACGCAACTCTTATGGAGAAAGCAGTGTGTGATGTCAACAACAGGAATTGCATGATGCAAATATTTAATCTCTGTCCAAAAGAACAAGGTATTAAGAATTTTTTGCTCACTTTTCAAAGTGTTAACGATCCTGAATGTGAGGAAATAAAATATAAACAATGGTTTACTACAGATCGATGCAATATGGTTGAAAAAACAGAATTTGTAGATGATTTTATAAATTCATTAAGCACAAAAATTGTCAAATTGACACGTCATCACTTTATAGCAAAGAATCGGAGTGCATTTCTAAAAAACTTGAAGAATAATTTAAATAGCCATACAGCTGTAGTTCTTGGTGACTTTTCAGAAAACTACTCATTTGTAGTACAGGATGCAGCCCAAGGTTTTCATTGGGAAAATACCCAATGCACAGTGCATCCCTTTGTGTTATATTATAAGGAACCACTTGTGATGGGATTGGGGGTACAGTGAAAAGATCTGTAGCCAGAGCGAGTATGCAGAGAACATTCGCAAATCAAATATTAACACCAGAAAACATGTTTGAATTTTGTTCAAACAATATAAGTGACAGCATAAATTTTTTTTAATAAATTCTGAAGAAATTGAAGCTATGGAAAAATTTTTAAGTGACAGATATGAAAAAAGTATGTGGCTAACAGGAACACAAAAATTCCACAGATTTGTACCTATTAATGCAAATAACATAAAGACATTTGAATTATCTTCTGATGAAGTTGGTGAGGTGAGGATTATAAGCAAAGCTTTTCTGGATGAAGATAATGTTGAAGTTAATCCAAAAAGGGAGAGTACATAGTTTGTACTTACAATGATCAGAAATGGTTGGGATTTGTACATTCCTATAATGAGGAATTTGATGACTTTGAGGTTAGCTTTTTGCACCCATCAGGATATAGTGTTTACTATTACTTTCCACAAATTAGAGATACATGCCACATATCAAGAGATAAAATTTTAGGTTTATTAAGCACACCAACTTTAAAGCCAGGAACAACGCGTATTCAATGTTTTCCCAGGAAATGAGTTGAAAAACTCATGTAATTATGAATCATGCAATGTGTGTGTTCAATTTGTATTTTTGCTGTTTATTTTCATCCATGTGAATATATCATTTGTAGTTCTCTATTTTAGTCTGCAGGTGTAAAAATGTCAAAATTTCACAATGTACATATTTTTTCAATAATTTTTAAAATATCTTGCAACTTGATACCCACGTTTTTTATTGTTTGTATCTTTTAACAATTAATGGAAGTTTAATAAATGAAAAAAATTTTTTTTGCATTTCACTGCCTAGGTGGGGTGGGGGTCAAAAATAAAAAAGGGGGAAAGATTTTCATTAGTGTTTTACACATTTGAATGTGGTATCATTTAATAGATCTCTTCATGCTGATTCTAAAAATGCATAGTTTTATAGGTCTATGGTAAGATGTTTGGGAGTTATTGCCCATTAAAGTTAGGTGGTAAAGTGGGGGCCCATATCTCAAAAACTATGGGTCATAGAACTTTTTTATTTTGACCAGTGAAATCAGCACCCAGAAGAACCCCATATGTCAATTTTCATCAAAATCCGAGTCGGAGTGGTGACATGCATTGGGTGATCTCTCCTGGAATGCCCCTTGTATGTTACAAAGGAGGAGGTTCATGCGGATAAATTCAATCTTTCTAGTAGGTTTAATGAAGCTTTACCTGTTAAAGGTACATGGGGTTTCCATAGGTTTGTACCAGTCAGAAAACCTAATACAAGCTTATCAGACATCTGATTCTGATAATTGTAAATTGTTTAGAATAAGTAGTGGGGCTGAACCAGATAAAGACAGTCAACTAGTTGAAAAAGATGAGTATCAAATTGGCCAGTATGTTGCCTGTAAATATGATGATAAAGTTTGGTTTGGAATTATTTTAGACACTTCAGAAGAATATGGTGATTATAAAATCAGTTTCCTCACCTCATCAGGATCTACCACTCAGTATTATTTTCTGATGAAAGAGGATGTTTGCTGGATAAAACAAAGTGATATGATTTCTATCATGATGACACCAAATATCAAGCCTGGTGTTAAGATTATTTACTCCTTCAATCCAAAGCAAGTTCAAGAACTTAGTGGGAGTTTGGAACCAAAACTAGGATAAAAATCTGTTGAAAATTAACTATATATAAGCTTAGGTAGGTATAGATTATTAGCATTAAGAATTATTGCACCATGTGTAAATTGCAATGTATTAATTACCTAACAGTTTAGATGAATTTCTAAAAATTAGTCTTTTAAGTAAAAGTAGCCATTTTGAAATCTGTAAATACCTATTTTGTATGCAAGTTCACATATATTTCTTTTCATATATTGATGGAATAAGGTTGAAACTCATTTTTTGTATATATATGAAAATTTTAAAAAATCTGTAATTTAGAGGGGGGGGCGGCAGGACCCCTTCAAATGGAATAAAGTGTTGTAACTGTTTTCTGTTAATTGTTAATTTTAGCAATTTTTTCTACTTATGCTAATTTCTTATGTGTGCAATTACCTTTCATAAACACTTTAAATCACTGTTCTATGTCAATTAGGGACTGAGTTATGGTGGTTTGAATATTTACAGTTTTCACCCCCCCCCACCCCCCCACCCCCCCACCCCACCCGAAAAAAAAGGGGGGAGCATAACTTTTGAACCATAACTCCGATTGAGGTGATATTTGAAATTTGGTACTTACTAGCATAGTCCATTCTATAAACCAAATTTAAGCAAAATCTATGAGGGTACGGTTTTGACCAATGTCAGAGTAGCTTAGTGTTAGAGGGTAGGGGTGTTAATCTGAAGGTCTTTGTCTCTCTTGGCTCAGATTTCATATTTCAGTGATTAAGGTAGCTACCCCGCTAGGTCTATCTTGACGAGATCATGGTTCGAATGCCACAGGAAGCTGTACCTTTGCACCTTGGTCCCTTCTGTCATATGACTGTGGACATTACAGAGGTGGTTAAACAATTTTAAATTTATTTTTCTTTTATATACATATACCGTAAGTTGGGATAATTGAGTTTATTCTATTTCCCTAGTATTTTCTGTTCTGAATCATATAGGTCAGGACAGGAAGTTTGTAACCTTAAATCGGCCTGAGTATGTTTACAGATTAAACAGACTCATTTACCCGCTCCACCTCAGCTACACTAACGTACCTCTGTGTGTGTGTACCATTCCACCTATACACCCTTTTCAGAGTATGAGCAGCTCGCAGCAGCATTGCCAAGCAAATAGGAGGTCAAAGTACTGATGAGGCTTTCGTATGTGGTTCATCACCACTGAAACTAACAATGCTCTGTGTTAGTCAAGTCAAAATAATATCTATCTGTATTCAACTTATTGCAATATATATATAACTAGGTATATATATATATAGCGTTGCTGACTATGAATACATCAACCACGGGATCGAGACCCAGTGACGGCAGGTGGCACACAGCAAAACCCAACTGTTCATCCTTCTACACAATAAAGAAAGTGGTTGGTAGATAAATGGGTACCATGGGTAGTCTAGTGGTTAAGACGCTAGGCTGCTGGTGGGACGTGGTTCGGATTCCATGTTAAACTGTGTAGGTCTGAGGTGGAGTGGCAAGCCTGACCTTCGTCAGAATGAACAATTTGGGCGGAAGCAAAACCAAGGTTATATGTTTTTTCTGTCATGCTTTATTTTATTATTATGACAGACTAAAGAACTTTTTTTCCGTTACTGCAGACGAGCAGTTGCTCAAAGATGCCCTATTCCACCAGTGAATAACCTCATAGGAATAGGCGGTCAGCACCAAGGTGTGTTCGGTTTACCATCATGTGGAGATGGTGGCGGCTTTTGTGAAGGAATTAGAAGACTTCTCAATACTGGGGCTTATAAACAGTAACTTATTCAAATTACTTCATCCATTACACAAAAAGCTTACATGTGGTTGATAGTTTTGGATTTTTTTTTATGTTTACTGGTGGTTTTCATGTGGCATTAACTTATTTCTGTTTTATTGATGTCATACCCATGGATTGTTGGGACACACTGGTAGTTATACTGAGTGAATGACCTCCAGTTAAATAGTACCTACTGGTATTATGGAGAGCTGGTTCGTTATGTTAATGGTTGGAGCTTTATAAAATTTCACATTTTCCTTATTCTTCAGACGTGCAGTTGTCCAGCGTTGCCCATTGGGTTCACTTCATAACTTTATAAGTATGGGTGGACAACACCAAGGCGTGTTTGGATTGCCTCATTGTCCTTCTTCTCCTGTGAAGTCCAAAGTTTGTGAATATATTCGAAAGCTACTTAATTTTGGGGCTTATGATAAGTGAGTGATGGCTTTTTTAATGATTTTAGATTTTGATTGTAAGCCCACTGGTTCACTTGTCAGAAGTTCATCAGTCTTGCATCAGACAAGAATTGCTATTTATGTATATGTTATTCTTTGTATCTGATAGGCATGTGTATGCAGGTAAAATAAATGCATACAGATTTCGTGTTCATACAATACCGTAATAAAAATTTATTAAAATTTCTTGTCTGATACATTACCACAGGATTTATGAGTGTTTGTGTGGCTTAACAGTTTAGTTTAAAGCTAAAAGTGGTATATTTTATTCATACATTTATTAGAGTTGGAGCTGAAGTCATTCACCTAACTCTAGGTAGCAGCCACAAAAGCTCTCTTCTGAAGGAGCTTCCGACCGAAACTTCAGCATTTATTGATTGTATATTTTTATTGTGAGCTGACTGGTGGTTGAGGCAAGCTATCTGTTAGGTTGTACGTTGTAGTCATCATGATAAACTTTTTTTTTAGTTCAGATGTATTAAATATTTCATCAGTATTTTAGTTTTTTGCATTGCCTGAGAAATTAGGCAATACACAGTTACTCTGCAAATTATATTAAAATTTAAAAGTGACGTACTTTTTGAAGTTTGTTTTCAACTCTGAATTTGGGACTCGGTGTGGTGGTGACGTTTACAAATTTTAAAACACCCGCTAATTATGTCCCCACTAAAAAGAAAAATTATTTTTTTGGAGAGATCATACTGGATTGAACTTGTCTGTTCATCACACTTTCATGTCAGAGTTATAACTTTTGAACTGTTCAACATAAAGGTATCGAAAGGTCTCGGGCAAGAAGGCTGCGAAGCCAAAGCCTGAGACCCCAGTTGCCCCTGTCAGGAGCTCCAACTGCTTTAGTCTCCCATGCTCGAAGGAGGAAGATACCGTTTTGATTGGGGACTCGCAGATCAGGGGCCAGGAGAAGTACTTTGCTTCTGCAAACCGGGACGGGAGGAAGGTAAGGTGCTTACCTGGGCGGGGAACGGCGCACTTAAGGAAGGAGGTAGAGAAGCTGCGCGTGGCTAGTCGGAGGACTGCGATCGTTGTCCACGCTGGTGGCGACGCCCTGTTCCTTAAAGGCGGTAGGGTAGGTCTTACAGAAGGGATCATCACCGAGATCATGTCTCTTGCGGATGATCTAAAACTGAAGACAGACGGGGGAATGTTGATGGGTATTTTACCGCGGATGAATGCCAGTGACCACGCGCTCAGTAAGGTCATTGGCATCAACGAGAGGGTGCAAGACTTGTGCGTCCCGCTGGGCGTGAGGTTTATTGACCCGTTCGACGCATTTTCGGGTAGGTGGGACCTTTACCAGAGGGATGGTGTCCGAGTCCTGGATTCATACTGATCGTAGGGACTACGTTGGGGAGTTCGAAATTCCCGGTTAGAGAATGTTTCGCAAAGACCGCACCCGTAGGGAGGGGGGAGGGGTACTAGGCGCGCTGCTCGACCGGCACCTATACAGAATGGTGAGGTCGAGCCCGGGGAGAGATGACGGGCCCCCACCGGGGAGAGATGATGATGTTGAGCCGGTGGCGGACGTACCTTCAACTGAAGGGTGAGACCAGGTACAGGTGGGTGACCCTCCTTCCACGTTGGAGGGGGCTCAGGCTCCTGCGGAAGTTGCCCCCTCGTTGGTGAGGGGTTCTTCAACTCCCGACAGCCCTGGCTGTTCGGGAAACGGGTCGTGCTAGGGGGCGGTCAGAATAGGGAAGGCTCCCTCCGTGCAATGCTTTTTAATGCTAGGCCGATTAGGAATAAGTTTTGCGAGCTCGGGCGCTCTTAGCATCAAAATACCAGGATATCGTTGCTATCACCGAGTCCTGGATTCATACTGATCGTAGGGACTACGTTGGGGAGTTCGAAATTCCCGGGTAGAGAATGTTTCGCAAAGACCGCACCCGTAGGGAGGGGGGAGGGGTACTAATATACGTCAGGGACACATTGAGTCCGGTTGACTGCCACTTTCGGTCGGAACGGGAGCTGCTTGGCGTCGATCTGAACGTGGGAGGGACGAACTATAGGTTAATCTTGGTGTACAGACCTCCGCATCTGCTCCTCGAGGAGGATACAGCCCTGTACACCGAACTCCGTAGCCTGCTAGGGGATAGGGTGTGTGTAGTTTTAGGAGACTTCAACTGTCGCGGCATAAAGTGGGAAGACAGGACTGCTGATGCTGAAGGGAGGAGGCTAGTTGACTTTGCTGATGAGAACTTCCTCATTCAGTGGGTCAATGAGCCTACACGAGGCGAAAGCGTTCTAGACTTAGTATTCACGACCGAAGACAACCTCGTCACTGGCCTCACCGTTGACGAATCGTTGGGCGGGAGTGATCACGGTCTGATTAGGTTCCGTGTGTGCGTCCCTCGGGTGAAGCGTAATAACTCGAGAGGCAGTAAGCTCGATCTACGGCGGGCGGACTTTGCTAGCCTCCAGGATAGCGTAGGTGAGATGGGGCTAGAGGTCGGCGGCGATGTTGAGGGAGTGTGGAGTGCATTCCGGGACGAGTTTATGGTGCTGCAGTCTGCTGCCATACCCTCAAAACCGGTCACCCCTGCTTCAACGCAGCCTAAGTGGTACAATCGTGACATCGCTTCGGCTATCCGAAATAGGAAAGTAGCGTGTTGGAGGGCGAAGGCCAATCGTTCCCATGAGATCACTGAAGCGTATGTCCGCCTGTGTAGGGAAGTGAAGACGAAGGTTAGGCTAGCGAAACGTAACGAAGAACTACGGGTGGCAAGCCTCTGCAAGGGGAACCCTAAGGAGTTCTTCAGTTATGTTAATAGTAGAAAGCCCATTAGAAGCATGAATCGGCGTTCTGCGGACATCGCCAATGTGCTTAAGGAGTACTTTGCGGGAGTGTTCACCATGGAGGACACCCGCATCATCCCCGAGCCAGGCGTGAGGCACGAAGGTGCTGGCCTGGATAGTGTTCGATGTACCGCGACAGTCGTTGCCGATAGAATAGACAAACTGAGCGCGTTTAAGGCTCCTGGGCCAGACCAGTTTCTCCCCAGAGTGTTGCTGGAGGTGCGCGTCCAGGTGGCTCCCCACCTGGCTACAGTCTTCAACAAATCGTTGGAGACGGGCCAGGTGCCTGGTGACTGGAGGGAAGCCAACGTGACCCCTATCTTTAAGAAAGGGGATCACGAAAGTCCAGGGAACTATCGTCCCATTAGTCTCACTTCAGTTGTAGGTAAATTATTAGAGGGGATAATAGCGGATAGGATCGTTGACCATTTGAATTCCTACAAGCTGCTTGGGGACTCCCAACATGGGTTTAGACGGCATAGGTCGTCTCTCACCAACTTGCTCGAGTTTTTCCACGTCATGTTGAGTGAGTACGATAAGAGTAGGGCGATTGATGTACTTTATCTCGACTTTCAGAAAGCCTTTGATAAGCTACCTCACCGCCGGCTAATGGCGAAAGTGCGCGCGCTGGGTATCGGTGGGGAAGTAGGTAGGTGGATTGAAAACTGGCTGAAGAATAGGCGGCAGAGGGTTGTAATTAAAGGGGTTAGTTCGGGGTGGGCCTCGGTCACTAGTGGGGTTCCTCAGGGTTCCGTTTTGGGGCCACTGTTGTGTTTATCATTTACATAAATGATATCTACGGTGGCATCGTCAGTCGGATCGCCAAATTCGCTGATGACACCAAGCTTGGGGCCAATGTTGGGACGCCCGAAGCGATCAAGCAACTGCGTGCGGACCTAGGTAGGATAGGAGAGTGGTCCGAAAAATGGCAAATACCGTTTAACTTGGGTAAATGCAAAGTGATGCACATTGGCTACGCCAATCCCAAGTCGGACTACTCGATGTTGGGGAGTAATATCGAGGCGACTGATTTGGAAAAGGACTTGGGTGTGCTAATTAGCAGCGACCTTAAGTTTATGAAACAGTGCGTAGAGGTGGAAAAGAAAGCCCAGAAGCTGTTGGGTTATATCAGGAGGCAATTTCAGTTTCGGAACAAGGAGATTGTGCTCTCTCTCTACAATTCCCTGGTTCGGCCGCACCTGGAGTATGCTGTGCAGTTCTGGTCGCCCACCCTCAGGAAAGATATTGAGAGGTTGGAGCGAGTGCAGGCGAGGGCCACAAAGTTAATCCCTTCCGTTAGGCGTATGGGCTACAATCGACGGTTACGCGCCCTGAACTTGTTTTCGCTGGAAACTCGGAGGCTGCGCGGTCAACTCATCGAGGTTTTCAAGTTCTTACGCGGGTTCAACGATGTCGATTTTAGAAGCATGTTTCGTTTAAATGATAACCCAACTCGCAACAATGGTTGGAAGTTGGATTTGAAACGGTTTAGGACTAGTGTGTGTGGGAATTACTTTACGTATAAGATCTGTGACACGTGGAACAGTTTACCTTCAGAAGTTGTGAACAGTTCCTCTGTGGATCATTTCAAGAAAAGGTTAGACCAAATCTTGCACACTATTTGAGTGTGTACAAAATTTTCCCGGCACCCGTTGCCATTGGTACCTCCTCGGTATGGGCCGCAAGGCCTTTTGAGGTACTACTTTTCCTAGTAACTTTTAACTCAGATGGTCATAAACAAGAATCAGCTCCCTGCATTAAAGGGCAGGGTTATAAATAGGTCAAAGTTCAAGTGGAGGTCTATGCCGTAACTTTTGAAGTGCTCTACACAACTTTATGAAACTTTGCACACCTATGAATGATAAGTCTGTATCAAAGGTTACGGTCACAAATAGAGGTTAAAGTTCGAATGGAAGTACGGTACACGCCACAATTTTTTAACTGAACGTAAATTCATGAAACCACATCTCTGGATCATCCCGAGATGATGTGTCGCGAGCAAGACTCAAGTTATTGCACTAAAGGTCAAGGTCACAAATAGAGGCGGGAGGACATTGATGTCGTTCCAACATTGTTTTTGTATTTAATAGTAGTATTATTGTAATGTCAGATTTTGTGAGAGAGAAGCTTAAACTTGGTCGGCTCACTTGTCTTGGCAGTTTTCTAGTATGAGCTTTTTTTTCCTCTCATAAATTTTTATATTTGATTCCAAAAGTAGCTTTAGTCCCACAAATGCAAACTGTAAAAGCTTGAAATCTTCAGCAATATTTCCAGTTTGAAGAGAAAATTGGAATTTCATTATTTATTTCACATAAATTCATCCCAGAATGAGTGTTATCTATAAGCTATTGTTGAGTCGGGAATGCTAATAATGGTTAGTGTTCATTATCTGTATCATTTATATGAGGAGTGTTCAGAATGTTACTGGAACCTTTTTTTAAGTAAACTATTGTTTGGAACGACTTTTATAATAGAGCAACAATACCTCTTCTACCTCTCGAATTATTCCCTTTTGGCATTGACGCACTTCTGCCATCTGTCGGACAGTGAGTGTATCCTCGTTTGGTAGAAGTAGTCCGTGCTCTACTGATGGAGCCATGTTCTAATGGTATTTTGGAAATTTCATCTGAGGTAAAATGCACTCTTCGAAGGTAATCTTTCAGGGGGGGTGCGAAAACATGATAGTCTGGAGAGCAAGGTCTGGGCTATACGGTGGATGGGTAACAACTGTCCAGTGGAACCCAGCAAGAAGTTAGGCTGTGGCAAAAACCGTGTTTGGGTAGAAATCATGCCGACTGTCTTTTGGGACCACAAAATGCCTTTGCTGTTTGAATTGGTAAAGATTCGGTTTAGCACCTGAAACCCAATTTTTGCATGAAAATAGGTTTTTCTGATGTATTTCACTGTGTTTCATGCAAATGTGTAATATTTAAATTATTTAATAGTTTCATCTTATTAATCTATCAGACAGTTTAAGCGGGATAATGTTAAAAGAAAGGGGTTTAATGGGTGAGTGGGGAGATATATATATAACCTAACCTAACCCAGCCCTATTTCTATGCGATAGCCTAGTAGTAAGCCTGTTATAAAACCGCTGAATAATCGCATAGTAAGGTAGAGAACACTGTTGACACCCGTCCTGCATGACGACCGAATTTAAAATGATTTCAAACTAGTCAATCGCCGTCTTCATCACGAGAATCGTGTTAGCACATGCGTGAAATAGTCTTGTAATAGCTGCTTGGTTAATTGCGGTCAACTAATGTTGCATCACATAGGGACGTCTATGAAAACAGTGATAGCATCGTCCGATTTGCTTTTTTTTCAAAAAAAATTTATAACCCGGTAAATATGAACTTTGCGCAAAAAATGTTATATAAGAAAATCTATTTGCAATCAAATTCTACATCCGTTAAACCTATTTTCAATGCAAAAATTGGGTTCCCGGTGCTAAACCGAATCTTAACCTTCGAATTTTTGGAGTCGAACACCACTGTAAATGCCAACAGGTATTGCGGGTCACTACAAAAGCTAAGAAATGCTATCCGACACGAGAAATCATATCTGAGGGACCAGAAATTTTGCCTTCACAAAATTCGCCCATACGCGGGTTTCGCCAAATCCCAATTTCTTGCCAGCGTCTAGTGGACAGTTGTCACCCATCCACCATACGGCCTGGACCTTGTTTTCCCAGACCGTCATCTCTTCGGTCCCTTAGAAGACAGCCTTCAAGGAGCGCACTTTACCATAAAGGTCAACGAAAATGACACTAGAAAAATGGCTTCATCAGCAGAGCACGGACTTCTATCACATGGGATGTACTCTCTACCTGACAGATGGCAAAAATGCGTCAATGTTATTTGGGAATACTTCGAGGGGTAAAGGAGGTATTATTGTTCTCTTCAAGCTACATTTTATTCAAACCAGAAATATGTTTCTTAAAAAATGCTCCCGGAAACTTTCTGGACGCCCCTTGTAGATAACCTTCATGAAAAAGTCCCTACATTTTTATCCAGTATGGTGGCATTGGTTGCACTGTGCTTATCCTAAAGTTTAATTTAAAGGAAAAATGAGTTCATATTTGTTACGTAATTGATATTTTTTTTATTTTACAATCAACTCTATAAACTGCTTCCTGAAAGGCCAATTCAAGATCATTTGGTCCAAGCTCAGTACTGGCACGATCCTTTGCACGAAGACTCGTACAAAAATTATTCCATCTTTTTAGCAGACATTAATAATGAAAAGGTAAGCCTAATTAATTGATTTTTGAATAACAACAGTAACGCAAGCTTGCGAATCTTCGTGTATAATGCACAGAGAGGCAATTCCACAGCGCCCTCCAATCACTAGCAATATAATGCCCTTCTTAACTCTTCTACCTTCGGTGCCTGTTTGTCACATCTTTCATTCTTGTCCATTCTTATCTACACATTTTACATTCAACACTACCGCTCGTGCCCGCAAAAATTTTCAAGAGTACCGTTGGCAGGCGCACTGTTAAGGTTCGAGGCACGTGGTATCGTTCGCGAGTATTTTTACAGAGGTGGGACCTGAGCCTAATCTCCAACCACGTTAGGTACGGGGAGACAAAGAATGTAATCAAATTCCCAAAGGTCCCCGTATAGTTGCATTTTACGACTCTCACAAGGAAGACGGTGTCAATTTTCAACCGTTTCACCTATTTAAAAATGCTCATCACCCTTTAAAAAATTAAGGTTAGGAGGCACGGTCTTTCTATACTCAAACTGAGAACGAAAACGGTGAAATTGATAGGCACTTTGCACCATATTCTGGACATATTTATACACGTCGGGCTTTGTAGAATATGTATACATATTCCGTGCCATTACTGAGATCTGTACTATTCGCTTATCTGATATGATCAGGGCTAGAGTTGAATACCTGTTAAAGTATATGTACCACCTAAAAGGCATGATACTCTTGCAGTACCAGTATCAGCAGTCAGTAAATGTGTGTGTATGTAATACGCCACAACTTTACTTTTTAAATTATTAAATTTTACAGGCTATCAATCAAGACTACAAAGATAATATGATGCGAGTGTCAAACTTTGTAATGGTGAAATTCCTTGAAGATACCATGGTCGTTCCCAAAGAGAGCGAATGGTTTGGTTTCTACGCCCCAGGACAAGATAAGGATATCCTTCCTCTGCAACAAACGTCTTTGTACAAAGAGGCAAGTTTTTTTTGTAGATTTTTGGCATATGATTTGGCTGTAAATTTCAGAGGCAATCACTGACTCGCTTCTTTTCTTTGGTTCGTTTGAATACGATATTACTTTCTTTGTTGCAACATTCAGAGGCTTTGTCCCAAAATTTTGTGCTTAGATTTCAATTTCACTTCGCTTTTCAATGACTTTCGTGTTTATTAATAGGTAGCGAATTTAATGTTTAACTAGAATGAACTGGTATTTTTTTTTAAATAATTCGGAAAATTAAGTTTTAAAGAGATGAAGTAAAATAGTCCTATTTAAACCCTCATTTTAGGCTCGTCAATTTGATCCTTGTTATTATTTTCACTACGAAA
This sequence comes from Bathynomus jamesi, assembly GCA_023014485.1. NCBI lineage: Eukaryota > Metazoa > Arthropoda > Malacostraca > Isopoda > Cirolanidae > Bathynomus > Bathynomus jamesi. The sequence goes on along the minus strand of JAJOZX010000252.1, from coordinate 1,474,267 downwards.
AAAATTAACATTATTGATGTTTAACTTTGCAAGTAGTCTTCGATGTCATTGAAAATTTACTGAAAACTATTCTTGAATAGAAGATAGTTGCTCGTGGAAAATATATTCCAACTTCATTTATGTGAAGTTATCCTCAATAAAATTCCTGTAGCATCAAAGCATTACTCTTACAAAATGCTTTAAAATAAACTGATGATGATTAGGCGATCTTACATTCCATCAGTAATCGTAAGTAATGTATATTTTCTTTTAAAAAGGATCGTTTGGGACTTAAAGCATTGGATGAATCTGGAAAACTTCAGTTCTTGGATGTAGATGGAGACCATCTGTACTTCAGCGATGAATGGTTTATAGAAGAGATCGTAGACCCTTATTTGGCAACAGAGGCCTAAAGGTTTACCTTTTAAGTTTAGTTTAGGTGGTTTCACTTGCACAAAATTTTATAGATTAGTGTTTGTAATTTTTATCTGTAGAGCTGTTATTGATGAGCAAATTCCATTTCTTTGAAATAGCAAACAAATTGGTGAAGCACCAGATTAGAAAAAACCTATTTCAACTGATTCAGGTTAGATAATTTGGTTTCCGACAATATTACAGTACATGGCGGAGCTATGGCTATTTTCTCCAAATTAATTAAGATTGGCTGCCTCTAATGAAGTAATAGTAGACCTAGTGTATTGAACTTTGTTGTTAACTAGTTATGCTTACTAACATTTTGCGTTCATCTCGCCAAAATTTTTCTTTCCTTGTGGGTTTGCATCATTCATTTATTTCACGTGTTTAATTGCGAAATTCATCATGTATACAGTATATATCTATATTGCAGTTACTATAAAATTAGGCAATTTTTTTAAATTGACTGAAATTTTAGGTAGTGTCAAATTGATGATACACATAACCTAACCTAACTATCTTACCTTTCTGGTAATGCTGCATATGCATGCCCACTGGTATTTCTTAGTATGCCACCTAAAAATTTAGATTTTTGTTTATCATCAATTTGACACTGCTTAAAGTTTCGGTCAATTTAAAAATTGCGATTTTAGACATTGACTGCAATATATACAGGGGTGTCCGAGAATTATCTGTACAATTTTTGGCTGTTATTAAAAGTCAACCATGAAGTGTAGAAATTCCAGTGTTGTCCCATTTTACAGAGAATCTCATTAAGTTTTTTCTGATACCACGTTTTGACAAGTTTTTTAGAAATGTACGCGTGTGACAGACATTGATGATTTAAAAGCAAGAATCACAGCTGCTATTGAGCGAATTGATGTGGATATGCTGCAGCGTACATGGCAACATTTGGAGTATCGATTGGATGTTTTGCGAATCACTAATGGTGCACATATCGAATGTTTGTAACAACGTTACTTTAATAAAAGAAACTTTTGAAAATACAGATTCTAAATAATCTTTTTTAAGAATTTTACGTGTGTTATCAAGAATTTTATTAAAAGATGAAATTGTACAGATAATGTTCGGACACACTGGAATTTCTAAAAAACTTGTCAAAACTTGGTATCAGAAAAAACTTAGAGATTCTCTGTAAAAATGGGACAACAATGGAATTTCTACACTTCATGGTTGACTTTTAATAACAGCCAAAACTTGTACAGATAATTCTCGGACACCCTGTATTTAGTTAGTTTACATAAATACAAGAGCCTTTTAGCAATTGGTTCAATGCAACAAAACATCACAACTAGGACAAAAGGCAGCGGCAATCCTGTATAACCTGACTTATTGGTTTAAGTCCTTAGCCAATTAGAATGTTTTTAGTTCTATAGGGTAATAAAGTTTCTGAAAATTACTATTTTCGGATCATCTTTTAGTTTACTCTAAGTCTAGTAAACTGTAAACATTCAAATGCAGAACTTTAGGTTCTGCTTTGCACTTGTGCAGAGTCCTTCTCTTTAGTGATTGTTAATGAGCTTTCTGTACTGCACTTTGTAAAACTACAACGAAACTTACATTAAGGGCGTTATAACCTGGTTACTCAAATGTTACACTCATTTTTAACTAGTTTCACTCATCCTTTTTCGTGCCAAGTAATTTATTTAACTAACCAAATTCTAGGTAGATTTTGGTTAAACTATAAAAGTTAGTTCTAGCCTAGGACCTATTAAAAAAAAAAGTTAATTCGTTTAAAAATATTTATTATGAAAATATATTTAAGAGTTTAATTACAATCTCTGGGAAAATGGAAAGTTTAAAGGAGAATATATGGAAGACAAATTACAAAAAGAAAACATTTTTGTACATACATCATCTGATTTACTAGTGACCAACTAACTTCATGAAAAAAAAAAAAATATGCAGAAAGTAAATTTTGCCTCCCAAAATTCCCCTACCTCGTACATCTGTAACAAAAGTTTGCAAAGAATTTCTTGAATGTCGATATATCAAACACTCACAATATAAACAGAGTGAAACTGAAAAACAACAACACTAAATATTTCTTAAATTTTAATTATAAATGATATATACTACACTCCGATTTTACTTAAACAATTACACACATTTAGGAATCTAATTCTTGGTTTAAACAAATTCGGCAGCATTTCCAGGATGACTACACAAGCTTAATGAATTACAACTTCCTGAAAGTATTGACGAGTTTTATATACATGTATATTTATATATAATAATGGCAATACAAATTACTAAATGGATTAAACTGCATACATGAGTATTTTAATTTCTTCAAATCTGGAAAACAATTTAACCAAAGATTCCTTCATTAATAAAAGTTCCTAAGAATTACTCATGACCTTAAGTATTTTGATTTACATATGGAAGATTAGAATGTTACCCTAATTTAAATCTTCTTACGAATAATCAATTTGTAATGAACACCGACATTTGTAAATTACAAATGTGTCTGAACATTAACAAGTTTAAAGTAATTAAAGTTCCTTTAATACGCAAGACAAAGACGATAAATGCTTTAACTACTATAATATACAGTAACATTAAACTTGTTAAAATATGTAGTCCACATGTCAACATAATCTCACGTACGTCTAGATAAGGAAGACCAGCAAAGTCGAAACAAACTATGAATATAATGCATCAATGGAAAATAAATTACAAAAGATATGAATATGAGATGACGCGATTTTATATATATATATAATACATTAATATGTATAAAAATTAGAGACTACTTGCAAACACGCTTCATAAAAAATTAATTTACATTTCCCCAACAAAAAAATACTTAGGACTTTCATTAAATTAAGTCTAATCTAAATATTAATTTAGGCACAAGGTAATAGGATTTTTGCAATTAATGCAAGGAGTCAAATATTTACTGGCGAAAATGCTTTGATCTCTGTATTTGCCCTATTTGAATAAAGGACAAAAGAAAAATCAAAAACAATTTTCACAAGCAATGATTATTCCCTTTACTAGCTACATATATATAAATACAATATTTATATACATTTATTCAAAATCTAATCTGGATTTGGTGTTTGAGAAATTACTTGTAATTTAACTCTAGTCCAATGATTAATTTTTAACACGATTAAAATGATTGTGTAATGAAAGGCATCTTCAAAAAATAATAATAATAATGACCATATAAAAACTATACTATCAGGGGGGGAATTATATATATATATATATATATATATATATAAAAGTTCTCCTTTGAAAAGCCTCTATGAATAAAATGTTGAAAACAATTAATGAAATAAGTAGCCATTTTCCCTACTGTATTCATTTCAACTGAACAACTTAAGTTCTTATGGAAACTAGCAGTTTTTCAAAATAAATTACGAGTAAATATCACTTTAAAGTCAATGCAGTGTCGCTTTCACATTATGTTTAATGAAACACACTTATGATAATGATTGATTCTTCGAGCTACCGTTGGGAAAGGGGGAAAGGGATGAAAAAAAAAAAAGTGGTCCATAGCTGTTGAGGTTTCTTTAATAGCCACGCCTAAATGAACACCTATCTCTATGACTTCAAATGGCTGAAGGTGGAAGACTAGATACTCCAGAGGAAGGTACTAGGAAGTCCTCTGGGGGTTCTTACTACTCCAACGCCGTGGCCAAGGCAAAGGCCACTCGTAATGCCTGGGGACCACACCCTGGACGTTCCTCTCGAAGTACTGAAACAGAGGGTACCACCAAAGCCTCTCGAAGAAGTTATTCGGCCCGTTGTCCTGTAAAAGGAAACTTTAAGAAAAGGGTTGTGTCCTTCATTCTCAATTAGTGGGACCGCAAATACGTATGAACTTCGAAACTAAGCAGAAATATCTAAAAGCTTTACATCCACCAATTATTTAAACTCCGCTCAGCAACAAAACGTCAATTCCGATTTAGCCTCACCTTTAGATTTTGGTTATGGGCGAGTGTATGGTAAATGTAAAATGTCCTAGTAGTTATGTAGTACGCTATGATGCAGTCAATAGTGTAGTGACCTCTAGCAATTAGCACCATCACAACGCCTAAGGCTGCTAACAATGCGAACAGCCAATGCAAAGGCCACCATCTTCTTGGAGTATCTAAAACGAAGAAAAAAAAATATTGCAGTCAGACCAGGTATCGTACTAAACATTAAAATACGCGACGTTTTCGAGAGAAACTATCCTCTTCTTTCAGGCGGTGGAAGGAAACAAAAGTCAAAATTAAGAAATTCACTTTTTAAAAACAGTTATGCTTCCGGCATCCATCTCAAAGTGGCTCAAACTGTTCCAAAAAACGGGCAGTTTTGACAACCAAAAATTGGTCATGAAATTAAGCCGAAAATTTTCATGTTTTATATTAGAAGTATCTGCATTTTTTTTTATGATAAAGGATTCGGTCAGTTTTCGTTTATCATTACTGCTAATATTTAAAAGCAATTGAACATTATTGATATCAATATTATGTTCTCTGTCTAAACCAGGAGTGGGGAACCTTTATTGTGTGGCGGGAAAATTGCAGCTTTAAAAATAGTTTGGGACATAATTAAGATGTAAATACTGTATTACTTTAAATAATCAAACTGTCCGCGGGCAAGTAAATTACAATAATTTAATTACACATTATGCCCACGGGCGGCAAATTTCCCACCCCTGGTCTAAACGATGTTCATTGTAAGGCCGATTTTTCATTTGTCGTATTGTTTATAAACACAATCTTTTGAAATCAATACTGTCACCAATGTAACTTAAAACAAATGGAATCTACGATTTAGGCCGGGTCGAAATCTAGTCAAAATGGTTTTTTTTAGATGGGCACTATGTAGGGTTTATGAAATGATATCCTGACCAACATACTCCAAAAGAAAGTTTATGCTCCCCTCCGTACCACTAGCATACTACCTCTTATTTTTGGCTCCGCCCCGAAATTAAAAATAGTATCAAATCAAAATGGAGATCATTTAGAGCATTTTTTTTTTATAGAGATGACCCCCCCTTAAAATTGCATAATATACCTCATGTGCAATTTTCAGGCAATTATCCAAGAAATTTAAAATCCTTGAAAAATTTCCGCATCCCCAAGAAGTGTTATCAGTATATAGAAAAGGGTGGCATAAACTTTAGTTTGGAGTACTGATTGCCTAGGAGACCAATTCATAAACCTCATATAGGCCTAGTATATTTGTCTGAAAAGAAGCCAATTAGTCTATTGTACCATTTATTACACAAAACAGCTTTGAAGTAAAAACGAAATTTAATTTAAAAATTACCTTCACAATTCACTAATTACTTGTGGATGTCTTTTTCTTGATTCCAGATGATTGAGGATAAATTTGTGCCGATTGCCGTAGCCAATCCTTTGTTCTGATGCTTTTGTCACTAAGTTCACTGCACTTTCCACGCTTTGACTGTGGCATGAAAAGGCAGCATTTTTCAAGGGTTCTGTTCTTGTATCCAGTGGCTCTTCATTGCTGAAATTCCTTATCAAAGGTGGAGGATTGATAGCTTCCTTTCTCCAGTCAATCATCTCATAGTAGTCTTTGGAATCGAAATTTAGAGATTTAGGAAGCTCAAAATTTCGTGTGCCACTGAAACGTGTCCGACTGAGAAATATCTTCTGAAAAGCATCTTCTCTGACATGTCTGCTATCAGTAAGCATTGACAGTAGGATAGCTTCGGGATTGGCAAAATAGGCATTATTACGAACACCGGTTCCATAATAATGCGATGGTTTTTTTCCAATCCTCGCATCAAGACAATCAAATGAGAAAAATTCCGTGCTCCGTCAGTAGCTTTAGGATGGGATTTGATATGAAACCATCCAGGAGCATATGATTTCATGACGATGGTTACCAGTTCTTTCAGATTTTGTTCGGGATGCAAAGTCGATACATATAAACGAAGAATCCGGTTTGCTCGGGTAATCCAGCGAGCATGATGAATGGCACCTGGAGACCTGCGGGCTAGACTTTCAGATACCCATCCAGATTGCACTGCTAGGCACATATCATAGAGATACTTTTGATCACTGCTCAACTCTTTCACGACATTCGGTGGTATATCTTGGACGTTGCCCTGAACTGGTGAAAATGCCACTAAGTCTAAAATGGTTAAATCACATTTCAATTTGGCTCCAGTTGAACCTTTAAAGGTATTTGGCCCTGATGTTTTTCCGTCTATGGTTTCAAATATGTGTCTGAAGGGGAGTTCATTCATGTGTAAAAGAGACACGAGCCATTGAACTGATCTATGCAAAAAAATTTCAATCAATTTTATGGTACCAGCAATTCTACCAGTATTGACAGCAGTACCGTCGCATAGCAGAGCATTGAGTGTGTCGATGCTCGCTGAATCAATTAAGAACGTTATAATTTCATCAGCTATACACCGAGCATTTCCTGCGTCAGGGCAGAGATGGTCTACATAGATACCTCCAGGGTCTTTGATCAGCACATAATGTTGTTCTCTCTTTTCCATGCTTGGTTAACGTATCATCCTTCCTTCCATCAAACCCTATACATTCAATATTCACATCTAGATCTAACTATTTTTCTTGCCTACACGAATTCTCTCTCTCTCTATTTTCTTCCTATCAAGCATAAACTTTCTTTTGGAGTATGTTGGTCAGGACCCCAATTCATAAGCCCCACATAGTGCCCGATCTGCCCCCAGAAATTCGACCCGGCCTAAATTCTACATTCTATGAAGTACTTTCCAAAACCGAGACAAAAATCATATTTTTTGTATCACATTTTCGTTGAGCACACCAGAAACTTCCACACGTGTTTGACTAATCCATCAGTAACTTCATTTCAATCAATTTAGCATCTTGCCCACTAAGTCGGAATTCTCTAATATACCCTCTATATTTAACATAAGGTACGTAACTCACATTCCCTAATGACGAGATAGGCCATAACTAGGCATGCGGTATGCCCGGAGTAGATGTAATCTCCGCAAAAGATATGCTGGCCATTAATAGAGAGACCAAACCCTGACAGGAGTCTGACCATCCTCTTCAACACGAGGACGACGCTGGTGGTGTTCGACTTGTGGGAACAGTAATAGGTAGGATCTGCAACAGGAAGTACCGTCACGTACATCGTGATGGAACGATAGAAGTAAAGTAGACCCATGATGATGAAGATCCGACGGAATATAATCAGTCTTTGGGATAAAAAAAAAAAAAGGGAAAAGCTTAGTGTAACATCAATACCATGGAAACTGACGTCATGGTGAACACCGAATGTAAGCCCAGAGAAGCGGCCGATATGTCAACCTAAATATTGTGAAAATAACGTATGGGCATGAAGTGGTCAGACACGAAATTTACTACTGTTACTACTTCGTCACGAGTTGCCTTGAAGCCATTACACAATTCTTTATTTTATTTGAAGTTGCCTAGGCAATGATTCTTAATAACAATGAGTACACCTACCAACATACTGTACAGAAACTAGAGTTAAAACGGCCTTCCTTCTATTAAAACTTTAAAGAGGGGCTACGTATTATTCACGTCCAATTCAAATTCAATCCTCTAAATAATTAGTGGCGTAATATTACTAACTTGTTACCTGTGTTTATGGAAGATGACAACGACGACGCAGATATAGACGGATATTATAATCATGATTTCGGATGCGTCCAGGCCCCACTTGTGGGTATTTATGTTGTCGAGAGTTACGTCAGGGAGGGGGGGAGCATTCGGTACCCTCTCGTGAGTCAGGGCCAAAGACGCCGTCGTGAAAATCCAGTTGCAAAACAGGAACACAAAAGCTGGGACAAGAAATAAAAGAATATGATGATTAGTACAATAAAGGGCATTACGAGTACTATTAAATTATTAACAAATTAGTAGTAGATAACTCATTTGGAAACATTAAAAGCAATGCCAACTGATTTAGTCTAAAATTAGCTAAAAGTATACCCCTAACACAAAGGTATCCATCAGTATAATACAGTAATACTCTTCAGAAAGTATTTTGAACCCAATTCTACCCAATTTATATCAATTAGATATGAAATTTAAAAGTTCAGAATTGAGTGGCGTCGCAACATCGAGGTCACTGAAGACGAACAAAGAAAGAGAAAAAGGTATCAAACATTTTTTTTTTATAAAAAGATTAAAATAAAAAAAAAGTATCTTTTCACCTAAAAACGTCTTCATTCTCTCTTTCGGAAACCTCGGCTCCTCCCTTAGTGGATTTGGAATGGGAATCTTCACCATTCCATTTGAAGGGTTCCCGTTATAGTGATTGCCAGAACTTTCTTTATAAATCCTCCTGAAAAGATAGAAAGTCATTTTAAGTTTGTCTTCAAACGTATTACAGTGAATATACCGAAAATATATTTGGTCTTTGCTATCTGAATTAATTACTGATGGACAGTGCCGTGGCCAGCATTTTGGAGGCCCTAGGCGAAAATGTACATGGGGCCCCCATTTTGACCAAGCAAGGGGGTTCCTGAGTGAATTTCTTAACTGAAATTCGTTAAACTTAATTTTAAAACCACAAAACAAACTTAAAACTTCACACAAAAAAAGAGGCGGCCTTCGTCTGCTGCCTAAATAATCTTAAATTTGCTATCCTGTCGGTATTAAGGATTTAAAAAGTAGGCCTAGCTAATCCAGAAATTTAAAAAAAAGTGGATTCTGAAAATTACATTCCCTTTAAAAACGTTCATGATCAACTGACCGTTCAAATTTGGTTCAATTACAATTACGTGACAATGAGGGAATAGTAACCATTTGGGAATAGGGACAAATCAATTCGTCATCTGATTTTGGGAGTATGTTGGTGAGAGCGGAGTCAACATAATTTTTCGCGAATTCACTTGAAAATCACGTTCAATTCTCGGAAGACAGTTACTAAGTGACGGCCACGGTGGATGCACGCTGGGTCTCGTAGACAAAAAAGTATTGCAAGTGTTTTTTTTTCTAATCATAAGACTTTTGCTATGACTTTTTTAATTTTACATTGGTCAGGTCTTTAAAAATCTATCTAACCTTCCACTTAACATTAGCCACTGATATCGCATTATAAAACCTTACTTTTGTTTGTTTCGCTTTGCTTTCGCTATTTTGTCTACTTTTGCTTTGTATAACAACCGGGTTTCTACTGTTTTCACAGGTTGGGACAGGTCTTCAGTGCATTGAATATATGAGAATGGACGCCGCTGAGGAAGAACAGAAAACGTTACCGATACCAAAGCTTCTTCTGAAGTACTTTAGTGTCTGTCAAAAATCGGATAGTGAAAGAAATGTGAAGTGCCACATTTGTGGAACGAAGATCAAGGCTTCTGTGAATGCTACCTGAAACCTCATCACAAATTTGAAGCGCTGTAACAAAGACAGGTATACCGAGTACACGAGCTGCTTTGCTCACACTCAGCAACTTTATGCGAGATATGGTCTTAATCAACCAGGAGTCAAGGATTCTTTCCTGGCTACATATCTTCAAAAAACGTCCTCTCTTGTGAGTTCGATTCGGAGGTCGACTTCTGCTGCTCCGTTCCTTCAAGCAGAAGGAATTTTCTTGCAGTCTCCAAACGTAACAAGGTGGAACTCACAGCTGAAGATGGTGAATTTGTCCTGAAAAACTCCGGAGACGTCAACGTGGCTGTTGATTGGCTGAGTAGTAGGGAAAAGCAAAACAAGAAATTATCTCGCATGGAGGTTGGAGCATTGACGGAAGCTGTGGGAGTTCTCGATCCATTTCGAGAGGCGATGGAATAAGTTGAAGGTGAGAAGGTCACCATCTCTACAATCGGACCCGTCATTCTTGGCCTAGAGCAATCCATGTTGCAGCTGCTTGATTCTGGGTTGTCCTACTGTGAGACTTTGGCCGGAATCTTATTGGAGTCGATCAAGAGAAGACTTTATCCATTTCTGGAGACGAGTGACGTTACAGCAGCAGCCTTCTTTGACCCTCGTTTCAAGCTGGATTGGTTGCCATCTCAAGAAAAAAAAGATCAGGTGCTTCGAGAAATGAAGATGCTGCTTGCTGAGTCTGAGATAGAGAAGGAAACTGGGAAAAAAGGAGAAATCTTCCATTCCCACCAAAAGTTCGTCAAAGAGACCTCGCCATTTTTTTCTTCATGTCCCCTGCAGTGCCAGCCAAAGGTGGGCAGGTATCACACCCGAATGAACTCGAGCAAGTGTTAGCGGAGTACGCAAAGGGCTCCGTTCGATGCCGATTTCCCTGGCGTATTGGAGGGACTCTCCTCCGAAGATGTGGTGAAGCACCTGGCCAAGAAAATGTTGAGCTGCATGGCCACTTCTGCGCAGTCAGATAGTATTCAGCATAACAGGAAATTATTTTTACCCCTAGCAGGGCGCAGCTGGGAGTTATGTCCTTCCGGGGACTTCTGCTGCTGAAGTGTAACCGAGTGATACACAAGTAGCTCCCGTGCTTGGATTGTAATTAGTGAAATTGGAAGTCTTTATTTAGACAAGAATCTCGGGTATATGCTTAATCCTAATCAAAAGTAAAATGTGGATTTTATGTCTGTTTATATGACTGTTTATGTTGTTTTATAAGCATCGTTTTATTAAGATGAGCTTATGCTCTCTTGACTCTTCCTGTTTGCTGTTACTGGAATATTAGATTAAAATTTAATTAAGCGTAATAATGAGTTACGTTTGGTCTATTCATACAGTACACCCTTATATTATTTTCTAACTCTTTCATGAAATGAAGACTATTTGTTGATAATTTTAAGAAAAGTGTCTGAACAAATATTAAAGGAAAATACGCCAATAGAACAGAAGCAGTCATTTCACAAATGGAAAATTCTAGTTTCTTCGCCTCCAAGTTAACCATTTTAAAAATTGACATTCAACACTCGCAGTAATTGTTAATTGAAGTTACCTTTTAAAATAAAAGTAATTGTAACTGAAGCTTTGGAAAAATAATTTATTCATTCTATATATAATGTAATTGCTCGAAGCCCGTTTTCGGGTGTGTATAAAGTAACGCGAGTGAAGAGACAAATCAGATTTGAATTCTATTAACGCGGATGAACATGGACAAATAATATTTTTTAACAAGTACTTTATATAACTGATGCTTTAAAATTGCCGTTTAAGAGTTAAAAAACAAGTTAAAACTAGTTTAAACCAGTTTAAATCAGATCTTTCTCTTCACTCGCGTTACTTCATACACACCCTGTATTACGTGGAAATGCGAATGCGTACGTACGATTAGCGACCAAAGTAAGACGCCTTTAAAAACCTCAAATACAGAGCTTTCCAATAGTAAATGGAACTCTTAAAAAAACTCGTTTTCATTCGAGTGACTTCCCTCTTAGCTATTGGTTAAGTTTCAATTTCAGGATAAGAGTTGCTGGTACTATGAAACCCCTTTTAATCTTTGCCTTTTAGAAATTTTCTCTAGACAAAGATTTTTCCGAAACAAACTGTTTTTTTACCAATGTTTATTAGTAAGAAGCACGGAGTTTGATAACGGGACTTTCGGAACTACGGACATAAACCACACGCAATCAAATACGGCTTAGGTCTAATTAAGTGGGTTACAAAATCGCAAATCTAAAAATCTTAAGAAATGACACTCACCCGTTGTGACTGTGAATGTACGAGTCTTTCTCCTGCAGAAGAGGCTGGCGTTGGTAGACATCATGCGTCATGAACCCGCAGTCGTCCGGATCCTCCACGAGGACGCTGCTTCTGCTGCTGCTGCTGCTGCTATTGGACATTGTGTTGCTCATAGTACCCCCCGTCGCCCCCTCCATCTCTCGCAACCCCCCTCCCCCCGCTGACGTTGGGCCGCTGCTCTCCCCCACGGAGCCGTACCTTCCTCCATCACCGACGCCGCTCACTTCTGCAAATATCATCCTACGGAAGGGAAAACAAAATGAAATAAACTGTCACTGCACTCGGGTCAATCAATGCGACCCATTGCACTAACTCCCACATTATCATTATTAGCAGCAGCAGTAGCAACATCGGGAAACGAATCCCCGACTTCAGGGTCTTCATTTCGCTTATAGGAAAAAATGCATTTATCCACTGAGCTACCGACGCCGGCGAATAAAGTATTTAAGCAAGGTCATTCAACGTCGAGGCCTGGAAAACGAACAAATCTACTTTCTATAAAACCTTTGCATAAATACTATTTTTAAGATCCAAAACGGAAAATTAATTTATTTTCAAAATGAAATTAAATGGCGACAGAATCCGATTTTGGGCATGGTTAAACAAAGACAATTTAATTTAGTGCCCAATCAAACGAGAAAAATGCCCTTAAAAAATAATTCCTATATTACCGTGTGTGTGTGTGTGTGTGTGTGTGCCACACACACTAAACGACTTATTAGCGTTAAAATTAAAAAATAAAAATTAATTAGCTTGGCTAATGTGAAGTTTCGCGAAGACCAGATTACACCAAGTTAGGTGGTCGCTTTAAATTAGTTAGTTATTTCCCACGTGACCAATTTCGGCCAATCAGGATCTTTGTAACAAATTTCAAATGTAAAAAAACTGGTCTCCGCGAAACTTAATATTTACCATTAACTTTAACTAGCCTTAACGATATTTAATTAATGCCTTATTTGGTCGAGTGTACCGTCACATTAATGTATGAGAAAATATGAAACAAAAACTACACCTAAACCAGGCCTAAATATATATATAAGAACTTCCGCAGCTAATATTACGAGTCGTATGATGTCAAGTATATTTGAATGCATACTATTTAATATGGACTAACGAGCAGGGCCGCCGAGAGCTGCCACGGAGAAGGATTATGGGCCCCCCTGTTCACTCACTATTTCATTATGAGTGTTTTTTGTGTACATAACGAGCAAACTGATTATATGTCCGAGTCACTATTCAAAACATACAATATGAATAAACAACTCTGAAGAAAATGACCATTTTATTTTTCGAATCAATTCTATTAATTCGATCACCATACAATTTACAAATGCAGTACCAGAACATGCGGGCAAGACGATTGTTTACCGCAAGATTTTCATAATTAGAAGCGTACTTTCTTTGCCTTCTCTCTATCAAAGTGGTGTGATTCTGATGAAATTCAAAGTACGGTCTAACTAGCTTTCAATTACGATGGTTCCCAGATCTGTCAGTCGGTCTTGGGCAATGGTGGACCGCGGATAATATTTTATCCGTTTCAATTTGACTATGATAATCTCTCTAAAATGTACGTTCATTAATTATATTTCCTCTCTGTTATTTAATCAATTGTTTTAAATTTTTTACTTCATAATAAAAGGCAATACGTAATAGCAGACTTACTGAATCAATATATTTAGAATGGTGTTGCTTTCCTTTACATTACGTAAAGGTGACACGCGTTCTGGCATTCCACTGATGAGCTTTGCCATTTGTTCTTGAAGACAATCATCGTGACGTCTATTTACTTTTGCCAAACTTCCGTATGAACGTCATATTACAACGTCATAAAAAAAAATCAATAGCTTATTTCTATCACACGCACATCCTACCCGCGATCCGAACTGAAGCCCAACAAATGACAGGATCGTATGGGGAAGGGCCGGGGGAAGGGCCGGGGGAAGGGCCGGGGGAAGGACGGCAGTAAGCAGGCAGTCTTTGCCGTGCGGTCCGCCGCCGCCTCGTTACCCTGGATGCAGACATGGGCCGGGACCCAGCAGAAGGCGGTTGTCTTGTGTCGTAAGGTTGTTAAAAAGTTGAAGGTTTGCTGGATGGTACAGACGAGTGGGTGAGGGGAGTTAAATCTCTCTAGGGAGAGAAGTGCGCTTTGGGAATCTGAATAAATGACAAAGGAGCTGGCAGGGTGGGTGCGCACGATGTCGAGGGCCTCCATAATCGTGAAGAGTTCTGCTGAGAAAACCGAAGCTTCGTGGGGCAGGCTGACGCCTCGAGAAAGCGGTTGGATCAGTATCACCGCTGCGGTGGCCGTACCAGCTTCCGAGCCATATTGTAACCTCCACAAGATTGCTAAGGTTGCTTTGGGTGTTGGGTAATTTACAAATTTGAATATCAATGGCGCAAAAAATATGTCTGTTACCTATTCTTTAATAGTTACCCATCATTAAAACTTAACTTAAATTTCGTAACTCTTTTAACGGGCGAAACAACTTCAATACCGCCAAAATCTTTCCCGTAACCCAACAGAAATCTAAGCTATTTATGATAAAAGCAAAATGATATTGAAGTAAAATAAAAATGACTGGTCAAACTTAAAGCCTAAAAATAATACTAAAAACAAATTATTATTATTATTATTATTATTAATTAAAACCCTTTTAATTTCTTCTTCCAACTGACGGGAACAACGAAATGGAACTGATTCGTGTACGAATGATTGATTCAAGCATCAGTTCGTGTAAGTATTTAGCCGCTGCTACTACTACTACTACTACTACGTGTATTCATCATACGTTTCGAGGAGTATACGAAAGGGCAAAGGAACAGCAATGGTGTGGGGGAACGCAACTTTGGGGGAAGGGGGGATATGAAAAGCCAATTCCCACTATTTCAACGTTGTTGTTGTTGTTGTTGTTGTTTAGCCGATCAGCCCACCCTGATCGAGCAAGCCGGCGGCACGCGGGTAACCGATCGCTTTCTCCGGAGTGGACCAGAGGTTCAGCGCACTAGTGATGTTGTGTTGTGTTCGTCGTTGTGTTGTGTTCGTCGTTGTGTTGTGTTCGTCGTTGTGTTGTGTTCGTCGTTGTGTTGTGTTCGTCGTTGTTGTGTTCGTCGTTGTGTTGTGTTCGTCGTTGTGTTGTGTTCGTCGTTGTGTTGTGTTCGTCGTTGTGTTGTGTTCGTCGTTGTGTTGTGTTCGTCGTTGTGTTGTGTTCGTCGTTGTGTTGTGTTCGTCGTTGTGTTGTGTTCGTCGTTGTGTTGTGTTCGTCGTTGTGTTGTGTTCGTCGTTGTGTTGTGTTCGTCGTTGTGTTGTGTTCGTCGTTGTGTTGTGTTCGTCGTTGTGTTGTGTTCGTCGTTGTGTTTGTTTCGTCGTTGTGTTGTGTTCGTCGTTGTGTTGTGTTCGTCGTTGTGTTGTGTTCGTCGTTGTGTTGTGTTCGTCGTTGTGTTGTGTTCGTCGTTGTGTTGTTGTGCTAGAGTGGTACAGTCTGTCATAATGTGTTCAATTGTTTGTGGTGTGTCCTGGCACAGGTGGCAGATGTTGTCTGTGGAGTTGTCTAGTCTGTGTTTATATGTCCACATCGGAATCGTGCTAAGTTAACTCGATCCGATCTGCTCAGGCTGATCTCTGACCTGTTAATGGGTGGCGGCTTCGCACCTAGGACCGCATTCGGACCGAGTCGTGTCAGTGCTTTGTGAGTTAGGTGTGTGTGTGTGTGTGTGTGTTCTGTACTGTGTGATGTTTGTGGGGCGCGTTATGGAATGGAGTATTTGGTTATAATGTGTCTCTGGTGTTACCTTAATGGTGCGAGGTGTCGGTGCATGATTGTATATGTAGTGACAAGGGTGTTGTGGGTTAGTTGTCGCTGCTGCCATGAATTGTGTTCCCCTCATGTCTAAATGTTCCCTAACTTTCAGTATTTTTGTTTGTGTGTGCAGGTGTTCTATTGGTGTTGTCTGAGTGCATCCTGTAATGATACGAAGTATGTTGTTTTGTTTTGTCTGTAAGGTGTTTGTGTGTGTGTTTGAGATAATGGGTGCCCGGCATGGGCTAGCATAGTCCATAACTGAGCGAATATATTGTTTGTATATGCTGGTGTCCAAAGTTTGTGCCTGTTAGTACCATAAACGTGTTAAGTCTTGACATACATTTGTTTTTAATGTCCTGAATGTGGTTTGCAAAAGATAATGGTGTGTTGTATGTGACCAAGTATTTTGGTCCTGTGAGTGTGTGGAATGTTGTTGTTGTTGTTTAGTGTAAGCTGTGGAGTTACCTGGTGTTCTTTTGCGTTGCTTGTAAGCAAGGTAATGGTTGATTTTGTGGGCGCTACTTTGAGTCTATTGTGTGAGAGCCAGTCTTGTATACTGTTTATGTATGTTTGTAGGTTATTTGTAGCGGTGTCGATGTTGTTGTGGGTGGATGTTAGTGTGATGTCATCTGCATATGATAAGGTAAGCTTGTTATCTATGGGTGTTGGAATGTCATGCATGTATAAGTTGAATAGTGTTGGTGAGAGAACAGAGCCTTGAGGGACCCCGTTCCGGAAAAGCTTGTTTTTGGATGACCTGCCATTAAATGTGACGTGTGAGTATCTTCCTGAAAGATAGTTGCTCAGCCAGCTTTTGGTGTTATTGTGCATGTTTGTGTTGAGTATTTTGTTTATGAGAGGGAAGCGTGGGATAGCATCGAATGCTTTACTAATGTCTATTGTTGCTAATAGTGTATGTTGAGCTGGTCGTCTGGAGTTGTTGCCATCCATGATGTGCTGCGTGAGGTTAGTGAGTAATGTCGTGGTTGAGTGGTGAGGTCTGAATCCATGTTCGGTAGGCGATAGTGGTATGTGTGGGTTAGTGATTTGTAAGATTAGTCTTTCTGTTACTTTGGAAGGTGTGCACAGTAAAGTAATGGGTCTATAGGAAGCTGGTTCTGTTGAATTTTTGTTTGGTTTGAGTAGTGTAATAATTTTACCTTGTTTCCATATCTCAGGAACAATACAGTGTTGGTATGAATATGTGCTGATATTTGTGAGAGCTAGTATTCATTGTGGGCCCAAGTGTTTAAGGTGTATGTTAGATATGTTGTCTGGTCCAGTAGCCTTCGAATTCTTAATGTTTTGGATGATCTTGGTGGTCTGGTCTGTATTGAAGGGTGTAATGGTCGTGTCGAGTCTGTAGGTTTTCTTGTGTCTGTCTGTTTGTTTGTCTGCGTGTTTCTGGTTGTTGTCTCCGTTTAAGTGACTTATCTTTGCGTAGTGATTAACTAGAATGTTAGCTTGTTGTGTATATGTTGGGATATTATTTTGGCTGCGACAGATAGCCGCGTGTGAGGTGTGAATGTCGCTGTTAGAGTGGGTAATGTTGTTTAGAGTCTTGTATAGCCTGGATGTATCTGTGGAGTGGTTCAGTGTTGTTATGAATTCCCTAAATGTTCGTTTGTTTTTCTTTGAGTTTGTTGTTTATTTCTGTGTTGAGCTGTTGTATCTGCTGTTTTATGGCTTCTGCGTGTGGTGTTTGTGTGTTATGTTTGAGGTTGTTACGTTGCCGTATGAGGTGGGCTATTTCTCTAGTGTAATTTGGGTTGTATTTCCTAATGTTGCCCTTGGGTATGTATTTGTTTGCATTATTGATGATCTGATTAAATGTTTTGAGTGTTGTATTGATGTTTATGATGGGTGTGCTGTTTAATGTGGTGAATTGTTCCTCAGTCTGTATTTTGAACTGTTCCCAATCAGCTTTCTTGTAATTTCTGTAAGTGTGCCTAAAGCTGTTGGGGCAGAGTGTAGAATCTTGTAATGATGATGGGCAAGTGGTCTGATGACAGTTGTTTTTCTGTTCTCCAGTGTGTGTGTGTGTGTGTGTTGCTGGTGAGGGGGAACAGAACGTTATGTCTGGGGAGGAGTTTGAGTATCCTGCTTGATGTGGTGTGTGTGTATGTTCTTCTGTATTGTTAAGAATGAAGAGGCTGTTTAGTTGTGTGGCTCTGTTGGCGCCTCTGGTGTTGCTTTGGTTGTGCAGGTACCAACTAGTGTCTTTAGCGTTGAAGTCTCCTCCTAAGATGACATTAGTGAGAGAGGCCAGATTGTGTAACTGGATTGTAATTGGCTGGCACCTGAGGTGAACTATCTGGTGGGATGTAAATGTTGATTAGTGTGGTGTGTTTTGCGCGTGTTTTAATGTTAACTGCCTGTATTTCTATCGTGTTATCTGCTTGGATTGTGTTTGTAATATTTTAGGTGGCATCAGTGTAGCTAATGCTTTTACGTATGTAAGTGATGAGTCCACCCCCGTTACCCCCAGTACGATCTTGACGGATCGCCGTGAAGTCAGGGATGGTGGGTATTTTGTGTGCGCGTTTTAGTTTTGTTTCTTGTATAAGTGCTATGTGAATATTTTGTTTGTGTACGAATTCCCTAAGCTGCATGATTTTGTTTGTGAGGCCATCTACGTTGTACCGTAATATGTTAATATTATACTTCTGTATGTGTCTCATGGTGCTATTGTGTCTGTATTTGTGTATGGTGACATGTGTAAGTTGTAGTGGGGCCTGGATTAGTCTTAATGTCGCCGGAGAGTAAGAGTAGTCCGGGGAGCACGCAATTGTTCCCCGTAAATGAAAAAATAGCACGCTGAGAATAGGTCCGGCCCCGGGAGCCGATCGGCACTCTGACCGTGCCACGCAACATGCCGTCGACTGCCAGTCTGGCCAACCGTAGACAGCCCGCTGCACGGAGATTTGAGGAAGTTCGGCCACCAGCGCGTTGATGTTTTGGTTTGACATCGCCTCTTCTTCGAGTTGACGTCTCCCGCGCTGGAGGATGCAGCCACTGTTAGAAGCTTCCTCGTCAGCTGCTAACACTTTCTTTCACGTTGTTCTAGCTACCTGTTCAGAGGTTTTTTATAAACAAATCTCAGTTTTCTGCTCAAAACGGCTCTTTCTAATTTTAAAATTGATTATTCAAGGAAGGAAGATGTTGACTTCTATTTTGCGGCAACAGTTGATGATATTTATGTTACTTTATTGATTAATGAAAATGATTAGACTCCTCAAGTTATAAAAGATTCCTTTCGTAATAATTGATAAACACGAAACACACAACGTATATGCAAACATCATGATGCTTAGACTACTCAAGTTTATGTGGTAACCTTTGCTGTTTTTACTTTGTTTTTAAGACCATCAATCTATTATGATATATACCCCCGAGTAATAATGAGATGGAGGTAGATCATTTCAACGTTGATGTTATCGCTGGTGATTTTCATTTGAGAAACCTGATTGGAATAGCAATGGCCGTAAATGAGACTTCATTCCTTTCTCAATACGTTTAAATCACTTCCATAATTTTAATATAATTAGGTCTATTATATAGAGTACACACAAGCGGCTTAAACCCTATTAATCGAATGATTCGTGTGGCTAATGGGAGTTTCGGAAGGACCACCTAATTTCGATGAAAGCCAATAGTAATTTGCGCCTTATTGGCTAACTTTATACATTCAGTAATACGAATAATTTGAATGGATATATTTCTATAAGGTTCAGATTCACGTAAAAGTTTTTATAAGTTCCTCGGATTATGTTACGCAATTACAACTGTATTATAGTTTATATAGAGGGGTTGGCACAAGTAAATACACACTACGATGATTGTGCTCGAGAACAAATGGCAAAGCTCATCAATAGAATGGCAGAACGCGTGTCAGCTTTACATAATGCAAAACAGGGGAAAGCAGGACGATTCTAAATATATTAATTCAATAAATGTTATTATTTATTCACTATTATCACATCAAAAACTATGGAAAAACTGAGTGTCTGTATATAGGGTATCTGACTCCTGTTATGAAGAAAAAATGGATCGGTATAAGACCAATTTCTCCGACTGGTCCCCTGATGTGGAAAGTCAACTTACTTATTGCTTTTAAGGATGAATAAGGTCAAGGTTGATATTTAAAAATAGATTTAAAATTTGTAAAAACTTGCGTTCAATTCCTAGCACGTAACCCATAACCATAGGTGATGTTTAAAAACTTATTTAAAATATATATATATTATATATATATACAGGGTGGCGCAAAAGTCGCCCATCATAGGCATTTTTAGTGTTGACCAAAATAAATATTTTTTAAAATTTTATTTAGGTAGGGGATGGCTGCGAAATTAACAATTGACGAGAGGGTGAGTTTGGTTTTAATGTATGGTATACCTGGTACAACAAATCGATGAATCGAGACAGAATTTAAATTCTGTACCGATTCCTCATTTGTAGTACCTGGTATTCCATACATTAATTAAAACCAAGCTCGCTCACTCGTCTATTGTTAATTTCGCAGCCATCCCTTACCTAAAAGAAAAAATATATATACTTATTATAAGCAACGCTGAAAATTCCTATAATGCGCGACTTTTGCGCTGCGCACCGTATCTATCTATCTATCTATACACACACACACACACACACAATTATACGTACATATACATACACAGACCGTGCATGGAACAAAGAACTCTTCTGGGAAAATTAAATTCACTATAGTCCGAATAAGTAATGGTAAATGACAAACACTATAGTCTTTTCTTTTTCATGATGTTAGCCCGACGTGGGCAATGGGTCACTCGCAGAGAGGCCCCAAAAATATAGCTTCCCTCACCAGCTATCTGCAAAGCACATAGGATCCAGCTTTGGATCCAGCTTGCTTATATTCAAGTTCTGGATATAGTAGGCTAGGTGTAGCTGTAACCCCTAGATCCTGTCCCAATGCCGGATCCTCTCTGCTTTGCAGATAGCTGGTGAGGGAAGCTATATTTTTGGGCCTCTCTGCGAGTGACCCATTGCCCACGTCGGGCTAACATCATGAAAAAGAAAAGACTATAGTGTTTGTCATTTACCATTACTTATTCGGACTATAGTGGATTTAATTTTCCCAGAAGAGTTCCTTGCTCCATGCACGGTCTGTGTGTATCATGAAAGAACCTCAGGGGACCATTCTGAGTTCAATCCCATATATATATATATATATATATATATATATATATATATATATATATATATAGTGTGTGTGGTGTCCCAACTTTAGAAATTACATACCATATAAAATGAAAGGTCGATCCTGGCCGTATATTTCGCACATAAACAAAATTGAAGAACTGATATTTGATAAATAAAACTCGTATAGCCAAAGAGCGAAGTGTCTCAGACCTTTATGGTCGGGTCCAACTCATAAAATGTAGCAAAAATTGAACCCCAGGAGCCAAATCAAACATTTCTTTTCGTTATTATTATTACTACTAATTATTACTATTAATTATTAACACGTTTAAATATTTACCAAAGGTTGCGCTAAAATCGGTGATGAAATGAGCTAAACATCAAAAGCGAGTCTTTTTTTTAATTTACCGTTGATTCGTACCTAGGAAAAGTGGTACATATCTTGGCGAGACAGTGGCTAGGTGGTGTCACTGAGTTGGGGATGGTAGACTAGGGGAGTGAGTAAGGTGCAGTTGCTGGATAGGCGGTAGGAGGGGTATGGACTTAGATACGATGAAGCGGATGAGAATTACTGAGGAAAAGGAAAATCGCTTCCGCTGAAAAGTGGGGGCCTTCGGCGAGTACGGATTATAGACGGTCGGGTATGGAAATTCTGGACAAGAGGGAAACATCTATGACGAAGAGCGAACAGGTTTTGGGCATTCGACCACGACAGTGATTGGGGTATGGCAGGTAGGGCAGAGCGGGGCTGGTGATTTAGCCATAAGGTGACCATGTGTAATGCGTGTCTCCCCTATGCGGAGACGGGCTAAAATCACTTTTTTATGGCGGGACCGGTGGAATGAGGAGGCCCAGTATCCTAATTGCGGTTTGATCTTGTGAAGTTTATTGTATGTGGCCTGGTCCCATTCCCGTTTGCTAGATGGAGCGAAATTGGGAGCGGAGAGTCGGGAAGAAGTCGAAGAAAGGGAAGGGCCGGGGGAAGGACGGCAGTAAGCAGGCAGTCTTTGCCGTGCGGTCCGCCGCCGCCGCCTCGTTACCCTGGATGCAGACATGGGCCGGGACCCAGCAGAAGGCGGTTGTCTTGTGTCGTAAGGTTGTTAAAAAGTTGAAGGTTTGCTGGATGGTACAGACGAGTGGGTGAGGGGAGTTAAATCTCTCTAGGGAGAGAAGTGCGCTTTGGGAATCTGAATAAATGACAAAGGAGCTGGCAGGGTGGGTGCGCACGATGTCGAGGGCCTCCATAATCGTGGAGTTCTGCTGAGAAAACCGAAGCTTCGTGGGGCAGGCTGACGCCTCGAGAAAGCGGTTGGATCAGTATCACCGCTGCGGTGGCCGTACCAGCCTCCGAGCTGGAACCATCTGTATAAATGGGGACAATATCCAGGTATTGGGTTGCGTCTTCTAGGAAGTGACCTGTATACTGTAGCGATCGTGGTAGTCTTTGGTAGGGCACACAGGTCCCTGCAAAACTTGATAAGGGTGAGGAGCCAGAGAGGGTGGATGTTGTATGAGATGGGGATAACTGAGGGCCCGAGGGGGCAAGCATGTTGGAAAGGTCCAAGAAGGAGCGGACTGCTTCAGTGAAGTACCAGCTTCGTACTTGGGGTGGGAGGACAGAAATCGGCGCGCACAGAAGCGAAGAGGGTAATCTCTGCGTACGAAGGTATGTCCTCATGAGGAGCAAACACCGTCGGAGGGCGAGAGAGGGGTAATTGCATTCTACTTGGAGGCTGGGGAAGGGCGGAAGGCACCGGTGGCGAGGCGGAGGCTCCTATTCAGTACCGGGTCCAAGACACGGAGGCAGGCGTTAGAGGCTGAGCCGTATACGAGACTGCCATAGTCCAGCTTCGACTGGACCATGAAGTGTAAAGAAGAGAGCGTCGGTCTGCGGCCCATGTGGTGTGGGAGAGGTGATCTAGGAGAGCGAGGGGACATTGGAGGGATTGCTTCAGGTGTTTAAGATGGGGAACCCAGTTGAGCCGTCGGTTCAGGATCATGCCCAGAAATCGCGTGGAGGGTACAACCTCAAGAGGATCGCCGTATAACGTGACAGAGGGGACGGGAAGGGTTGCGGGTCTTCTGCTGAAGAGCATACACTTCGTCTTGGGGGTGGACAGGTGGAACCCAACCGACGTCGCCCACCTTTCCACCCGATAGATGGCGAGCTGAATTTACCGTTGAACGACGAACGGCTGCCGTCCCGCGAAGTAGATCGCGAGGTCATCCGCGCAGATGGAAGAACGGATGGTGGGTGGAAGGCATTTTGAGACTGTGTTCATTACTATGGAAAAGCATAGAACACTGAGGATGCTTTCCTGTGGGGCCCCGTCCTCCTGCACGAAGGTGTCCGAGAGGACTGGGCCCACCCGAACTTTAAAGGTCTGGGAGGAGGAAACCCCTGAAGGTCGGCAGGGCTCCGACGAGACCCAGATTTTGGAGCTGACTATTATTTTCCGACGAGTGGTGTCGTAGGCCTTTCTGTCAAAAATAATTGATAGGACGAACTGTCCACTGTCGAAGGCTATCTGTACGTCTCGGCTGAGGAGCAGGAGATCTGTAGTGGAGCGGAAATGTCTGAATTCAACCGGATGTTCATCAGACAGAATTCTCGAGGCTATTTTCAGCATCATGACTCATATCCGTCAAGAACACAATTGAGTATAAGTTACGTACATCAGTCCAGTCGAATTCGACATCAAGAGAGATAATGCCCGGCATACAGTGTCATGTTAGGCCAGCCTCGCAGAGTAAGAGTAAATGCCGGCATACTGTATCATGTTACGAAGATAATATAAATTAAGTTAATGTGATTGGCCAATCCTTCTTGATGGAATGAAAAGTCCTAGCCCGACTATCCCATTCACACAGAAAACAGCAATACTTAGTGTAGCCCGGCTGCAGTCCAAGCACGACAGCAACAACTTTCAAGTCACCACAAACCTGCCACTGATGTTTGTCATAGTTTATGCAGTTCAAAAGTTGCTTCATGTCATATGTTTCCTTCATGTGGACTGCATGACCAACTGGAATTGATGGCAATACGTTGCCAACATGCAACAAAACAGCTTTTAGACTCAACTTCGATGAATCAATGAACAGTCTCCATTCATCAGGATTGTGAATAATGTTGAGAGCTGCCATCAGACCATCGATGTCGTTGCAAGTTACAAAGTCACCTTCCATGATGAAGAATGGGACAATCTCTTTGACGGTCACGAAACTTACACACTAACATTTTCAAAGGAGATTCCACTGCTGCAGTCTGGAGCCCAACAGCTCTGCCTTACTCTCTGGCAGTTCTAAATCTCTGATAAGGTCGTTTAATTCATTCTGAGTTATCATGTGCGGTTTAGAAGATGTCGAGTTATAAACAAAGTCAGGGTCTTGTGAAGTTGAAGGCTCTCAAGTTTCGCAGGTTCCTTCATTCTCCTCGTCCTCTGACTCCAGGGAGAATGAGTGTGGGGGCTCAGGAACGAGTAGTCCTTCGCCGTGAGGTACCGGGCGTATAGCAGAGGGTATATTCGGATATTGTAAAATCCACTTTTTCTTCTTGCAAATACCTTTCTTGACTGGAGGCACCAAGCAGAAGTAACAATTGCTGACATGATCTGTTGGTTCCCTCCACGCCATTGGCACTGCAAAAGGCATAGATTTCCTTTTCTGATTCAACCACTGGCGAAGGTTTGTTGCACAAGTATTGCAGCATATGTGTGGGGCCCAGGTCTTGTCCTGATCTCCAATCTTACAGCCAAAATAAAGGTGATAGGCTTTCCTAATCACGGCGGTTATAGCACGCTTTTGTGATGCAAAAGTCAATTCCCCACAAACATAACAGAAGTTATCTACACTGTTCACGCAATTACGAGACATCTTTGTTCAAATTAGGCTGAAAAAAATTCAGTTTCAAAAGCAAACACTAAAGAGTTTGACAATGGTGCACTGTATGACTTCCGCGAATGAACTGATGCTGTGGCGTAATATGTAGACGCCTGTGACACATCGATGCCTTGACTCTACTGCGCATAGTAAGGTTTTTTTTTATTTTAATAAATTAATATAATTACATTGCATTTTAATAATTTTAAATTAGGTAAGGTTAAGTTAGGTTAGTATTCCATTTATATTAATATCAAAAACATTATGGGAAGCAATGTTAAAATGATCCAATCTATTTCTTAATAAATAATTTACAAATACATAATGTAATAGATAAATTTAAAATCACATTTTATTGTATATATGTATATATTTACATTAATTTATTAAAATAAAAAAATATAACTACGCGCATGCGCAGTAGAGTCAATGCGTCGGTGTGTTACAGGCGTCTACATATTACGCGACAGATGCAGTCCAGTTAGTAGGGTGCAGGGTTGCCTATCTTTATAAATAGCGCCAATTGGTAATTTTAGGCATCATTTTCGTATTCAGTGACCCAAAATTAGTAAAGACTGACTACTTTTATTTCCGAAGCATTTTGGCTGTAGACCAGTGTAATCAGTCTTCTTTTTTTCAAGATTTGTGAGAGTAAACGTAATAAAAGGTAATAAGGTAAAAGTAAGGTAAGGTAATAAAGGTAACAATATGCTTTTCAATCTTTATTACTCTCATTTAAATGGAACCATAGGGAGTAATAAAGATTGGAAAGAATATTGGTACCTTTATTACCTTTATTAAGTTTACCCTCACAAATCTGAAAAAAAAAAAAGAATTACTCTATGGTTCCATTTAAATGAAACACCATGGAGAATAAGGTGAGAGTACGGGGATGTACAGGGCACTCTGTAGGTACAGAAACATGAAACTACGAGGAGGGGTCAGAAAATAAGTTTATACGGCGTATAATTTCGTAACTAAAGGACCTACATTGATTATGTTTGTATCGGGTGCATTCTTAATCATTGTTGGCAACACTGCACGTCGATTCGGCTGCCATCTACCGTACATTGGTTATACGAGTCAGTTGAACATGGCGGCTCGACTGGAACAGTGCCGTGTCATTTCTGCAACGATATTCAGTCTGTCAGTGGTCAAGAATTTCTCTAGCGCATTGCCACAGGAGACGAGACATGGGTTCATCACCGTGAGTCCCCGCGACCAAAATAGTTCAAGACTGTGAGGTCCACTGGCAAAGTGAGTTTGTTTTGGGACCACAAAGGCGTTTTGCTCGCAGACTTCATGCAAAAAGGCACACCAATCAATGCAGCTGCATATTGTTCAACACTAGAACGTTTACGAGCGGCCATTAAACGTAAACGTCCTGGACTGGTCCGTCCATGTTCAACTGACTCGTATAATCAATGTATGGTAGATGGCAGCCGAATCGACGTGCAGTGTTGCCAACAATGATTAACTAATTCACATAATCAATGTAGGTCCTTTAGTTACGAAATTATACGCCGTGTAAATTTTTTTCTGACCGCTCCTCGTAAAATCGAACTTCCTCTTCTGAAAGAAAAGGAAGTTCATAATTTATACAAACGCAGCACACATAATTTATACAATTTATCACAGCATACACTAAATACATTTTCATAATGTACTCCATACGTTTATTATTACTAACAAAACAACCCATCATATTTTTGCTTGTTGTTGTTGTTGTTGTTGTTGTTGTTTAGCCGATCAGCCCACCCTGATCGAGCAAGCCGACGGCACGCGGGTAACCGATCTCCTTCTCTGGAGTGGACCAGAGGTTCAGCGCACCAGTGATGATGTGTTGTGTGTGTTGTGTTGTGTTGTGCTAGAGCAGTACAGTCTGTCATAATGTGTTCAACTGTTTGTGGTGTGTCCTGGCACAGGTGGCAGGTGTCGTCTGTGGAGTTGTCTAGTCTCTGTTTATATGTCCGTAAGTTGGGGTGATGACCACATCGGAATCGTGCTAAGTTAACTCGATCCGATCTGCTCATGCTGATCTCCGACTTGTTAATGGGTGGCGGCCTCACACCTAGGACCGCATTCGGACCGAGTCGTGTCAGTGCTTTGTGGGTTAGGTGTGTGTGTGTGTGTGTGTTTTCTTTACTGTGTGATGTCTGTGGGACGTGGTATGGAATGGAGTATTTGGTTATAATGTCTCTCTGGTGTTACCTTAATGGTGCGAGGTGTCGGTGCATGATTGTACATGTAGTGGCAAGGGTGTTGTGGGTTAGTTGTCGCTGCTGCCATGAATTGTGTTCCTCTCATGTCTAAATGTTCCCTAACTTTCAGTATTTTTGTTTCTGTGTGCAGGTGTTCTACTGGTGTTGTTTGAGTGCATCCTGTAATGATACGAAGTGCGTTAATAAAAACCCACTCTAATAGACATTTTATTTCCACAACAGTTTCGATGCCCACTGGCATCCTCTTCGGGTGGATACAGAAAAACGAATGAACCAAAAACAAGAGGGAAAACATTCCAGGGACCATTAAGAAATTCGCACCTAGGTTAGATCCCGTTCTCCCCACACTGGAAGGGCATTTTTTTAATTTTTTTTAAATTAAAGCGACCAGCTTATAAGTACATTCGTACAAATTTAAAACTACTACTTTGAGGAAGGAATGAAGTTTTTTTGGCTTTCCGTCTGTTTTTCTTCGGGCACGTCTCGCTTCAAACACCAGCAAATTGATATCCCAGTTTCCCTGGTACCTCTCTTCCATTATTTTGATATCTTGGTGAAATCGTTCACCCTGTTCCTCACTATAATCCCCGCAATTTTCAGGAAAATAGTCCAAGTGGGACCACAAAAAGTGCATTTTTATGAACATGCGCGACCCATGAGCTTTGAAAGCTTCCATCAAGTTTTCGACAACGGACTCATATTCTGGACTTCTACGCTTGTCAAGAAAATCAGTGACAACTGATTTGAATGCCTGCCAGGCATTCTTCTCAGTTGGAGTCATTGCGTTTTCGAACTGAGTATCCTTGATCAAAGTTCGAATTTGAGGACCATCAAAACCCCAGCATTTAGTTTAGCATCAGATATATGAGGAAATTTACTCTCGAGATATCGGAATGCTGAACCCTCCTTATTCATTGATTTGATGAAATTTTTCATCAAGCCCAGCTTAATATGAAGTGGTGGGAGCAAAATTTTTGTTGGTGGTACAAGGGGCACTGAAACGACATTATGCGACCCAGGTTCAAAATTCTCTCTGGATGCCCATTCACGCTGTGCATAGTGCTTCTCATCCGCTCGGCTATCCCATTTGCAGAGGAAACATGGGTATTTCGTGTATCCCCCTTGCATTCCCAATACAAATGCCACAATCTGAAAAAAAATGAAAATATTTAAAGAATTTAGAGAATTTGTTCTATCAGAT
The DNA here is from genome assembly GCA_023014485.1 of Bathynomus jamesi. Lineage (NCBI taxonomy): Eukaryota > Metazoa > Arthropoda > Malacostraca > Isopoda > Cirolanidae > Bathynomus > Bathynomus jamesi. The sequence continues at coordinate 1,445,955 of JAJOZX010000252.1, read as the reverse complement.
AAAAAAATCTATGCATTGGACTGTATCACTTCTGTGGGGAAGTTAAGTGTTCTTATACGCTCTCAAATAACCTTTGGAAAAACAACATAGTCAACAGCAGTAGTTTACTTATGATATTAGTATTACCTTCAAATCTCCACAGATCCTCCAGTTATGTTGGTCGTATACGAGAGCATCCAGTAAAATTTTCATGTTATCGTAGCTCTCAGTAAGTTGTACGGAATGTGCTACAGGGACTGATGCAACCCTATTCCCAATGTTGAGAAGTACTGCTTTCAAACTTCGTTTAGACGAGTCTATAAATAGCCTCCATTCTGATGCGTTATATGGCAGGCCCAAGGATTCGATTAGCCCCTCAACATTGCAGCAGTACACTAAGGAAGAGGTATTTTCGTGCACTGCAAAAAACTTGCGGAATTCTTCCTCTCGTTTCCTATACCAGGAGAATATTGTTCCCGGAGCCAGCAAGTTGTCCTCTCGAAGTCGTGAGCCCAAGATCTCGGCAGCTAATTTGGAAAGTCCTAAATCCCTGGTAAGATCATTAAGTTTGGCCTGGTTGAGAGGCCTCGGCTCATTTGAAGCGGTATTTTGAGGTATATACGACTGGGACTGGTCATTGGCATTGGTCATTGATTCATCATCAGAATTATCGAAGTCCAGGTTTTGAGGTGGGTCGGGTATTGGAATTCCAGGACCATGGGGTACAGGTCTCATAGCGGAAGGAATGTCAGGGTATACAACAATGTGTTTATTCTTCTTGTTAACTCCTGAAAATAGAAACACAGAAACATGGATATAAAACTTGCATATGAAATAGAAGAAGCATTCAGACAGTGGCGGCTCGTGAGGGAAGGCTGCGGTCTGTAAGATATGAAATAGGTCGATGGAGTCTGTATATTTTCTTTCTTTTTCATTCATATTGTCCCTTCGGGGACAATATGAATGAAAAAGAAAGAAAATATACAATCATTGTATATGTAAATGTAACTTGTATAACAATATGTATGTGTAAATGTATTTTCTATAACAATATGTATATGCAAATGTATGATTACCATTATGGTGAATATTATGCTACATATGGTGAATATTACATTATGGTGAATATTATGTCAAGTTTCATACGAGGATTTCAAAATATTTAAGAAAAATAAATTTATAAGCCCACCTTGGAGGTTTGTCATGCAGAAATAGCAATCTGTCACGTGATCCTTTCCTTCTCTCCAAATTATGGGAATTCCAAAAGGCAAAGATTTCGCTCTGCCTTTGCTCCATCTTCTCAAATTTTCAATGCACGTCTTGCAGCACATATGAGGGGCGAAATTTTTGTCCTGGTCCCCTAGCTTAATTCCAAAGTATGCTCTATACATTGTCTTCACAAATTTAGAGATTTGGGACTGGTTATTTGGCATGGTAACCGTCCCACATATGTAGCAGAATCTATTGGGATCATTTTAACACGCTCTATTCATTATGAAATATTTTATCTATATGCCTGAAAAGTAAAAAAAGATATTATACAAGTGAAACAAGTGATGATAGATGTTACTGTTCCAATTCCGCTTTGACAAAATCACGAAAAATTCTATTTTACTTATGAGGCCATAGCCGGATAACCTGAGCTGATTGAGAAAAACGGATTGCAGATTCGAAATCAGCAGGAAAAACTATAAGAATCACTTACAAAACCCTTGACAGCAAAATTGACGCATACCAGTGTAATCAATGTAATAATAAATTTATAATTTCTGTAATAAATAATAATGCAATATTAAATGTAATAATTATGTAAAAAAATAATAGAATCTGTATGTATAGAAGAAGATAGTTTAAAATTCGTACGAATGTACTTATAAGCGGGTCGCTTTAATTTAAAAAAAATAAAAAATGCCCTTCCAGTGTGGGGGAGAACGGGATCTAACCTAGGTGCGAATTTCTTAATGGTCCCTGGAATGTTTTCCCTCTTGTTTTTGGTTCATTCGTTTTTCTGTATCCACCCGAAGAGGATGCCAGTGGGCATCGAAACTGTTGTGGAAATAAACTCTGTCTATTAGAGTGGGTTTTTATCATCATATTTTGACCTTCACGTAGAAAAAAAGTTTTTTGCATTTATGAAGTGCGTTGTTTTGTATTATCTGTAAGGTGTTTATGCGTGTTTTTGAGATAATGGGTGCCCAGCATGGGATAGCATAGTCCATAACTGAGCGAATATATTGTTTGTATACGAGTGGTGATGTTTCCTGCTAGTGTCTAAAGTTTGTGCCTGTTAGTACCCTAAGTGTGTTAAGTCTTGACGTACATTTGTTTTTAATGTCTTGAATGTGGTTTGCAAAAGATAATGATGTGTTCAGAGCTGGGCAATAAATACATTGAATGTACTTAAATACTAAATACTAAATACATGGGAGAAATGTATTTAAATACTAAATACTAAATACATTTTACGAATGTATTTAGATACTAAATACAAAATACATCAATTGTATTTAAATACATTTGTAAATACATTTTAAATACATACAAATTTTAACATATGCATTCACTAATTCATGAGTAACAACAATATAAAATGCTTGATAAAGGATAAAGAAATAGTACAATCTAATTTCCGATTATATATTTCCCTTTTTAGAGCAAAACAAAAACAAAAGAACTTAGAACTTACGATGTTCAACCAGTGAGATATTATACTCATTATATCATTGCAAAATGAGTAACAATTAATGAGTAGATGAGACATAAACGTAAACATAAGACGTAAACATAAACATAAGGCACCTTACGAATTCTCTCTTATTTCACGGTTGCTGCGGATCAAAACCAATCTTTCAAAAGTTTTGTGCTAGTACAGAACGTGTATTAAACCAGTAAAAGTATTTACATTTTTATATTTTGAGTATTTAAATACTATATTTAAATACATGAAAAACAATGTATTTATAAATACAGTTCTAAATACACAAATGTATTTAAATACAAATGTATTTAAATACTGCCCAGCTCTGGGTGTTGTATGTGACCCCTACTATTTTGGTCCTGTGTGTGTGTGTGTGTGTGTGTGTGTGTGTGTGTGTGGAATGTTGGTGCTGTTTAGTGTAAGCTGCGGAGTTATCTAGTGTTCTTTTGTATTGCTTGTAAGCAAAGTGATGGTTGATTTTGTGGGCGTTACTTTGAGTCTATTGTGTGAGAGCCAGTCTTGTATACTGTTTATGTATTTTTGTAAGTTATTTGTAGCGATATCGATGTTGTTGTGGGTGGATGTTAGAGTGATGTTATCTGCATATGATAAGGTAAACTTATCTATTTTTGGTAGTTCTTGCGGAAGGCTGTTATTTCCTTCGGGCAATACATCTTTACTGTAGTTCTTCCAAGTGTTGGTTTCCTTTTTCTTGCCATGTTCAATCCGTAAGATAATTCGTCTGGATTAAGTTCTCAGAACATTCCCAATCTCTCTTAACACAATAGTTAAGCAATAAAATGCAATGAAAATTATTTTACAAAAATTTTAAGCGAGTTTAACATTTACAATTAGCTCACGAATCACTTAAATTTTAAATGCAGCTTCACTGATTTTACTTGAAGTTCACGAAGCAGTTAAATTTCAAATACAACTTGTCACATTATTTTTACCTATCATGGCTTCCGATGCGTAGCTAAAAATTTTGATTGCTACATTCTTTTTTTAAATTTATTCGCCAACTTGGTTTTCTTCATTCCACCATAGTGCATGAAACTCTGTAGAAGCGCGTTGGGACTCGGTTTACTCGTAGATTTTAATGTCACAGGGAAGGCCACCAGTCAACGCTTCTATAAAAAATTATATTTTTCTAATAGTTTGAAAAGGCAGCAGATCAATAAATTCACGAGTAAAGAAAGCAACGATCAAAACAGTTTCACATCCCAAGACCAATGAGCCAAAATCTTTAAATGCGAGTGTTTCCTGTTTTAGCATATAAATTTTCTTGAGGGCTAAATCGGGATAAATATTTCTGGGAACACCGATCTGAGGGAAAAAAAAAAAAAAAAGTTTCTAAAAACACTCCAGGAATCCCAAAGGGTGCTGTCACCAAGTTTCATGAAAGTTTGTCCAGCCGTTTGGACCTGAAAAGGAGACGGACAGACACAGACGGACAGATGGACAGACTGTGAATTATGGCATGATGATTAGGATTATTCAATAAAGGAACACTACGACTTTTAATTCTACGATAGCCTCGACGAAAACTTAAAAAACACTACCCGAATGCAGTAGATAGTGTCAAGTGTATCCCAACTATTTAAGTGATGACGTTTCTACCCTGGTTCTTTTCTTATATATACAGGGTGTCCCATAAGTCTGGTCTCGTAGTAAAATTTAATTTAAAATTAATTTTCCTGACCGGACTTATGGGACACCCTGTATATATACATAAAATGACAGCCGAAATGGATTTTGGAATTTTACGACCGAAGGCTGTATTATGATACTTTGTTATACAAAGAACTTTCGTTTTTAACAAGATCAGTTTTAAAGTTTGTAAATTCAGCATTTTGTTATACTATAGAAAATTTTAGGATTCTGCAGAGGGGGGGGGGGGGTATATAAACCAAACTGTTAGAAGGATATGCGTACTGAATTAGCGACCTACTTCCTAGATCCTACTACTACGCTAATGGTTTGTACTTACTTTACAATTACCCTTAAATCAGTGGCCCTTAAATATTTAGTTTAGATTATAAAACTTGCGCAACAACAATAATAATAATAATAATAACAGCAACAACGCCGCTTCCTCATTTTGATCCCCTAAATTTTAGCAACCAACCAAACTAAGAAATTACGTCAAGAGACGAACTAAAACTGTACGGGAATGACCTTGGTGAATTATTCTTTTTCAACCAAGTTCTTCTCAATTAAGAAGAAACGCGAATGTACGAACGCACGCACGCCTCAATTCATTTAATTCAAAAGAATTAATACAGTCTAAGGACATGCCATAATTAATCCTCAAGACGTATATTAACCATTTGTCAAAGCATTAAAATGCTTCATTAAAATGGCTAACTGTACGTGGTTATAAAATAAATAGGTTAATGTACGCACAATACAATAACCCGCCTTTGTGGATACCTGCATAACGTGCCAACTAACAGTAGGGCATATAGGCCCTTTTTTAATAAACTTTGAAATGGTGTAGTACTAAGTTATAATGTCAACTATTCACTTTTTTTTCATACTGACTAAAAAGGATTTTATCTCGCTCGAACCCAAGTTTTAGTATGAAGATATAAAACCATGCTGGTAGGGCCTATGGAATTTTACTATTGTAGGCCTACGTAGAATGAATAGGTTGGAGGGGAGGGAATTTGATGCTAGGCCCCGTTTTTGGAAAAGGGTTTCAACAGGAAAATAAATTTATGTTAAAATGTAAAAATATTGTATAAATTAAAGTATTAATCCTTTAAAAGATATTATTCTGTTTATATAAATTAAAATATGAATCAGTTAAATTTTTAATATTGTATAAAGTGCCTCGATGCCAGTACACTCGCTTGGCATCCCTTTTCGATAACCCTAAACAAAAACAGTGTTGCCAAACCTATAATCTTAAACAGAGATTCCTAAATTCTGAATGTTCTTTTAGGCTAAAATAAGTCACAAGGAAGTGTAAAACTACGATTATATAAATTCTTTCGTTAATATCACTATTTGAGTAGGATTTTGCAAGTTTAATAATCTTTTGTGAAACGTGGCACCATGGGAATTTCTCCAGGGCAGACTGGAACCAGAGACCAGTGAGGGAGTGTGTGTTTCGCCCTTGGGGAAGCCGGTTCGGCTGGGCCCCCTAGCTTTTGATGTAAGCATTTGTTTCGTTTTACCATTTCTCTAAACAAGTGTTGTGTAAAGGATATGATTTTTTAATGACTGTGCATTGTAAAAGAAATCCATTAGTTTAAAAGTGATCCCAATCTTGTGAAAATAAAGGACTGACAGAAGGAAAACTCTTAATTTATATCCTTCCGAAAAAGGCAATCCATTCTCTCAACGGACTGAGGGAGAGGACGCAATTGGGCAAAGGGTATAAAGTGTTGTCCCGGAACCTCGCAGTCAGATTAATTAAACGGTATAAACTTCCTTGTTGATGCGAGGAAGCGACATACTGAGAATACTTTGAACGTCGGAGATGGTGTAACGAAGATGATGATGATCATCATCTCGCCGACATTATGCCCCGTTTTAACCTTGATAAATTATCGCCACTTCGTATAAAGTTTGTAATAATCGAATTTGAAACGAGTCCGTCATCCTGTGTGTGATGGGGGAAGTAGAGTAATCATTCCTTGATATTGTGATTACAACCTTAGCTGTTCAAACACAGTAACGTCTTCCGTACACACACGATACGTGCCAGTATGATATGCTTCATGTTACACCAAGGGCTACGTCGAAGCCAATGTCGTAACACCGTTTCCCGTTGATCAGCGAAACGACATTGGGTCGTATAGAAGTTGGATGGGAGACCGTCCACCGCGTCCAGACTATGTAGAGACCCGTTGTTCGGATCCCACGTAAAGCTGTAGGTCCCCTCCGTCATATGACCTTAGATGTTGCGAAGGTTAAATAAACCCAATCATTATTTCATGTTACCAAAAATGTACCGTTACAAAGAATAATACGTATTAGAATAATTGTGGAGCATCAAGCTTGACCTTCGTCGGAACGACCAATTTGGGCGGAACAAAACCAAAGTACCCTTTAAGCTTTAATTAATAATAATTACACTTATGTGACTAGACCTATTATAAAGGAGTCGGAAAAAAATTGAAGTGATGATTCACACCCAAATACCATAAACAAAAATCTGATAACATTGTCGTGGTGCATCGTGTCTTAGGCTTCAAACTATTGTTACAAATATTTGCGTCAACCGGCCTAAATTGCGTGCACTAGCGTGTTACAGACTCATTTCAACTTTCTAAAATTACATCATAACGATTTCAAGAGACGCCGACTCTAGAGTTATCATAGATGAAGTAATAAGTAAGTAGCTAATTAAGTCTTTAAGCACTTTTTAAAAGCGACGTCAAACCAGACAATAATGAAGAAACATCAAATACTTTTAAATATAAACTTCAAAATTCTCTTATCTGATATCAGTTAGGCGCTATCTCCGCAAAGGTTACGTACGGTTTATATAATATTAAGTTTACTTACTATTTATCTAACTACCACAGTAGTCTACTAGTACTATTTAGGGTAGCAGATAACCGGTAAAAGGAAAAGTATGAAGCGATAAACTATCATCATATCTCGTTAAAGACGCAAAATATGAGCCAAGCCCATTTGATCTCAATGAAAGAATGTACGAATTCAAGAACTTTGAGAAATAAGTAAACATTTTAACTTGGAAAAACAGAAACAAAGAAATTAATACGTTAATTAAATTTTACCTTGACCCTACATCAAATCTCGTTTAAAAATGGGACTACTACTACTAATCAGGGGCGCCGAGAGGGCGGGGAAGCCGGGTTAAATCCCCGGGACCCGGAAAGAGAGGGGGATAAAATCTAAAAATATTAATAAAGCAATTGATTAAATAACGGAGGAAATATAATTAATGAACGTACATTTTAGAGAGATTATCATACCGTATGTTTTGAATAGTGATTCGGACGTATAATCAGTTTGCTCGTTACGTACACAAAGAACATTCGTAATAAAATACCGAGTAAACACGGGGGCCCATATACCAATCCTTCCCGGGGACCGTGGCAGCTCTCGCCGGCTCCGCTACTAATAATAATTATGAAGAAGCAAAAACCACACTGGCTGGACGTATATAGTCGACCCCTCGATGCTCATATATGGACCTTCTCCCGCATCTACAACACGGATCTTAGGAGATGCGCGTATTAAATTATATACACGTACACGTAAATACCGAACGCAAGAAGCGCGCACAAACCATTTGAAACGTTTCACGCGATGTTACGATAACATGATTCACCTAATTAAAGTTAAAATCCAAGAACAAACTATGATACAACTTCCGGTTGTTACGAAACTCGGCTGAACTCATAACACTACTTACATACCGTAAAAGGAAAAACTCGAACGATACGTAATAAAGGCGTTCATTCTCGAACGTTAATACCAACACGTAGGGTTAAACGCCGCAACAAACTGGACAAGGTCGAAAGTAATGGAATTGATCCTTGGCACTAGGCCCTCAAGAACATTCATTCACTTTCAAAATCACCGGAATGGATCCGATTAAATTTCAATAAAGAAAAAAAGAAAAAGTTCAAATTTCAATAATTACGACATTTTTATAAGTATTGTTAGTTTCCTTAAAAAGCCTAAAGCATTCCTCTTCCATTTACACTCGAGTCATTTAAATCTCATACTTTTTACATAATTAATTAGACATAGGTTGTGTTCAGAGCAGATATATATATATATATATATATATATATATATATATATATATATACAATCTTGGTTTTGCTTCCGCCCGAATTGTTCATTCTGACGAAGGTCAAGCTTGTACAACTCAAACGTGGAATCCGAACAACGCTCCACCGCGGGGCAGTCAGAAATTACAAAGTCCTCGTCTGGACTCGATCTCACGACCTCCCGATCAGCAGCAGCCCAGCGTCCTAACCACTAGGCTACCCAGGGTACTCATTTATCTACCAACTATTTTTTATTTTGTGGAAGGATGTTTTGTGGAAGGATGAACAGCTGGGTTCTGCTGCGCGCCGCCTGCCGTCACGGGTTTCGATCCCGGGGCCATGGATTCGTAGTCAGCGATGCTAACCACTACAACACCGAGGCGCAATAAATAAATTAGTTAAAAATGATTAATCTAAAGAAATGTTCCTAAATTAAAAACAGAGTAAATCCGAAAAATACAAAATTAATGAAGTGTCCTAATCTTTTTGCAAAGCATTGTAGGTTAGAAACAAGATCGAACCGCAATTAAAAAGAAACCATATAGCCATAGGGATAATATAATTATCGAAGTATCTTTTAGAGGTCAAATTAACGAGACGGTTTACGTACTTCTTTCTCAACGTCTTCCCCCCCTCCCCCCACCGACCTATAACAAACACGAAAATATTGATCACTTTCAGAAAGGATGGACAGGCAGGCTATAGCTTGTATCAACTTCCGTGTCCTTTGAGCAGCTCAAATAAGATTAAATTAAGGCATGCAAATACAGGGTGTACATAAAGTCAGGATCTATTTTTGTGAAGCACTTGGAAATCATATGGAATTCAATCATAAAATGATAAAGTGGTAACATTTATTAAATAATTAAGAGTAGGATTCGACGTGACGCCCATCAGTATCCCTGCACAGCTCAAATCGTTCCACAGCATTTCTAAACACATTCTGGAGCATTTGCGGGGTTATGTTATCTGCAGCAGTTCGTATACGTAAGTTTTCAAGACTCGTAATCTTCGTCTGATAGACGTGCGATTTGATAAAGCCCCATGCAAAGAAATCTAAAGGGGTTAAATCTGGTGATCTCGCTGGCCAAGGTCTGCTGCTTCCGCGTCCGATCCAGCGATTTGGAAAACGTCCATTTAGATAATCCTGAACGATTTTGGCATAGTGACAAGGAGCAGCACCATGTTGATAGACGACGGGGATAGGATTGTTAGTACCGTCGTCTATCAACATGATGGTGCTCCTTGTCACTATGCCAAAATTTTTCAGGATTATCTAAATGGACGTTTTCCAAATCGCTGGATCGGACGCGGAAGCAACAAAAGACCTTGGCCAGCGAGATCACCAGATTTAACCCCTTTAGATTTCTTTGCATGGGGCTTTATCAAATCGCACGTCTATCAGACGAAGATTACGAGTCTTGAAACCTTACGTACACGTATACGAACTGCTGCAGATAACATAACCCCGCAAATGCTCCAGAATGTGTTTAGAAATGCTGCGGAACGATTTGAGCTGTGCAGGGAAACTGATGGGCGTCACGTCGAATCCTACTCTTAATTATTTAATAAATGTTACCACTATCATTTTATGATAAAATTCCATATGATTTCCAAGTGCTTCACAAAAATAGATCCTGACTTTATGTACACCCTGTATAAAACTGCGCGGATACCGAGACCTTTCAAACGAAGGGATAGGAATATAATGAATCCTCTACTGAAAACACTGATCATACCCAACTTGGAATGCTCAGTCTTAACATCCCTACATAAGAGAGACTAGTCAACTAGAAGTAATTCAGAGAAGCTTCACAGCCAAGGTCAATGGATGCAAAGGAACTAAATTACTGGTAAAGGTTACGTGAATTAAACTCGTATTCACTGGAAAGAAGAGAGAGAGGTATACCATTATTTACACTTGGGAAAATAATGGAAGAACTAGCCCCTAATCTTACTTTGAACCCTATAACCACTCAAAGAACAGTGGAAAGTAGAAAAGGAAGAATATGTCGTGTTCCCAAATTAAAGGCTAGAGAGGGAACGTCCTCAACTCTGAAGGAAAAGTTTTGTCGGGAGAGGACCAAGACTTCAACCAGCTGTCCAATGAACTAAGGAACACGAGTGGTGTAGCGGTGGATATCTTCAAAAGAAGACTAGACGCCTCGCTCAGAACAATTCCAGATGAGCCGGGTGTATCTGGCATGTGAGGGGGGAAGCACAAGAAATCACCTACTTCACCAGGCCAACTCAAGAGAGGGGGCAACAAGATTGACCGTGAAATGAGGAATCATCGCACGGAACATTTGAAAGGTGTGTGTGTGTGTGTGTGTGTGTGTGTGTGTGTGTGTGTGTGTGTGTGTGTGTGTGTAACAAAAGTCCGTTCTCATGGGGAAATAAGATGCAACAGAATTGAACGAGAAAATATTTTTAACTATACATTCCAGTACATGGTCAAATTGCATTGCCAATAACTTAACAGTGTTGCCACGTCATAAACTCATTATGATTAATCCTGTTGCATCTTGTTTCCCTATGAGTATTATATATATATAAGGCCAACTCAAGGGAAATATACAGGGTGGCGCAAAAGTCGCGCATCATAGGAATTTTCAGCGTTGATTTATGTATTTTTTTTCTTTTAGGTAGGGGATGGCTGCGAAATTAACAATAGACGAGAGGGTAAGCTTGGTTTTAATGTATGGAATACCAGGTACAACAAATCGATGAATCGGTACAGAATTTAAATTCTGTACCGATTCGTCAATTTGTTGTACCTGGTACTCCATACATTAAAACCAAGCTCTCTCTCTCTCATCTATTGTTAATTTCGCAGCCATCCCATCTAAAAGAAAAAAATAATATATAATAAACACAAAATCCCTATGATGCTCGACTTTTGCGCCACCCTATATATATATATATATATATATATATATATATATATATATATACTGTATATATAATAGGGTGGCCCTTAAAACTGAAGTGCCGATTTTGTATCCTCTCACCCATTCAATTTGTTCCGTTACTCGTCTAACTGCACTGTGCGAAATATGACTGTTTTCGAGAAATATTTAGAGGTCGCCCTCGCACGTCAAAGTTTTCCTTCTATTAGGTTTTCGATATACTCAATTACTCATACTCTTGTTCTCATTTGCAGGATTGATACATGATGGATACGCGACAAAAGCGTTATTTTGGTGTTTATTTTGTGGAAGAAATCAGGGGAAGGAAGCTTCCTTCCATTGGTCAGGCCTTTGGCCATTTCCTCTTCCTTCACGAGGAGAAGCAGCAGCCTGTCCGTGAGGCAAGCCGCAACACCGTCAGGGCCGCAATGGAATGGAATTCTGGCATTTGGCAAGCATTCCCACTCAGGCTTAACAGCACTGCATTGCCAAACTCGAACGGACCTTCGACGAGGGGAAAGGGCTGAAAAAACACAAGACCAGGACCGGCGATGCGCACGAGAAAAAAGATGATTTTAAGAAGTTGAACGATTTGTTCGAAATTGCGCGCGCGGATGCCATGATGATCAAGAACCCTGAAGACAAGGACTTCCTCCAGATACAGAGGCAGAAGGACAGGACTGGATACATCGCTGGACTGGACTTGGAGCAAACGAGAAGGAATGAAGAGGCGGCGAAGAGGAGTGTTCAGGAGAAGCTCCGGAAGAGGAAAGCCGCTGAGGAGTGCGAAGCATCTACCAGCCGAGCAGTTTTCGAGTCGTCTTATTCCTACGCATCCGAAGGAGACAGGGGATGACTCAGGGTGCCTGCGGAGGAGCGTGCCCTCCGAAGCGAAGTAGGGGGAGGACCAACATCATGACAGCCGGACTGGCAGCCGCACTTGACAGGACACAGATCTCCTCCAGGAGAGCCGCCTACATACTGACGGAAGCTGCTAGCAGTCTCGGACGGAATGCGGAAGAGCTGAACATAAACCGCAACTCCATTCAGCGACTCCAGGCTTGGCACCGATCGGAGACGGCACAAAAGATGAAGGAAGAATTCCAGGGTGAAGGTCCCCTCGTCGTCCATTGGGACGGGAAGTTGATGGAGGACTTGACGAGCAGGGAGCACGTAGAGCGTCTTCCAATCATTGTTTCGTGGCAAGGAGTTGAGAAGCTTCTTGGGGTCCCAAAGCTTCACACAGGAACCGGGGAGGCTCAAGCGTCAGCTGTTGTTGCTTGCCTGCAGGAGTGGGGTATCAGTGACTGGGTTCAAACTCGGTGTTTTGATACAACAGCATCCAACACAGGACATCGCTCCGGAGCCTGCTGCCTGATTGAACAGAAGCTGGGAAGAGATCTTCTCTACCTTGCTTGTCGTCACCACATCTTGGAACTGGTGATCGGAGCGGCTTTCGAGGCCGCACTGCGAGTTCCATCAACAGGACCGGATATCCAGCTCTTCAATCGGTTTCGGGAGAAGTGGTCTTTCATCAACCAGAAGGATTTCAAGCCCGCGATCACTGATCCTGTTGTGGAGGCTGCAGTTGCCCCGGTCAAGGAAGAATTCCTTCAGTTCTTCCAGTCCCAGACGGAGCATACCAGGGAAGATTACAGGGAACTCGTGGAACTCTGCATCATCTTCCTTGGGAGGACCCCACAGCGAGGCATTCACTTCAGTGCTCCTGGAGCAATGCACCGAGCTCGCTGGATGGCCAAAGTCCTCTACGCCATCAAGATCTGGCTTTTTCGGGACCAGTTCAAGTTGACCGCAGTGGAGGAGGGCTGCATCAAAGAACTCGCCTTGTTCGCTGTCATCGTGTACGCGAAAGCCTGGACAACGGCTCCACTTCCTCACCAGACTCCTCTCAACGACTTTCTCCTCATGAAGTCCTTGTTGAAGTACCCGCACGAGGCCATCAGCAAGGCGACCGCCAAGAAGCTCTCACACCATCTGTGCTATCTTTCCGAGGAACTGGTTGGTTTGTCTCTCTTCGATGAAAGGGTGTCCTGGGGAACAAAGCAGTTGATGGTGGAAGCCATGGAAGGCGAGGAAGAAGATGATCTTCCCAAAAGACCGAAGCTGGATGCAAGGATCTTCTTGGATAACGATGGAAAGGGTCTTGAGCAACTGGATGGAAAGGGTCTTGAGCAACTGGTGTCCGCAAACTCCAAGGCTCTTTTCACGAGGTTGGCCCTTCCGGATGATTTCCTCCGCCAAGACCCCCGCGAATGGCCCCAGTCCCAAAGCTTCCAAGCCGCCCCAAATCTGGTCCGGTCCCTGGCTGTGGTCAACGACAGAGCAGAGAGAGGAGTTGCCCATATTCAAGACTTTAACAAGAAGCTGACCAGCGATGAGCAGCAGCTCCAATTCCTCCTCCAAGTCGTCGCAGACCACCGAAAGAAGTTCCTGGACTGCAAGAAAGCGACACCTTTGAACAAAGGCAGGTAACAATGAGTGGCTAGCAACCACTTTTGAATAAGGGGGACCTGCATGCCCTGGGGCCAATACTGTCAAAATATAGATAATAAAATTTTGCACGATGAATTATCTCCTGAAATAGCATCTATCTGGGTATTCTGAGGGGTGAGAGCGAAATTTCCGTCAATTTCTGTTTTTGAGGTCATATAAGGGCCACCCTAATATATAATTACAGTAAACCCTCGTCCAACGCGGGGGTTAGGTTCCTTGAGAAGGGCGCGTTAGGTAAATCCGCGTTGGACAAACTTAATACCTTATGCTATGGGATAAATGGGGATACGTGAACGCGGCAGCGTAAAGTCTCCCATTAATACTTAGATACGTAGATTTTTTCTTCACACACACATGAATTTCCCTACCTATATTGTATATAAAACAAGAACATAATACAATCATAAACAATAATATTTACGTGATAAAAAAAATATATTAAATGAAAATAGCACGCATCTTTTCTTCTCTTTCGGATGGTGGGTATGGCAGACTCATTCACGTGATACTCGCGGCCAAGTGATGTTATGCTCATACCACAACACAACTTATCTAGAATCCTTATTTTTTTTCGGCTAATGTCATAACCTTACGACTTTTCTTCTCTTCACTATTACTTGCAAATGTTTTACGTTTAGGTGTCATACTGTCTAAGGGTAATAGCAAAACAGCAGCAAAATACGACAAAAACAATCCAACACAACTTCACTGAACTTAACGCGTTAGCGGGACTATGACAAAGGGTGATGCGAGGGGTGACGCGAAGGAGGGAGATGCGGGAGTGTAGGAGAAAACTAGTGATGGGACAATACCTAAATTTCAATCGATTCCGATTCCGATGCCAATAAAATGTCCCGATTCCGATGCCGATTCAGATTCTCAGTATTTTTATAGATAAGAGTTTACTTGGTGCTCTTCGGAAAACTATACCTATGTAGTCCTATTTTATTTATTTGTAAGTAACTATATAAAGTAATAGTATGGTAATATCACCTTAGAATCTAATTGAATCTACTTACATAGGCTATAATGAGTTATGAGCGGATCTAGGATCTAAAGTATGTTGTTTCTAAGTAGGCTGGACTAGGATTGATAGCTGCAGTCACGCTGCTATAGTTTTGTCTCATGGGTATTGCATCATGTATTGAAACATGGAATAGTTGCTTTCATTAGTTAGATCTGACGTTGCCATGTACTGCAAGTTGAAATAATTAAATACTAAAAATTAAAATCATCTTTTGAATTGAATAAATTGCTATAAATAAAAATACTAAATTTAAGTCTTGAATATCAGAATATCAGTAATCAAATTGCAAATGAAAATTAAATTTGTGCTCTGAAAAGAAAAAGATAATTTAATTAATAATTAGTTCATTTTTGTCACTAAATGACAAAGAATCGTTGTAAGAATCGAAAGTCGTAACCAAATTCTTACTATTCCGATGCCGATTCCTGAAAAACACTCGATTCTTCCGATTCTCGATTCCGATTAATCGTCACATCACTAGAGAAAACACTAGAGCGCGCATTGGCACGCGTACAGAACTACTGTATTAGAGCGTGTTTGGCGGACCGTGTATAATCAAATTTTCCGCTTTCGGCAAATAATTAATTGTTCGCATTTATTTTTCGCGTATAAGCAAATTCGCGCTGGACAAACACGCATTGGACGATGGCTTACTGTGTGTGTGTGTGTGTGTGTGTGTGTGTGTGTGTGTGTGTGTGTATACACAGGGTGTCCCATAAGTCCGGCATCATAGGAAAAATAAAAAAGACAAAACAAAAGCTTTTATTTACAGAACGTTCTCAATATGTCCACCATTGTTTTCAATACACAAATTCAGACGTGATACCCAGTCAGCAAGCACACGGTGAATGATGTCAGGAGTAATGGTGTTACATGCCCCAATAATGCGCTGCCGCAAATGTTCAACACTCCTAATTTTCTCTGCGTATACCAGCGCTTTCAAGTGGCCCCGGAGATAAAAATCTAGTGGCCTGAGATCCGAGCTTCTAGCTTGCCATTCCACAGGCCCTCGACGTCCTATCCAATGACCAGGGAATTGTTGGTACAGGTATTCCCTTACTTGGGTGCTGTAATGTGCAGGAGCGCCGTCTTGCTGGAACCACATTGGGAAATTTCCTTCTTCGTTCAAGACACTGGGAAATGCCTCTTCCTTGAGCATACGTAGGTAGGTGCGTCCTGTGACATGTTCATCGAAAAAGAGGGGGGCCTATGATGCGATCCTTCCAAATGCCACACCATACCATCACCCGAGATGCACCTTGTTCCTTTGAAGAGGTATACCAGTGAGGGTTGTTTTGAGACCAGTAGTGGGTGTTCTGTCGATTTACCTCACCATTTCCATAAAAAACAGCCTCGTCACTGAACAGAATGGTGGACGGGAAATTGGCATCCCGAGCATAAGAAAAATATGAATTATGGTTTGTAGAAATAGAAAAATATGAATTTCTCCTATTATGCCGGACTTATGGGACACTATATATATATATATATATATATATATATATATATCACTGATGCACTTCAAAACACTGAAAACTCTGATATGGTACAATTATATACACAAACTTTGCCAAGGCGTTCAACAAATGTAATCATGGAATCATAGCAGATAAACTGAAATATATGGGAAAGCTGGAAAGTGGAAAAATGGATATGTAATTTCCTCATTGAGCGGCAGGAAGTCGTAACAGTCCAAGGAATATCTTCATCTGAGTCAGAGGTCAGTACCGCAAGGAA
Source organism: Bathynomus jamesi (assembly GCA_023014485.1). NCBI lineage: Eukaryota > Metazoa > Arthropoda > Malacostraca > Isopoda > Cirolanidae > Bathynomus > Bathynomus jamesi. The sequence goes on along the minus strand of JAJOZX010000252.1, from coordinate 1,429,332 downwards.
CAGTATTAGTTCCATTACTGTTCATAATCATGCTCACAGAGAGATGAAGTTACCAATGACAGCACAGTAATATCCTTTGCTGATGACAAAAAATAAGAACAAGTATAAAACTAACAAACACGGTGAATATAGAATCCCTATAAACACATGAACAGAATCTACAATTGGTCAGAAGGAAACACTATAAAATTTAACACGAACTTCAACTATTAAGGTACGGAAGAATCGAGGAACTAAAATCCATGGAACAGTATGTCCCAAATAGACAAGAAATTCGGGGAAACTCTAAAGCAATAGATTTACTAATTATGACTGACTGATGGCTTGAAATTTGAAACAAGATAATAGTAAAACGAGCAAAAATAATAACTGGACAGAAACTGAGAACCTTCAAAAGATGGGAAAGAAAATCATGATTCCTCTGTTGAAAACAAAGATCATACCCCCCAAGTTGAAGTATTGCTCAGTCTTAACATCTCCATATATATATATATATATATATATATATATATAATATATATATATATAAATACTAGTTGACTACAAGGGACTCAAAGAAGCTTCACAGCCAAGATCGATAGATGCAAAGAACTAAATTACTGGGAAAGGTTACGTGAATTAAATTTATATTGCTAGACAGGGAACAGCCTCAACCCTGAAGGAAAATACCTTTGTTTTAGAAGGACAAGACTATTCAACCAGCTTCCCAAATACGAAACACGATTGGTGGAAATCTTCAAATAAAAGACAAGACATGATAATAAAAACCCACTCTAATAGACAAGAGTTTATTTCCACAACAGTTTCGATGCCCACTGGCATCCTCTACGGTGGATATAGAAAAACGAATTCGTTTTTCTGTATCCACCCGAAGAGGATGCCAGTGGGCATCGAAACTGCTGTGGAAATAAACTCTTGTCTATTAGAGTGGGGTTTTATCATCATATTTTGACCTTCACGTAGAAAAAAGTTTTTTGCATTTATTAAAAGACAAGACGCTTGGCCCAGATAAAGTGGAGTGCAAGAAACAAACTCTCTACTTTACTGACTTCCGTGAAATGAAAAACCATCCCACAGAACACACTGTGTGTGTGTGTGTGTGTGTAATGACTTTCGTTATAAAGAATTTTCTTCATATATATATATATATATATATATATATATATATATATATATATATATATATATATATCGCAGTGGTTAAGACGAGACTGAGTCCGGGCAAGGACTTTTTTTAATGTCCACTCGTGGTGGGTTGTGGTTTGGATTCCACGTTAAGCTGGAGCAACCGAGCTAGCGCGCGTTCTCTCTCTCTCTCTCTCTCTCTCTCTCTCTCTCTCTCTCTCTCTCTCTCTCTCTCTCTCTCTCTCTCTCTCTCTCTCTCTCTCTCTCTCAGCACTGGCTGTTCGGGAAACGGGTCGTGCTATGGGGCGGTCAGAATAGGGAAGGCTCCCTCCGTGCAATGCTTTTTAATGCTAGATCGATTAGGAATAAGTTTTGCGAGCTACGGACGCTCTTAGCATCAGAATACCAGGATATCGTTGCTATCACCGAGTCCCGGATTCATACTGATCGTAGGGACTACGTTCGGGAGTTCGAAATTCCCGGGTATAGAATGTTTCGCAAAGATCGCACCCGTGGGGACAGGGGAGGGGTACTAATATATGTCAGGGACACTGAGTCCGGTTGACTGCCAGTTCCGGTCGGAACGGGAGCTGCTTGGCGTCGATCTGAACGTGGGAGGGACGAACTATAGGTTAATCTTAGTGTACAGAGACCTCCGCATCTCCTCCTCGAGGAGGATACAGCCCTGTCACCGAACTCCGTAGCCTGCTAGGGGATAGGGTGTGTGTAGTTTTAGGAGACTTCAACTGTCGCGGCATAAAGTGGGAAGACATGACTGCTGATGCTGAAGGGAGGAGGCTAGTTGACTTTGCTGATGAGAACTTCCTCACTCAGTGGGTCAATGAGCCTACACGAGGCGAAAGCGTTCTAGACTTAGTATTCACGACCGAAGACAACCTCGTCACTGGCCTCACCGTTGACGAATCGTTGGGCGGGAGTGATCACGGTCTGATTAGGTTCCGTGTGCGCGTCCCTCGGGTGAAGCGTAATAACTCGAGGCAGTAAGCTCGATCTACGGCGGGCGGACTTTGTTAGCCTCAGGGATAGCGTAGGTGAGATGGGGTTAGAGGTCGGCGGCGATGTTGAGGAAGTGTGGAGTGCATTCCGGGACGAGTTTATGGTGCTGCAGTCTGCTGCTATACCCTCAAAACCGGTCACCCTTGCTTCAACGCAGCCTAAGTGGTTCAGTCGTGACATCGCTTCGGCTATCCGAAATAGGAAAGTAGCGTATAGGAGGGCGAAGGCCAATCGTTCCCATGAGAACACTGAAGCGTATGTCCGCCTGTGTAGGGAAGTGAAGGCGAAGGTTAGGCTAGCGAAACGTAACGAAGAACTACGGGTGGCAAGCCTATGCAAGGGGAAACCTAGAGAGTTCTTCAGTTATGTTAATAGTAGAAAGCCCATTAGAAGCACGAGAGGTCCGTTAAAGGACCGAAGCGGCGCTCTGCGGACCTCCGACGCGGACATCGCTAATGTGCTGAATGAGTACTTTGCGGGAGTGTTCACCAGGGAGGATACCCGCGTCATCCCCGAGCCAAACGCCAGGCACGAAGGTGCTGGCCTGGAGTGTTCGATGTACCGCGACAGTCGTTGCCGATAGAATAGACAAATTGAGCGCGTTTAAGGCTCCTGGGCCAGACCAATTTCTCCCCAGTGTTGCGGGAGGTGCGCGACCAGGTGGCTCCCCACCTGGCTACAGTCTTCAACAAATCGTTGGAGACGGGCCAGGTGCCTGGAGGGAAGCCAACGTGACCCCTATCTTTAAGAAAGGGGATCACGAAAGTCCAGGAATCTATCGTCCCATTAGTCTCACTTCAGTTGTAGGTAAATTATTAGAGGGGATAATAGCGGATAGGATCGTTGACCATTTGAATTCCTACAAGCTGTTTGGGGACTCCCAACATGGGTTTAGACGGCATAGGTCGTGTCTCACCAACTTGCTCGAGTTTTCCCACGTCATGTTGAGTATGATGAGAGTAGGGCGATTGATATACTTTATCTCGACTTTCAGAAAGCCTTTGATAAAGTACCTCACCGCCAGATAATGGCGAAAGTCCGCACGCTGGGTATCGGTGGGGAAGTAGGTAGGTGGATAGAAAACTGGCTGAAGTATAGGAGGCAGAGGGTTGTAATTAAAGGGGTTAGTTCGGCCACTGTTGTTTATCATTTACATAAATGATATAGACGGTGGCATCGTCAGTCGGATCGTCAAATTCGCTGATGACACCAAGCTTGGGGGCCAATGTTGTGACGCTCGAAGCGATCGAGCAACTGCGTGCAGACCTTGGTAGGATAGGTGTGTGGTCCGAAAAATGGCAAATGCCGTTTAACTTGGGTAAATGCAAAGTGATGCACATTGGCTACGCCAATCCCAAGTCGGACTACTCGATGTTGGGGAGTAATATCGAGGCCACTGATTTGGAAAAGGACTTGGGTGTGCTAATTAGCAGCGACCTTATGTTTACGAAACAGTGCGTAGAGTTGGAAAAGAAAGCCCAGAAGTTGTTGGGTTATATCAGGAGGCAAGTTCAGTTTCGGAACAAGGAGACTTGTGCTCTCTCTGTATAATTCCCTGGTTCGGCCGCACCTGGAGTATGCTGTGCAGTTCTGGTCGCCCACCCTCAGGAAAGATATTGAGAGGCTGGAGCGAGTGCAGGCGAGGGCCACAAAGTTAATCTCTTCCGTTAGGCATATGGGCTACAATCGACGCTTACGCGCCCTGAACTTGTTTTCGCTGGAAACTGAGAGGCTGCGCGGTCAACTCATCGAGGTTTTCAAGCTCTTACGCGGGTTCAACGATGTTGATTTTAGAAGTATATTTAGTTTAAATGATAACTCAACTCGCAACAATGGTTGGAAGTTGGATTTGAAACGGTTTAGGACTAGTGTGTGTGGGAATTACTTTACGTATAAGATCTGTGACACGTGGAACAGGTTACCTTCAGAAGTTGTGAACAGTTCCTCTGTGGACCATTTCAAGAAAAAGTTAGACCAAATCTTGCACACTATTTGAGGGTGTAGAAAATTTTCCCTGGCACCCGTCGCCATTGGTACCTCCTTGGTATGGGGCGCAAAGCCTTTTGAGGTACTTTTCCTTGTAACTTCTTTGTGACTCACTCGCGCGCGCTCTCTCTCTCTCTCTCTCTCTCTCTCTCTCGACCCTACTACCACCTCATGAGTGGGAAGAGAGGCTTTGGAACCTCTATAAATAACACCATTTAACGCTCGTAGGTCGTGAGACTGGGATGAAGGGGTCCCAGGCGTAGGGGCGCGATGAATGGAGTGTGGCTAGTGCCCCGTTAAGCCCATTCCTAACGCGTAATGACCTGATCAGCCCCCTGCGACCGTTCTTTGGTGACCAATTGATGGTGCTTGGCTGTACTACTCTTAGGTGAGAGATCTTTACTGCCCAGCTGGCTGGCAGGCCAGCGGGAAGTCTCGGGCATAGCTGCTAGGTCTGGTGGAATATCCCTTGCACACTGGATTCTAAGAGTCTGGCCTTATGTGAGTGGCTAGTAAGACTTAGCAAGGAGCTGCATCTCGCTGTCGCTCCTGGCGGGAAATCCGTGACGCCTGCGTCGCGAGTGTTTGTCAGTTGGTAGCTGCGACACGTTTGAGACTGTCCGGCCCTGGGGAAACCCTTGGTCGGTGCGGCAGCAGCGAGAGGTGGTCTTCTGGATGGGATGAACGTCATTTGCAGAGGCGGATGCGGTTTGCGCAGGAAGAATTCACCGACCCCCTCCATTTTTATGTACTGGTTAGAAAGTTTTAGTGTGTTCGTTGCTAGAACGCTTTATCTTATTTAGTGTATTCGAAGTCAGAAAAATAAGTTACAATGACTGGACCGCAGAAACTGAAGGCTGAGTATGCGAAGTGTGGAGTAAACCAGTGGGTGACGAACTTCAAAGAAGCTTGCTTCGAAAAGATTAACCACTCCAGCATGTGCTGCTTTTGCGAACTCGTGCAGTTGTACGAGAAGCTAGAGGAGAGGGTCCGGCGGCTCGAGTCGTCCAGATCGGCTGTTGGAGGCGCGGCGGTTGTGCCGCGGCTGCGCCCTCCACCCCGGAGCTTATTGATGATAGCCGCCCTGGAAAGGCAGTCCAGCAGCGGACTGGACAGAGCTCGAGACCGCGGAGGAAGGGTAGAGGTGCAACCGGGGACCGGAGTGCAAAATCAGCATCAGGAATTTCCAGCGACCCACGTGGAATGCACAGAACCGCGACGCAAGGTGGAGGGAGGGGAGGGTGCAAAGAAGGGGCCGATAGAGAAGGGTGGGAAGGAGCCTACTGATGGCGTAAAGAAGCCAAAGGATGTAGCTGCCGGTCGGGGTGGGGTCGGGTGCTGTAAGTGCGGTTGAGTCTACGAGTGGCGACGGGTATTGAAAGGTATCGGTCAAGAAGGCTGCGAAGCCGAAGCCTGAGACCCCGGTTGCCGCTGTCAGGACCTCCAACTGCTTTAGTCTCCTGTGCGCGAAGGAGGAAGACACCGTTTTCATTGGGGACTCGCACTTAAGGAAGGAGTTAGAGAAGCTACGCGTGGCTAGTCGGAGGACTACGATCGTTGTCCACACTGGTGGCAACGATCTGTTCCTCAAAGGCGGTAGGGGTAGGTTCAACCGAAGGGATCATCACCGAGATCATATCTCTTGCAGATGATCTAAAACTTAAAACAGACGGGAATGTTGATGGATATTTTACCGCGGATGAATGCCAGTGACCACGCGCTCAGTAAGGTGATTGGCATCAACGAGAGGGTGCAAGACTTGTGCGTCTCACTGGGCGTGAGGTTTGACCCCTTCGACGCGTTTTCGGGTAGGTGGGACCTTTATCAGAGAGATGGTGTCCACCTCAATGACAAGGGTAAAGGTGTGCTAGGCACGTTGCTCGACCGGCACCTATACCGTATGGTGAGATCAAGCCCGGGATTGATGACGGGCCCACACTGGGGGCAGATGATCTTGAGCCGCTGGTAGACGTACCTTCAACTGAAGGGTGCGTCCATGTACAGGTGGGTGACCCTCCTTCACCGTTGGAGGGGGCTCAGGCTCCTGCAGAAGTTGCCCTCTTTGGTGAGGGGCTCAACTCCCGACAGCCGTGGCTGTTTGGGAAACAGATCGTGCTAGGGGGCGGTCAAAATAGGGAAGGCTCCCTCCGTGCAGTGCTTTTTAATGCTAGGTCGATTAGGAATAAGTTTTGTGAGCTACGGACGCTCTTAGCATCAGAATATAAGGATATCATTGCTATCACCGAGTCCTGGATTCATACTGATCGTAGGGACTACGTTGGGGAGTTCGAGATTCCCGGCTATAGAATGTTTCACAAGGACCGCACCCATGGGGAGGGGTACTAATATACGTCAGGGACACGTTGAGTCCGGTTGACTACCAGTTCCGATCGGAACTGGAGCTGCTCGGCGTCGATCTGAACCTGGGAGGGATGAACTATAGGTTAATCTTGGTGTACAGACCTCCCGCATCTCCTCGAGGATGATACAGCCCTGTACACCGAACTCCGTAGCCTGCTAGGAGACATGGTGTGGGTGTGTGTGTGTGGGTGGGTGTGTGTGTGTGTGTGTGTGTGATTTTAGGGAACTTCAACTGTCGCGACATAAATTGGGAAGATAGGACTGCTGATGCCGAAGGGAGGAAGCAAGTTGACTTTCCTGATGAGAACTTCCTGACTCAGTGGGTCAATAGGCCTACACGAGGCGAAAGCGTTCTAGACTTAGTATTCACGACCGAAAACGTTGGGCGGGAGTGATCACGGTCTGATTAGGTTGTGCGCGCGCGTCCCTCGGGTGAAGCATAGTAACTTGAGAGGCAGTAAGCTCGATCTACAGCGGGCGAACTTTGTTAGCCTCAGGGATAGCGTAGGTGAGATGGGGTTAGAGGTCGGCGGCGATGTTGAGGGAGTGTTGAGTGCATTCTGGAATCAGTTTATGGTGCTGCAGTCTGCTGCCATACCCTCAAAACCAGTCACCCTTGCTTCAACGCTGCCTAAGTAGTTCACTTGGGACATCGCTTCGGCTATGCAAAACAGGAAAGCTGCGTATAGGAGGGCGAAGGCCAATCGTTCCCATGAGAACACTGAAGCGTATGGTCCGCCTGTGCAGGGAAGTGAAGGCGAAGGCTAGGCTAGCCAAACGTAACGAAGAAGTCCGGGTGGCAAGCCTCTGTAAGGGGAACTCTAAGGAGTTCTTCAGTTATGTTAATAGTAGAAAGCCCATTAGAAGTATGATAGGCCCGTTAAAGGACCCCAGCTGCGCGCTGCGGACCTCCGACGCAGACATCGCTAATGTGCTGAATGAGTACTTTGCGAGTGTGTTCACCAGGGAGGACACCCGCGTCATCCCCGAGCCAGGCACGAAGGTGCTGGCCTGGATAGTGTTCGGTGTACTGCGACATGCGTTGCCGATAGAAAAGCCAAACTGAGCGCGTTTAAGGCTCCTGGGCCAGACCAGTTTCTCCCAAGAATTTTGCTGCGCGACCAGGTGGCTCCCCACCTAGCTATAGTCTCCAACAAATCGTTGGAGACAGGCCAGGCGCCTGGAGGGAAGCCAACGTGACCCCTATCTTTAAGAAAGGGGATCACCAAAGTCCAGGGAACTATCGTCTTATTAGACTCACTTCGGTTGTAGGTAAATTATTAGAGGGGATAATAGCGGATAGGATCGTTGACCATTTGGATTCCTACAAGCTGCTTGGGGACTCCCACATAGGTTTAGGCGGCATAGGTCATGTCTCACCAACTTGCTCGAGTTTTTCCACGTCATGTGGAGTGAGTACGATAAGAGTAGGGCGATTGATATACTTTATCTCGACTTTCAGAAAGCCTTTGATAAGCTACCTCACCGCCAGCTAATGGCCAAAGTCTGCGCGCTGGGTATCGGTGGGGAAGTAAGTAGATGGATTGGAAACTGGCTGAATAATAGGCGGCAGAGGGTTGTAATTAAAGGGGCTACCTCGGGTTGGACCTCGGTCACTAGCGAGGTAACTCAGGGTTCCGTTTTGGGGCCACTGTTGTTTATCATTTACATAAATGATATCGACGCTGGCATCGTCAGTAGGATCGCCAAATTTGCTGATGACACCAAGCTTGGGGCCAATGTTGGGACGCTCGAAGCGATCGAGCAACTGCGTGCGGACCTACGTAGGATAGGAGAGTGGTCCGAAAAATGGCAAATGCCGTTTAACTTGGGTAAATGCAAGGTCATGCACATTGGTTACGCCAATCCCAAGTCGGACTACTCCATGCTGGGAGTAATATCGGACATTAATTTCGAGGACGACTTGGGTGTGCTAATTAGCAGCGACCTTAAGTTTACCAAACAATGCGTAGAGATGGAAAAGAAAGCCCAGAAGTTGTTGGGTTATATCAGGAGGCAATTTCGATTTTGGAAGAAGATGATTGTGCTCTCTGTACAATTCCCTGGTTCGGCCGCACCTGGAGTATGCTGTGCAGTTCTGGTCGCCCACCCTCAAGAAAGATATCGAGAGGCTGGAGCGAGTCCAGGCGAGGGCCACAAAGTTAATCCCTTCCGTTAGGCATATGGGCTACAATCAACACTTACACGCTCTGAATTTGTTTTCGCTGGAAACTGAGAGGCTGCGTGGTCAACTCATCGAGGTTTTCAAGCTCTTACACGGGTTCGACGATGTCGATTTTAGAAGCACGTTTAGTTTAAGTGATAACTCAACTCGCAACAATGGTTGAAGTTGAATTTGAAACGGTTTAGCACCAGTACGTGTGGGAATTACTTTATCTATAAGATCTGTGACATGTGGAACAGGCTACCTTCAGAAGTTGTGAACAATTCCTCTGTGGATTAGTTCAAGAGAAGATTAGACCGAATTTTGCACAATATTTGAGGGTGTAGGAATTTTTCCCTGGCACCCGTTGACATTGGTACCTTCTCGGTATGGGCCGCAAGGCCTTTTGAGGTGGTACTTGTCCTTGTAACCCCTCTCTCTCTCCCCCCCTATATATATATATATATATATATATATATATATATATATATATATACAGGGTGGGCGGAAAGTAGCTCCCTATTTTGGATTGGTAAAAAAATACGTATATTATCCATTTATTTCAGAAGAAATAATATGAAAAGGTAGGCATACATGGTAGGTTTTCTCTAAAATTCAATGTGGGCTCCAACTCTTTCCACCAGCTTCTGGAGCCGCCCAGGAATGGCGTCCACTGACTTTAGCAGGAACTCCGGCGGGATGGAGGACATGACTTCCCGAATTCGGTCCTCCAGTTCTTCCAATGTCCTCGGTTTGGTGCGGTAGACTTCTTCCTTTACCCACCCCAAAGAAAGAAGTCGCACGGTGTCAAGTCGGGGCTCCTGGCTGGCCATTGATGTGGACCACGACGACCCATCCAACGCCCAGGGAAGTGGGCATCCAGCCACTCACGGACAACAAGAGCGAAGTGCGGAGGGGCGCCATCTTGCATAAATATCAGATCGTCGATGTTCTCCCATGTGCTGACAACCGGCCAGACCTCGTTTCGCAACATAGCAAGGTACCGCTCAGCACTTCGCTCTTGTTGTCCGTGAGTGGCTGGATGCCCACTTCCCTGGGCGTTGGATGGGTCGTCGTGGTCCACATCAATGGCCAGCCAGGAGCCCCGACTTGACACCGTGCGACTTCTTTCTTTGGGGGTGGGTAAAGGAAGAAGTCTACCGCACCAAACCGAGGACATTGGAAGAACTGGAGGACCGAATTCGGGAAGTCATGTCCTCCATCCCGCCGGAGTTCCTGCTAAAGTCAGTGGACGCCATTCCTGGGCGGCTCCAGAAGCTGGTGGAAAGAGTTGGAGCCCACATTGAATTTTAGAGAAAACCTACCATGTATGCCTACCTTTTCATATTATTTCTTCTGAAATAAATGGATAATATACGTATTTTTTTACCAATCCAAAATAGGGAGTTACTTTCCGCCCACCCTGTATATATATATAAGTTACGTTAGCTCTTATTCGGTGGTAACTTTTGTATAACTTTTTTCATACTCAGAAAATAACTCCTATTTTGTTGATGCTTTATGGGTTCAATTTAGGCTAGGTTAGGTTAGCCTAAACTGAAACAAAAAACTGGCAGTATAAAATCCTGTGGTAGCATGTAGTAGTAGTAGTAATTTGATTCAACGTATTTTTAATTAAAACCCTAACGAGAGTAAACCTCGAAATAATAAATCATTATATACGGTAAAACAGCGCATTCTCAAAAAAAATTTAATGGAATCCTTCCTACCTTAACGGGAGCGTAAGTGATTAAAAATTTGAAAAATAAAAGTACCTCTCGGAGCTAATGTAACTTCAATGACCACTGACGAAAATGTACGAAGAATTTGGCCATTGGCCATTTAGGATGGATATATATATATATATATATATATATATATATATATATATATACGCGAACGGAAAGAAGTCTAAATTACAAAGGAGTGAAAAAATACATTGCAGAAGCTTCCGGATATATATATATATATATATATATATATATATATATATATATATATATGTATATATATATATATATACGCGAACGGAAAGAAGTCTAAATTACAAAGGAGTGAAAAAATACATTGCAGAAGCTTCCAGATATATGGCGAGCTTTTTAATGATTTTAAGCAAATGTCACGAAAGCGCTGAACGCAAACAACGCATGAAACAAAGTAATTAGATTTCTGCGGTGCAGTAATTTAATTGTTTTCATAAAAATTATTATTATTTGGTGACAGCCACAGGCTTCGCTTTCCATCGATATTCATGAAACTTTGAGGAAATGCCACTATAACTGGCTCTGGAATTTATCTGAACTGGCCGATTCTCACCTTTCTTGACCAACTCCAAAAAATATTCGCGCGCGAGCAGTGATAAAAGTTTAAAAAAAATTCTCCTCGAACTTATATCTATTTATTATCTCAAAATATTGCTAATCAACACAATTTTTTTTCCAGCAAAAAATAATTTCAAATATAGATTTTGGAGATTCAATGTTAGGCATTTTTTTTTAACCCGTTGTAAGCTTTAATGACAGATCGAGCCTGTAGACGCGCGAACGCCCCTGCGGAAATAAATTCGACGTAATCCTTTAAGCGAAGAAATTTACCACAAATACGGTTCACGCGGGAGTCCTTTCGAGCCGAATACAATTTTGTGTGGTTTTCGTAAGCGTGGAGTTAAAGATAACGAAGTAAAAATCTATGGTATTTTCACGCAGAACATCCTCATATTACATTTTCCGTACTTTCCTGTTATCCCGGACCCCAGACTTTTTGCCAGACTTCATTTTTGATACGGAATATTTTCGTTAAAACTAACGAAAATATCACGACTTAACCTAACCAATTATCAAGGGCGTATAGTTTACCTAACGTGCATTCAATTAACCTAATTAGTTGGTAGGGTTAGGTTAAGTCGTGATAATAGTTTCAACGAAAATATTCTGTCAAAATTGAAGTCTGGCAACTGGCAAAAAGTCTGGGGTCCGGGATAACAAAGTACCCATTTTCCTAAATTAAATATGGAAATCATCATTATTTTCGCTTCCAGCAAAAATAATTAAAAATATTCTATTTCACACATCTTATAAGCTGCCGTAACATTAATGACAGATCGGGGCTCAGGGCGACTGACTAATTATTATTATTATTAACCAAACATTAAGTTCTGAAACTACTAATTGACATTGAAATCAAGGCCACAGCATTACATCAATGAATAAGAAGGGCTAAGCAAAATCTTATATTATGCAGCCCAAGACTTCATAAAATTAACCTCACAAACTGTAAAAGAGAATGCGTAAATGATTAAACAATGCTAAAAACAGCATTTGCAACCCGATATTACTTTTAAAATTTAATAAAACTACTGCGTTGCAATAAAAAGGTATCAAATTTTCAGAGAATGAAATTATACTGGTTTATTCGGATACTATTTTTTACACGAAATATTGGTAAATGCTTTAAAAAATAAGTCTTGAATTGGGGACTTTTCCAAAATTTGGACCGTTTCCTATTTTTTGGAAAATAAGATATTTAATGTAGATTTTTAAGCCGATTTAAAAAATGTTAAGTCTTTTTTTGGAGAAATAATTATTTTAAAAGTTACACGGTGTTCTAGTTTATGTATAATTACTATTTTAAAAGTTACATCGTGTACTATTTTACCTATAGTTACTGTAGGAAAATCTTTTGCACATTGGCCACAACACAATCGTAGACTTCAACCACCACTTAAGAGGGGTAAGTAACTTAACTTAACCTAACCTAACACGAGGCGTTGAATCTGCGTGGAATAAGGCCAAACGAAGGAATGAGAGAGTCAGGGACTCACCGGCAAATGATTGATACCTACTAGTGCGAATTCATATGGCGACAGAAAAATAACGGTCGAAATCTATTCACACAAATACTTAGTGACATAAGCCAATATTACTAAATAATATAATAACTTAGTTTTCAGTTGTATTGTTAGAGTTTTTGACCTAATACAAAATTACAACAACAAACACAATGGTACTTACTATTAACGGGGGGCCACCACATATTGATGATTGGTTAGGTTGTTGTAATATTTTCGTTAGTTGAAAATTTTTAATACATCATTTTTTAAATAGCAATATTTAAAATATTTAAAATATTTTTTTATACAATTTTCTGAAAAAAAAAAAAAATTTAGGCTTATTCATGATGAAAATTTGGGATCTACCAAATGTTTCTGTGTAACATGTATTAATCATTGTAAATATTTTTAAAAATATTGCTATTTAAAAAATGATGTATTAGAAATTTTCAACTAACGAAAATATTACAACTACATTAAATATCTTATTTAAAAAAAATCGGAAACTCAAATTTCGGAAAAGCTCCTTGAATCAGTCTTTTAACACCATTCTGAATCTCGTATTGGCCTCTCCTCGATACAAAAAACTGAACAAAAGTTAATTTTACCCGCGCATAACAATCTCTGAATAAAAGATACAATCACAACTGTTGAGTTTATTTTTTCCTGAGAAGATTATCGTTCTTCCGTCAGACGCTTTTCATCGAAAGGTTGGAAATTCCAATACAATTTCAAAATTGTCCTTCACTGACAATTAATTAGGCAAGTTTCAAATGGGGTCCTTTGCCATTAACTATTCTCCATACCAGCCTATGTGGGACTAAGAAAACTTGGATCACCCGAGCCTTTTTTAGTTAGCTTTATAAGGCTAACTAACGAAAATATCACGACCTGACCTAACCTAACCAATCGTCAAGGGCGTAGAGTTGACCTAACGATTGGTTAGGTTAGGTCGTGATATTTTCGTTAGTTAGCCTTATAAAGCTAACTAAAAAAGGCCTGGGTAACGGATCTTCAGGTTATCCAAAAACTTTAAATTCTTAATAAATTGATGTGCTGTCATAATAGGGTCTCGGCCCCTATACTTTAAAGTTCTTGAAGAACACTAACTTTGATATCCTAGTACTCCCAACTTTTTATATTTTTTTTAATCTTTCACTGCAATGGATATTTCCCAAAAGAATTAAATCTTTGGGCAATGACCCAAATGAAAAAACAATTAAATGATACGGTAGCCTAGGCTATATTTTGTGATAAAACGTTAAGAATGTGGAAGCCTACACTGGTGTGTGTGTGTGTGTGTGTGAATATTTTAAGTATTACAAGTTAAAATGGTTACATCGGGTTAGGTTACCTTCGGGAAGATGATAAAGGCTGTGTTGATAATACTGATTATATGAAACTTTATTTGATTCTATTCTCAGCCTTATTCACCAATACAAAAAGTTCATTACTTGTCACCTTTAATCTTGGGTAGTATCCACTTTATTCCGATGTAGGATTGTATTAATACATCAACAAACGCTAAAAACACTTCGTGACCACAAACACGAACTGCCACACTAAACTAATTAATTAACTGGTATTTTGAAAGAAACTACTCGCACAAAAAATGCAGCTAGGCCTCCATACCCAAGAATTCGCCTCTTATCTTAACCATTTAATTCTACCTTAGCTTCGCTCTTGGACCCTTTACAAAGCTACATAAAATATCAGTAGGCTTAACAAGACTACTAAGAGATCCTACCATACCTTTTTGCTATTTTTTTTACTAGAGTACATTACAGGCTTTTGAGGAATTTTGGAATTTTAGGTTAGGTTATATATTAAAACCGTTTTTGATGTTTGAACGAAATTAACCTTCATTCAAACCGCATCAAAAACCATCAGAAAAACAGTTTTGATTTACAAAGCCTTTAATGTACACTTTTAAAAATTTACCAATTTTTTAAAGCAGAATCACGCTCAACTAATCCACCTAGAAGGCACTTACATTCACAGTTTGAAGAGTGTGGAAGACATCCGTTTGCCTGGACCTGTTAAAAGAAATTCTTCCTTCACTGGGAGCAGAGCCTACTTTTTTCAAGTCCTACTGGACTACAGCAACGCCTACATGTATCTAAGTAGATCTTGGAAACAACGAACGATGCTGCGACTGCCTTCCCAATATATCGGGACTTTCACAGTAGTATTGTTTGAAATGTCTCGCCTTCACTAGATAAATCTTTAACAGTATTTCAGATAAAAGATAGGCCTACGAAATTAAGGCCCAGTGCAGTCGAGGGGGGGGGAGGGGGGGGAAATTTTAATACCATACGTAGAAATTATGAGTGGGAAAAACGGTAGGCTAAGAACTCGCTTGATCCGACTTCAGCTTTTTTACTTGAAAAAGGTTCAATTAAAACACTTTCCGCCCACTCTGACATAAATCTTTTTATTAAAGGATCGACAATTATCGAAAGCAGCGACTAAAAGTTTATCAAAATAAGAGATTCTTCGAGCAGCTAACCAGACCACCACCGCCTACTGCGCAAAACCGACTGACTGCTCAGTTTCATGCTGTATTGCTGCTGTCGTGACTCAGATAGTCACTGAATGACAATTTGACGTACTGACTCTCGAGTCGTCGTTAAACGAGTCATGCAGAATTTCAAGGTACTGTTTTTTTAATAAATCGCCCTCAAATGCTGAAAATCACTTCCAACATAAAATCACACTTTTAATTAATACCGATAATGAAGAATTTCTACAAACTCAAAACAGTTGCCAAAAAATAATAAAAAATAATGAATGGGATAACTGTAATATATATTTTAAATTATAAATTCCTCACCACACTAGCTAATGTGATCAAATTTATTGCTACGCATTGAAAAAAAAAATAAATAAATAATAATAATAATAATAATAATAATAATAATAATAATAATAATTATTATTATTATTATTATTCCCAGTACTATTTTTTCATTTGGGGAAAATTTAGAAAATGTTTCCTATATAAAACGTGAACCAAAGTGTATTCAAACTTTTCCGCCTCTTGACTCCGGTATGTACACATTTATCCAAACATACAGAAAACATTCACAACTTGCAAAAAAGTTAGACAAAACAATTTTAAAGTGTTTACAGACATATATTAAAAACCTCCCACTTCACAGAAAAAAAAGACCCCCCCCCCCCATCTCTCTCTTTGTTGGACCTATAACTCGGTAAATAGAGCTGTAAATTTTGCATAAAATCAAAACCATATGTTCGAAGTTTTTGTGACGATACCAAGTATATTATTGGCTAGTTTATACAGCGGTGCTATCT
Source organism: Bathynomus jamesi (assembly GCA_023014485.1). Taxonomy (NCBI): domain Eukaryota; kingdom Metazoa; phylum Arthropoda; class Malacostraca; order Isopoda; family Cirolanidae; genus Bathynomus; species Bathynomus jamesi. The sequence continues at coordinate 1,413,535 of JAJOZX010000252.1, read as the reverse complement.
TTGTGCGCATAGCGTAATTGTAGAGCTAGCTTATATATTCTCTTTCCTGTAAAATTTCCTTGGCTACGTTTCCAGATACTTTTCAACCTTTTTCCGTACCCGCCTCTGGCGGGGAAGAAGCGGAGGGTGGGAAGAGTGTCTTATACTTTTCTATTCATTTTTCTACTACTGCATGAATAGGTTAAAAATGAACTACCATATTTTACGCCTCATAAGACGCTACAAGTGGTAAGACGCACCCTATTTTTAGCAAAGAATATTTAGCAAAAAAATATTTTGAAGATTTATCAGCCTGACAAAAAATATATTCCCATAACTTTATTAAAAGAACATTAAACAAAACAATAACATACGAGCCATGAAGTGATTTTTGGAGACGTTTTTCAGGAAAAAAGTAGCAGATGTAAAATACGGTAGTTTAATAATAGGAACATTCCCGAGTGGACCGAAAGGTCTTTGAGGCTTCCTCTTGTCCTTGTAACACACACACACACACTATATATATATATATATATATATATATATATATATATATATATATATATATATATATATATATATATATGTTTAACTCCGTGATTAAGCATTTCTTCTTGGAATGCTAAACAAGATTAGAATTATGAAAAGGATTAAAAGAAAAATGCAAGTCACACACGATAAAAAAAACCGTCACAAAATGTTCAGAATATAACTTAATTGCATTACATTTAAAAAAAAAATCACGTTTTCAACCCAATATTTCAACTTACAAAACGAGAAAAAGCACTACCATTTCTGAAATTGTGGTAGCGCCTCATTTTACTTCAGTATAATTATAAAGATGGTTCGCTCAATACAATAAATATTCTCAGGTGGTACAAGAAGCAAAAAAGATTGAAAATCGAAGGTACGGAGATTAGTTTCTAATCTATAGAAAATAAAGATGCTCAAATTACTGATAAGAATTTTTTTATCTTTTTTATCAAAAACCCCAGTATCAATATTAAAAAAATGTTTGTATTTCAAATTTATTTTTTTAAAGACTAAATTCGATGACACGATTATAAATGATGATAAGTTATCTCGAAAGGTCGTCCGATTGACGTAAAAATTTTAGTTTGAATAATTGGGAATCACTTTTATTTCATAACTTACTCATTAAAACATAATGCGTAATGATAACTCGAGGCACTGTCGTTGCTTCCAGTGGTGATGAATCACGTACGGAAGCCTCGTTTGTATGTTAGTTAACCGCCTATATAGTCGGCAGTTATTAATACCGCGAGCGGCCCAGGGTTGCCGTTTTTGGTACGAACGTACCAGAACTGGTACTTGAAAACGTTTTCGCATAGATTAGACTAGTGCCTACATTCAGTGACTCAGTCCTTTTGAAATCTGCTTTGTGTGTATATTTACGTTCAAGTGAAATTTTCATGGTGTTGTTAAGAGTTATCTTTAAATTATAAGCTTTAGAAATTGTTTTTCTAGTTAACCCTTTTACGATGAGTGGCAAAAGAAATGTACAAGATAAATCTGATGATTCGGATAATAATAATAATAATAATAATAATAATGATGGTAAAGAGAGAGCACCTAAAAAAGCACGTTATCCTCGCTATGATCACAAATTCCAAGTTAAGTGATTACGCGAAGAAAGATTTAAATCCTGGGTATGTAGAAGTAAGAAAAATAATGACAAAGCATTTTGCCCCGTGTACGAGCGCGATTTGGCAGGTAGTGTTACACTACTTGAAAAGCATAACAAAACTGAAAATCACTTGGAAAAATATAAATTTGAAAAGGCAGTGTAAGAAGGTGACGAATTATTTGGAACGTTCTGCGTCTCCCTTATTTGAGAAGCAAGTTGCGTCCTCAGAATTGAAACTCTGCGCCTTTATTGCGGAGCATAATCAGCCAATTGCAATAATGGACAATTACCTGGACTTGTTGTAAATGCACGCCCAGATTAAAAAATTGCGAAAGAAGTTAAATGAACTAGGACAAAGTCAAAGGGTATTTTTCGGAATGTGATGGGTGATACTTACTTTACAAATCTTGCGTCACAGTTAAAGCCCACTAAATTCTCTTTGATCATCGACGAATCAACTGACATCTTAACTCTTAAACAACTTGTCCTCTTAGCTCGGTTCTACGATATACATATTCAGAAAACATGTGATAAATTTTTAACTTTATTAGAAAAAAAAGATAGCGCAGCGCAAGGCATTTAGAGCTCGGTAGTAAATTTTTTGATAAAAGTAATGTTTCAATTGAAAATTTGATTGTATATGCGAGTGACAATGCAAGTGTAATGAGGAGGAAAGAAGGGGGGGGGGGGGGTGTCAAACCCTACTAAAAAAGAAAATCCCATCTCTCTTCGTACAGGGCTGTGTATGCCACTCAATGCACTTATGTGCATGTTCTGAGCTTCCAAATTACGTAGAAGAATTAGCTAGGAATATTTATTCCTACATATCAAATAGCCCCAAAAGATTATCTGACTATGCAGAATTTCAGAAATTTACTGAAACTCAACCTCGAAGGATATTGCACCCTGCTTGCACTCGCTGGTTTTCGTTAGAGGAGGTGGTGAAAAGACTATTAGAACAATGGCCCGCACTTGTATTGTATTTCACGTCAGCAACACTTGAAGATGGCATGGCTTCAGCTTCTTCAATATTGCAAGCATTGCATAACCCTGTAACAAAGATGTACTTTGCCTTTTTAGTTTTTATCTTACCTGCTATATATAAGATCAATTTGGAATTTCAGGCAGGAAGATTTAGGATTCAAAACTGCGCAGCTCTCTTAACAGCAGTTTCAAGGCTATTCTCAATAATTTCATTAAAAGAGAGGTAGTAAGAAACAGAGATACGTCTAACATCGATCCCTGTAATCCTTCAATCTATTTTAGCTTAGGTGACATATATCGTGGAGCTAGAACAGAGAGCATTTTTTTGGAACACACTGCTAATATTTCAAGAACAGATCTTGAAGAATTTCAACTCAAAACTGAATTTTTATGTATCCTTAATAAAACAAATGTTCAGGCGTTTTTTATCTTCTAGTATGTTTACTAATTTAGAATTACTTGAAGCGTTGGATCCTTCAAGTGTGAGTCAAGGAAGGCCCAATTCCATCATACCTCTTGCAGTAAAATTCCCCAATATCATTAAAGAAAATGATCTTGAAGAAATCAATAAAGAATGGAGGGAACTGACTTTATATGAAACGCCAGCTTGCGAAAATACAACAGAACCTGAGAAATACTGGTACGCTGTTTCACAGGAAAAGAGTGGTGATCGACCACGTTTTTCTAATCTATCAAGACTAATGCCAGATTTAATGTCTTTGCCCATTCGTCCGCTGCTGCTGCTGCTGCTGAAAGAATATTCTCACTAGTTAATAACATCAAAACAAAAAATAGATCTCGCCTTAAAACAGAGACACTCAATGACTTATTACACAGTAAGAATTTGCTGCAAGGTACTAGTTGCGAGTTATGGCAGCCATCAGAAGAACTATTTAAAAAGATGATGATTAGGAACTGGCGCATGAATGAAGAATTGGATGAAGAGGAAACTGCGAGGTTTTAATAAAATTATGTAGGTTTTATGCAATTTTTTTTCATTTGGTACCTTTTATGATTTTTTGGTACTTTTTGTCCGTCTGATTTGGTACCTTTTAAAAAATTTGAGTGGCAACCCTGCGCGAGCCGCTCATATTTCAAATAGATGTATGGACGGAGCGGGGCGGCACTTCATAAATGGTGGAACCTCCGTTTTCTACGTACAGTACTGTCGTACACCTACAAACAATTCGTGTCCAAAAAATTAATAATGCAATCTACGCGCACGAAAGTACGCAGTGTGACCGACCCAAACAAAGCACGACAGAATAAGGTCGAAGAACTCATAAACATAAGAGTTTATTGGTAAAGAAAACAATCACACTTTTAATTTAACGAATGATGTTAAAAAAAACAAAAACAAGTTTACAATTCCGATTCGATGACCTTTCTCCGCGCGGATTTGGTTGTTGTCCCCAATCGTCAAAGGTCGAAAGGTCGTTAAAAGTCACTCGAAAGTACTCTACAGGCAATGAGAAAAGTAGTATTCATCTACTGAGAGAAAATTGAAGAGGGCAAGTTAAAAAAAAAATGACGATGGAGGGAACTTATAAATATAAAAATACTTTGGTCTATGCCTCTATCCAATCAATGCACAATTCGAACTTGGCAACTCGGGTTGCGTTAAAATCGTGCAATAAACTGTAAACATTAGCCATTATTTGCATATTCCTCACTCTAATCTACGTAAATAAAATCAGGAAATATTTTTCAGTCATTCCAGCAATTACTATTCTGATATACACTACCGTTCAAAAGTTTAAGTACACCCTGAAATATTCATAAATTTCAAATTTTGCTTAAAGTTTTTATTTATTAACTAAGTTATCAAGACACAAATTCATAAGTACAAACATGGGAAATTAAATAACAACAAATCAGGACAATTTACCAAAAGCAAAGTCTAAATTTTAGATTCATCAAAATAGCCTCCTCTAGCAGCAATTACAGCAGAACAAATTCGAGGCATGCACTCAACAAGAGAAAGAAGATAGTCTGGTGAAAGCTGCTGCCAGCACTCTTGTAAGAGTTCCCAGAGCTTCTGAGCACTGGATGGCTGCTTGGCTTTCACTCATCGATCCAGTTCATCCCACACTAGCTCGATGGTGTTCAGATCTCGCGACTGTGCTGGCCATTCCATAACTGTGAGCTGACGTTGCCGTTCTTTCTGCTTCAGGTAATTTTGACACAGCTTGGAAGTGTGTTTAGGATCGTTGTCTTGCTGCATTATGAACTGTTGGCCAACTAGTCGTAGTCCAGATGGGATGGCATGGCGCAGAAGAATGCTGTAATAGCCACGTTGGTTCAGTATTCCAGTGACTTTGTGGAGATCTCCAACTTGCTCCCCTGCAAAACACCCCCAGACCATCACACTTTCTCCACCGTGCTTCACTGTTGGCACAACACACTGCTGTGTCATTCTTTCACCCGCTCTGCGCCGCACAAATACTCTGCGTTTGGATCAAAACACTTCGAACTTTGATTCGTCAGTCCAAAGGACAAATTTCCACTGCTCAACAGTCCATTTTTGGTGTTTTTTAGCCAGGCTAGCCTTTTCTTTTTGTTCTGGAATCTCAGCATTGGTTTCTTTGCTGCAGTTCGTCCTTTTAATCCTGCCTCTCTTAGTCTTCTCTGAACAGTTTATGTTGAAACTGTTGTACTTCTGGAGTTGTTCAGCTGGGCTTTGATTTCAGGTGCTGTGAGGCGTTTGTTGCGCAGACTGGTGACTCGGATATACTTGTCCTCTGAGTCTGTTGTGGTTCTTGGTCGCCCTGACCTTTTTCTGTCCTTATTTTGACCAGTTTCTTCGTACCGTTTAATGGCACAAGCAACCGCATTCACAGAAACTTTTAATTTCTTTGCAATTTGCCTCAGTGATTGGCCCTTATTTCTCAGTTACAATCAACTGTCTTTTTTCCGTTGTTAACCGAACTTTGGCACCCATTTTTGCTTTTTGAAACACAGAAATATACCTTAAACTACATAGTTAGCTCCTCTACAAGGATTTTATATGTAAAGACCTGCAGCCTATGTTAATAACTGAACACGTGTATTAACATAGTCCTGAAGAAACACACTACCCCAGTAAAGATTTTTAAACTGTTTTTGGACCTTTGTGCAGAGCTAATGGCATTAATTTTAGGTTGCATGCTAGACGTCGATTAACACATTTTGAAGAAGCTTCTGTGTTACAACACACTGCATAGGGCAGATGCACTGAAGCATACAATATGAAAGCCAGGTAAGCAAATTCATCTCTAGTACCTGTTAAGTTTACATTTGTCATGAGCTAAGCAGCAAAACATTGGAAATTAGTAGGTGTACTTAAACTTTTGACCAATAAATATATATATATAAGCACACCGGACAAAAAATTAGTCACCCCTCTCAGAATGTACCTAATAACGTGTGACGGCGCCTCTGGCCTTGATAACCGCACGAATCCGGCGAGGCAGAGACTCTACGAGGTTGTGCATGTACTGAACATCGATTTGCTGCCACTCGTTCATCAGCCGGTCCCGAAGTTCCGCCAGAGTCCGTGGGTGTCTATTCCTGCGCTTCACTTTCTGTTTCCAGCCTGAACAACACCTTCGACGCATTCAGGATTAAAGGCTTCATTGGACCTGCGATGTACTCGTCGCCTCCCATCATTGGAGAACAAACAAAAACGGGACTCATCGGACCAAATTACACGTTTCCAATCTGCCGCAGTCCAGTTTTTGTGCCTCTGAGCCCATTTATAACGTGCCAATTTGTGACTTGCTGTTAACAGCGGCCTCTTCCGTGGTACCCTGCTCCAGATGTCCATCGCATGCAGTTCTCGTCGCAATGTCCGTTCGGAAATTGGTCGCTGGAGAACCTCATTGGTTTCTTGGAGCAATTGTTCTCTGGTTTGAAAACGATTTGCAGTTACTAGACGAGAAACATGGCGGCGGCCCCTATTGTCGAGAATTGTTTTCCGGCCACAGTTACGCCGTCGATTGTCAGTTGATTGCGAACTACACCACTCTTTGTAAACTCGCTGGACAGTACGCGTTGACACACCAACAAATTGGGCTACTTCAGACATTTTGTGTCCGTGGGCTCTGCCAAACACGATGGCTCCTTTTTGCCACTGAGTAACGTCTGCCTCACGACCCATTTTGCAGACTATATCCAACACACACTTTGTTCTTCACCACCTCACGAAACAGATCTGATCCTGTGTGCTACGTCACCGCTACTTGTCACTTACCAATGCTACATCAGCGCCCTCTGTGTGACCTTGAACTTCCTACTATCGGTGCTATTAGGGGTGACTAATTTTTTGTCCGGTGTGCTTATTAGGGTGGTCCAAATCCATAGGGGGAAATTTCAAAATTGTCTTAGATAGTCTCCACAAGGGTGGTTTTTGTCCATATAGTGTCCACATGGTCTGTGCAAAATTGCAGCGTGATTGGTGAATATTTAGAGGTCGCCCCACTCTGAATATATATATTATATAATGTACTTTTTCTTCCGTAGGTCCGATGGCTCAAACTCGATCAATTCCAAAAGTTTGGCTTCTAGGGATGGCAACTGGAACTTTATCCACGTCAAGGCTCCCTACATGCCTTGACGCCCTCCTCTTGGGGCAATACCACCACATCAATCAAAAGCAAACCACCTCCGACAGTCTGAACCAGGCATGCCAGAGGGTGATTGAAGTCTGGACCCGAGCGCGGATCCCAACTCAACGGATCGACTCCTGTGTCCGTAAGCTTTCAAAGCTTTTAGACCGCTACAAAACACTCAAGAAGCACAGGACCAGGCAACGTGCGAGCGATAGAATGAATGAAGACATCTTCAAAGCGGACATCCAGGAACTGTTTGACATCGCAACCAGTGATGCCATGAGCACAATCGTCAACGTTGAGGACCGAAATTTCCTGTCCATGCAGCGCAAGGACGTCAATTCTTGCAGCATGGCTGGCATTGATAAGGAAACGACTACACAAGAGGACAGAAAGCGATCCAGAATGGAGAAGGAAGCCAAGAGGAAGGCAAGGCATGAAGCAACACAGAAAGATTTGGAAGAAGCAGGAGTGTCATCAATTGATCTTTCCTCTTCTCTTCTTCCCTTTTTTCGCAAGACGACGACGACTATAGACCATCGGTTCCGATTCCTTCTTCGTCTGAAGCTCCGGCACCAAAGCGTCCCAAGAACAAGGTTACGAACATTTTCCAATCTCCAGAAGTCATTGGAGCAATGGATCGCACCAATCTTTCTGACCGGAATGCTGTTTTCGTAACTGGAGCTGTATTACAGGCCGCGGGGCATGATCTGTCTGGGATGACGTGCTCTCGGAGCTCTATTCATCGCTACAGAGAAAGTGGGCGAGAACAGGCAGCTCGAGAAGACCTAGAATCATTCTCTCTAGAAGACCCTGTCCTTCTCCATTGGGACGGAAAGCTTCTCCCCGGCATTGAAGGGAAGAAGACGAATGTGCATCGGATAGCAATCCTTATAACATTCAATGGACAGGAGAAGCTGCTTGGTGTCCCAAAGATGAAACAAGGAACTGGAGAAGCACAGGCCCAGGCATGCCTTCAAACTATGAAATTATGGAACGTGGAACAGCATGTGAGAGGTCTCGTCTTCGATACCACTGCGTCAAACACGGGTTTACATCGCGGAGCCTGTGTCAGGATTGAAGAAGCATTGGGTCACGAGCTAGTTTGGATCGGTTGTCGACATCATATACTTGAAGTCGTACTTGCTGATGTCTTTGCCTCAATATTTGGCTCAACAGGAAGTCCTGAAACAGGCCTTTTTAAGCGATTTCAAAAGGAATGGCCATCTCTCTCCCACGAAGCATTTGTCTCAGCATCGACAGCTTGTTCGAGAACCCTCAACTCCAAGAGATGAGAAAAGAGATGCTCACTTACTTACCTAACGCTCTTCAGGCAAGCCAACCTCGTGACGACTACAAGGAGTTCCTTGAACTATTTGCTCTTCCTGGGGGGAAAGACTGGTGGTCAACTCTTTATCCGAGCTCCGGGTCCCATGCACCACGCGAGATGGATGGCGAAGGCGATTTATGCGCTCAAAATCTACCTCTTTCACTATCAATTCAAGCTCACAGCACGCGAAGAACGAAACGTGACTCAGCTGGCTTCATTTGTCAGTCTGATTTACGTCAAGTACTGGCATGAAGCGCCAATGGGGACACAAGCTCAAAATGCTGCATCTTCTGGAAAAATATCCACACGGAGGAGCTGCACAAGCGGCGAAGACAGCTCTAAGACGCCCTGTGGTACTTGTCGGAGCATCTGATTGGACTGGCCTTCTTCGATAATAGGATCGATCCTGATACCAAAAGGAGAATGGTTCAACACCTCCAACATCCCCAAAAGAATGGCTGCCCCCGACGAATCGACATGGCGGAAGCTGGTGTTGAAAATGATGTGGCATCCTTCGTCACGAAAAGGACATTGACCCTCTTTGATGCCTTGAAAGTTGGAGGTAAGGAGGAAGCGGGCCAGTTACTTCAAAAAGATCCACGGGAATGGCCAAATGACAAGAACTACAGGGAACTTAGAGATCGCGCCTTAAAGATGAAAGTCGTCAATGATGCTGCCGAGCGAGGTATTGCTCTCGCACAACGCTACAATGACACTTTGACACGAAACGAGGACCAGAAGCAGTACCTCCTACAACTCGTAGCCGCCCACCGAAAACAGATACCAATACCATCCAAGGCGACTCTGATGCAGAAGAAATAATGAAGATACACCCATTATCATGTCCTATTGTCTTACTGTTTTCTTTCATATTCTTTGAGAACCAAAACAAATTTAGTTATTCAGTTGTCTATATATTTTCCCAAATTTTCAAAAAGGGGGCAAGTGGGGCGACCCCTAAATATTAACCGAATAACGTGAAACTTTGCACAAATACTGTCCACACCAAGAGGCATAAAACCAACCTTGTGGAGAGAACTTAGTCGATGCTTTAACGTTTTGGACCACCCTAATATATATATATATAATATATATATATATATATATATATATATATATATATATATATATATATTAGTTTCAGTAAATTACTGATTATATGTTGTACAAATATAGAACATTTTAAATAAAACAAAAATAGGACTTTCTTTTAAACTTAAGACTTACAAACAACAGCATCGGCCTAACAATTTTTTAGCTTCTTTTATATTCCAAACCCAAAATATAGATAATTAATATAGACAATAAAATAATTGTGAAGTGTTATAAAAACAAAGAATCTATCGTGCGTGTAAAAATTATAAAAGATTTTATATTAATTAATGTTCGGCCTATGCCCTAAAGCGGTGTTTCTCAACCTTTTTGGTGCTGGCGACTCCCTTTTAACATACAGTATAAGATTTACGACCCCACTTCCCTAAATAATCCTGCAGCATACTTGAACTGCAAAAACAGCTCTCGAACTATTTCCCACGTAACGATGGAAAGTTGCTAAGAAGTGGATAATTATCCCATTCAGTGAAAGGGTGGTAGAGTCTGCCGAACTTGCGGGAAACCTACACAATAAATTAATTGAACGTTCTTCTGACAAAACTCCGCAATTGTCATTCGCGTCAGGAGACTCGTGTACATTTTGGATAGTACGGAAGAGCGAGCATCCGGAACTGGTGTTTGAAGCACTGAAAGTTTTTATTCCATTTGCAACCTCACACCTATACGAATTAAGCTTCTCATCCATCAATGATTGCAATTAAAACAAAGCAATGAAATTGACTGTCTAATTGTTACTTTACGTTTAGTCTATTCAACCGAATATAAGAAGATTAACAAATGCAAAGCAGGCACAAATATCTTATTGAAAGACAAACACTAACAGTTTCGTATGGAGATTACGACTAACAGAAAATAATTTCAACTGTAAAACTAACATGACACGAGTTTTTCACTTAAAAAAAATAGTTTGTCTGATTTTACATATTTTTTTTTAATTTTCACTGGAAAAATAAGCTTTACTTATAAACCTTAGTCTTCCATATAGGATTTTTTTTTTTTTTTTTTTTTGGCTAAGCACAGGGCGCCACTAGCTAAACACCTCCCATGAACCCCAGGTTGAGAAACTGCCCGTGAGGATATCTAATACAGTATTGTCAACTGTTCTTTTTTATAATTAGTAGTAATCAAGTACAGGAAACTATGCCATGTTCAAAATCCCGACCATACCTGGGATAGGCTATGTTGAATGAAGTACTTACTGCCATACAATTAATAAATGTACTGAAATCAAATGTACATTCTACTGTACATACGCACAATATGCAACAGTAATTACTGCACTTAGCATTTTACTATTAGCAAAGTGAAAGGTAACATCCAAGAAGCTCATTTCCCCACGGCGTCGCGTCGGGGTGAGTGTGCCCCAAGGGTTACGTGAGCAAAAGCAGAACC